>MKYO02005262.1:1249-27903 GCA_002013955.2 Citrus medica | reverse complement strand
TAGATTTTCTTTTCTTTGTTTGTTTTTCTGTTCTAGTACTTTTCTTTTTTAATGTTTTCTTTTTAGTTGTCATTTTTTTAAGCTTTCCCAGCCCATCCAGGTGTGTTCTCTCCAACTTTCTTTTTATTATTGTTAATTTTTTTTCTTTTCATTTGTTTGCATACATATCTTTTGTTTGTGAAACATTGAGGACAATGTTCCAAATAAGTTTGGGGGTGGGAGTAGCGTGTGCTTTGTTTGTTTAAAAAAAAATTTACTTGTTTTTTTTGTTTTTTTGTGAAAAGTCAATGATAAGAATTTGATTGATAATGAATATGGTTTTTAGAAAGGGTTGAATATTGTCTTAGTTTATACTTGATTCTTGTGTTAATTCCTCTTGATTGAGATTCTTTAAACCATGAGCACTAATATCAATTCTTTCATAATTTTGACTTGAAATTTGAGATTGACGCAGCCTGAGTTGAGAATTTTAGATAGAGTAAATGACTGTTTGTCTTGATTCTTATCTCCACAATACAAATTAGTATACACAGGCGCCAAAGTCAGAAATAGCTACCTATAACCCTTAAGAGTAAAGCTATCATTGAGTAATTTGGGCCTATGTACCACAAGTATGTAAAGGATAATCTACCATGAGAAGAAGTCTACCTTAAGGGGTAGAGTGAAAGCTCCTGACTATGGTTAAAAAAAAGAAAAAAAAAAGAGAAAAAAGAAAATTAAATCAAGTGCATGTGCTAAAAAAAATCAAAAGAAAATGCACATAAAAGCTTGTGAAAAAAAT
The DNA here is from genome assembly GCA_002013955.2 of Citrus medica. Taxonomy (NCBI): domain Eukaryota; kingdom Viridiplantae; phylum Streptophyta; class Magnoliopsida; order Sapindales; family Rutaceae; genus Citrus; species Citrus medica. The sequence goes on along the minus strand of MKYO02005262.1, from coordinate 27,122 downwards.
AAAATAAAATTGGAGATCAAGATGATAAGATTAATTTGATCTACTCTTTTCTTTATTTGAGGCGAAGGCTGTTGATGTTGAGGATTTTGGGAATGGATTTAATTGAATTGATTTCACACATACACTACAAGAATCGAAAGAGAGATGAGATTGATTATTGAATTAAAGTTAGAACTTTGCCAATATTTGAAATTTTCTTTGAGCTATATAATTTATGCAATCTTTGAGGCTATTTTCATATTTTATTAAATTTTTTCTTTTTATTTTATTTTATTATTTTTATTTATTTTTATTTTTTTTAATGATGTTTGTGGGTATCATCACTGAAGCCCTCACAAGACTATAACTTGTCCACTAGGGCCGCCTAGGGGTTTAAAGGCTTGTTGCATACGCTAAATGCAATCGCGCTTACCTGCGAAAGTGGTTTAGTTAGGATTTACTTTTTGTTTCATTATTTTTTTTTATTATTTATTATTATTATTATTATTATTATTATTTGTTTTAGTTTTAGTTTTGTTCGAGGACTAGCAAAATCTAAGTTTGGGGGTATTTGATGAGCATATAATACATACATATTTTACCATTAATTAAATAATTGTTAGTTATATTTATTTGTTATATTTGATTAATTGAATTATTTTATTGAATATGGAATTAATTGGAGATTGTGGATAAAAAGTGCATAAAGAATAATAAGTTTAAAAAAAGAATTTCAATTTTTCAAGTGACCTGGGCATGCATGGCATTGTAATGCACGGAAAGCAACTTAAAGGGGCCCACACTTGGCTTTTACAATTGGAAAAAGGAATCCTAGTGCAAGCTTAATTGATGAGCACGTGAGTGAGAGTAAAGAAATAAAAGGCCAAATCTTTTTGGCTTTAGGATTGACAAGGTGGGGCTCATTTTAAAGGCTATATAAGAAAGCTAAGCTCTTGGCTTTTGGGAGAGAGCAGAGCCGCCAGTGGAGGAGAATTCGGCTTTGGAAGAAAGCAATTCGCAGCAGCAATATTTCGGCTTCCATGGCTGATTTTATTTCTTTTGTTGCTCTTAATTCAAGTATGTCTAGCTAATTTTCTTATACTGAGGTTAAGGATGAAACTCTATTTAATGAAATAATTATCTTTTTATTTATTTAATTTCCTATATATATTCTTTGATGATTATGGTTTTTATTTCACATGATTAATTGGATGTTATTAAAATCTTTTCATCAATTCTATCATGCATTATTGATTGTTAGGGTTAATATTCGATTAAATCTATGCTTGGATCTTTAAAGTTTATATATGATTATCTTTGATTTTATGTCTTTCATTAAATTGTTTACCTAGAGTGCTTAGGAAAACTTTGACTCTTTGTTATTCAATATGTTTACATGGGATGTTTAGATGTCATACTATTAAGCAGAAAAAGAACCTACACAAGATTAATTTTATTTGGGCTTAATTGTTATGTCCATAAGATGACATAGATTGATTTCGAGTTGTCACTCTAAAATTGGGGATTAATGAATATTTAGATAATTACTAGTTGAATAGTGGTGGATTCTAAAACCTTGGTAATTTCTATCCTATTGAATTCTCTTTTACTTTAATTATTTTCTTAGTTTAATTTCTTTTAAAACTCAATTTGCTCAACTAGTTTAGAATTAATATTAATTTTATATTTAAATTAGACTTTTCAATTTATAACAATCCATGTGCGATCGACCTCGTTACCACTACTCTATTTCTAGATTCGTGCGCTTGCGAGTATATTAAAATTTTCACAACAAGTATAATATATTATTGGGCTACTAATGTAAGCTTGAGGCAAACCTCAGCTCTTAAGTTAGTTTTTTAGTATAGTTTAGGCATATGGGCTTCGATAGCCTCAACCTTAATAATATCAGCCCTATAGCAATTCTCAAAATATGGGATAATATCATCAATACGTAGTATTCATTTTATTATCGTATGAGTGATTTTGTCTCTATTTATCGTCGATCAATACATGCACAATTTTGCTATCGTAGATCATTATATACACAGATTTTCCATTACCATAAAAATAGGGAAACGCTAAATGATTTTGTCTCTATTTATCATCCACCAGTATATACACAATTTTGCTATCAACTTAAAAATAGGAGAATACTATTTGTATAGTAACAAGACAGTATAAATATAGAAATGACAACATTATAACATGAACATTGATGTCATTTTGTACGCTACAATGTCACTGCAACAGGAACAGCACCCATATTTTTGTCTTCCCATTATCGTGCTGCAGTTCAAATAGTACTGCTCTTAAAAATATAATCAACTAAGAATTTCCACTTATTTTGAGAGAATTTGTAAATGTTTATCATGATTGAATTAATTGAATAAAGAAAACAATTAACAATTAGATAAACAGAAAATAAAGATATAAACAATAGATTTTCCTGCCGTTGTTAGTTATTCATAACAAAAAATAAAATCAAAGAATTGAAATATGACACAATTGAAAATAATTGAAACAGAAATTCATGGACAACTGATCATTAGTTGACAAGATTGCAAACTCTTCGAATTTCTCCACTAGAGCCAGTGAGAGGACTGATATATGCCATCTTGATCATGGCAGCAACAAAATCATATTTAAATTTTGAAGGGCTTTTGCTATATTCATCAACAATGGAGTCAGTCGATCCACCACTAAACAAAACTTGGTCTGATGCAAGAAGTCCCTTCTTCTGAATGAGATTCTTGAAGTAATTTGTTGAATCTGGTTCGGTAGCTTTGCTATAATGAAGAACCAAATCCTCCCAAGATTCTCAGCCAAGATTAATCAAGATGCAATATCAGCTTTAGATCAAATTCAGATAATCAATTAAACCCAACAAGACTCGTAATAACAAGATTGATTACAAACTCAGAAACCAAAACTAGCAAGAAAACCAACCACACAAAGCAGAGCACAAGCTTTAACGTGGCTCAGCCATTAATGGCTTACATCTACGAGTGAATTCCTCAGACAACTTTATTGAATGATTCAAGAAGTTTTTTACAGAGATTCTAAGAACAAGAACAAGTAAGACACTTCCTCTTAGAGTTCCCTCGATCTCTATCACGCACGATAACCTTTAAAACAGAAGGCTACAGCTTATATACTAGTCTTGTAACAGCTCTAACAACCCAGATTGCACAGCTCCTTGACACGTGTGCTATGAGTCTGTTATTTAACGAACTCAGCTTCAGCTAACCATCACGTGAAGAACCCGTGACTTCACTTAAGTTGAGCATATCCAAAACGAACTCATGTGTTGCCGTTTCGGATTAAGGATTGGCTGTGCTTTTCACGTGAGCACTTAAATCTTCTGAACACTACTGGAAACGCTGTCGTTTGCTAGCAAAGGTGTTTGAATTCACCTTTCAACCAACAATACTCCACCTTGAATCAAACACCCTGCAACTGATACATTCACCAACTGATTCATGTCAGGTTTTGCAGATACCAACTAAGTTCAAACATTTCTTGAACTTAGTTGCAGGAACCACCTTCGTGAGCATGTCAAAGGGGTTGTCATCAATATGTATTTTAACCATCTTGATAACTCCCCTGGAGACTTCATTTCTTATGAAGTGAAGTTTAATATCAATATGTTTGGTCTTCTCATGGTGAGCTGGATTCTTACACAGATGCAATGCACTGGAGCTGTAACAGAAAATTGGTATAGACTCTTGTTTTAAACCGAGCTCAGTGATTAAGCCCTTGAGCCAAATGGCTTCTTTTGCAGCTTCAATGGCAACTGTAAATTCTGCTTCTGTTGTGGAAAGTGCCACTACATGCTGCAAGTTTGCCTTCTAATTTATCAGGCAGCCATTCAACAAAAACAAGTATCCTATGAGTGATCTTCTTCTGTCCAGATCTCTTTCATAGTCAGAATCTACATAGCCCCACAACCCTTTTTCTGTTCCAGAGTTCTTTCCATATACCAGACCAATGTTCAAAGTACCATTTAGATACCTTAGTATCCATTTCACCCCTTTCCAGTGTTCTTTGCCTGGAGATGCCATGTATCTGCTGACAACACTCACAGCATGTGGAATGTCAGGCCTAGTCAGCACCATGGCATACATAAGGCATCCTACTGCCTTTGGATATGGAATATTGGTCATCTCAAGTCTTTCTTCTTCAGACTTTGGACAATATAGATTGCAAAGTTTGAAATGTGCTGCTAAGGGGCCTTGTACAGGTTGAGAATCCTCCATATCAAAGGTTTCCAGTATTCTCTTCAAGTATTTCTCTTGAGACAAAAATACCAGCCCTTCACTTCTGTTCCTTCTTATATCAACTCCTAATATCATTTTAGCACTTCATAAATCCTTCATGTTAAATGCAGTGCCAAGCAATGCCTTCAAAGCATCTATTTCAAACATTTCTGCACAAGCAATCAATATATCATCCACATATAGCAGTAGATAGATATGTTTCTCATGACTTAGCTGTTTAAGGTAGACACAGCAGTCATTATTGCACCTCTGAAATCCATGAGTGGTTATAAACTCATCAAATTTGAGATACCATTGCCTGGGAGATTGCTTCAGGCCATAGAGGGATTTATTTAGCAAGCATACATAATCTCTTCTGTCAGGAGCTTCATATCCTTCTGGTTGACTCATGAAAATTTCTTCATGAAGATTTCCATGCAAAAAAGCAGTCTTAACATCAAGTTGTTCCAGCTCCAAATTATGTGTTGTTGTTATAGCCATCAGCACTCTTATGGAAGCATGCCTTACTACAGGGGAGAAAACTTCCTTAAAATCAACACCTTCCATCTGAGTGTACCCTTTTGTAACTAACCTATCTTTAAACCTCTTTAGTTCAGCTCTAGTCATACCCTCTTTGATTCTGTATATCCACTTGCAACCAACAATCCTCCTATTCTTAGGTCTTTTAACCAGTTCCCAGGTACAATTCTTGTACAGTGAGGTCATTTCTTCATTAATAGATTTCTTCCATTCTTTTGCATACTGACAGTTAATGTCTTCTTTGAAATTTTGTGGTTCTTCAGCATTTATCTCATGAGCAGTATGTAATGCAAAAGCAATCAGATCAGCATAGCCATACCTTTTAGGTGCTTTGCTTTGTCTCTTCTGTCTATCTCTTGTCAACTGATAATCCATTATTTGTGATTGAGTTGATCCAGCTTCTTGAAGTGACCCATGTCTTCCAATATCATCAGCATTTCCAGCTGATTCTGTATCATCATTCTGATTTAGGTTGCCAGGTGACTCCACCTCAAAATGTTCATCATGAACTTGATCAGCTCTTACACTGTTTCTTTGAATACTATCCACTACTGCTTCTTCATTGAACTTGACATCTCTGCTTACTATGCACTTGGGTGGAGAGAGATCAGTACACCAAAGCTTATAACCTTTGGTTCCCTCTGGATACCCAATGAACACACATTTCAGTGCTCTGGGTGCTAGTTTTCCTTGGCTTATGTGAGCATAACTCAGACAACCAAACACCTTAAGGTCTTTATAACTGGCTTGTTTACCATACCAAAGCTCAAAAGGTATCTTGAATTCAATGGCAGTGGAGGGGCTCAAATTCACCAGGTAGCAAGCTGTGTTGAGAATCTCAGCCTACAAATTCTTAGGTAGCTTGGCTTGAATCATCATGCACCTCACCTTATCCATGAGAGTCTTATTCATCCTCTCAGCTAAGCCATTTTGCTGAGGTGTCATTCTTACAGTTTTGTGCCTTGCAATACCTTCTTTTGCACAAAATTCATCAAACACCTGGTTGCAAAACTCCAATCCATTATCAGTCCTCAACTTCTTCACTGTTTTTCCAGTCTGTTTTTCAACCAAGACCTTCTAGTTCTTGAATTTTTCAAACACCTGTTCTTTACTTTTAAGCACATAAATCCAGACTCTTCTTCAAAAATCATCAATTATAGACAAAAAATATCTTGCACCTCCCAGTGATACTACTTGTGCAGGTCCCCGCAAGTCTGAGTGTATGTAATCCAAAATGCTTCTAGTAGTGTGAACTGATGACTTGAAATTGGTTCTTGTAGATTTCCCTAGGACACAATCTTCACAAAACACCATCTCACCAATTGTATCACTGCCTAACAGCCCCCGTTTTGACAACTCTTTAAGGCCTCTCTGACTCATATGTCCAAGCCTTAAGTGACATAGCCTAGTTTTGTCAACACTAGAGCTAGATGACACTGACACCATCCCTGTCACAGTTGTCCCTTCTAACACATAGAGACCATTCTTCCTTATTCCTTTCAACAGAACCAATGACCTCTTTACTACACTCATTATACCCTGCTGGACCTTAACAACACAACCTATCTGATCCAACATCCCTAGTGAGATCAAATTCCTTTTTAAATCAGGTACATGCCTCACTTGTTTGAGTTCAAGAATTGAGTTATCATGCAATTTCAGTTTAATAACCCCAATCCCTATAACTCTGCAGATTGCATTATTCCCCATCATCACCCTACCACCATCATATTCTTGATACTCAGAGAAATGATGTTTAAAAGGGCACATATGAAAAGAACACCCTGAGTCAAGCACCCACTTACCTTCCTGATCACCATCAGAGGCAATTAGGACACCAGCCGACTCATAACCTTCATCTTCAACTATTACTGTATCATCATTTTGACTTCTTTGCTCTTTGTACTGTTTGTTCTTCCTTTCTAGACAATCTCTTTTAAAGTGACCTTCCTTATGGCACTGGAAGCACTTAAGAGTCTTGTTCTTGTCTTTGGCCTTCCCTTGCTTCTTTTTCTTTTTTGTGTTCTTGTGATACTGACCCTTTGCTGTTAACTCTTCCCCAGTTTCTTGATCAAGGTTTTGTCTCTTTTCTTGCAGCTCTCTTGTGTTTAGAGCTGACTTGACTTCATCCAATGAGAGAGTTTGTCTCCAATACATGAGAGCATCAACAAAATTCTTGTAAGACTCTGGAAGAGAGCTAATTAGCAGCAAAGTTTTTCCCTCATCATCTAAAGCTTCATCAATTGTTGCAAGTGTATCACACACTTGATTGAATTCATCAATGTGCTTATCCAGTGATGAGCCTTCTGTCATCTTTAGAGTGAATATCCTTTTTTTGATATACAGCCTGTTGGCCAAGGATTTCTTCATGTACAGGCTTTCCAATTTCTCCATCAAACTAGCAACAGATGTCTCCTTGGCAACTTCTCTAATTACAGAATCAGCAAGGCTAAGGATTATGGTACCTTTTGCCTTTTTGTCAATTTCAGCCATCTGCTCTGGAGTTTTTGAAGATGATACTCCCTTCCCTTCGATCTTGGTTGAAGCTTCAAGTGCATCACTAAGACCTTGAGTAACCAAGAGAGCCTCAATTTTAACCTTCCACATGTTGAAGTCGTTTCTGCCATTAAAATTCTCCAAATCGACCTTCTGAGTAGCCATACCTGAATCTTGGTCAAAAACCAAGCTCTGATACCAATTGTTGAATCTGGTTCGGTAGCTTTGCTATAATGAAGAACCAGATCCTCCCAAGATTCTCAGCCAAGATTAATCAAGATGCAATATCAGCTTTAGATCAAATTCAGATAAGCAATTAAACCCAACAAGACTCGTAATAACAAGGTTGATTACAAACTCAGAAACCAAAACCAGCAAGAAAACCAACCACACAAAGCAGAGCACAAGCTTTAACGTGGTTCAGCCATTAATGGCTTACATCCACGAGTGAATTCCCCAAACAACTTTATTGAATGATTCAAGAAGTTTTTTACAGAGATTCTAAGAATAAGAACAAGTAAGACACTTCCTCTTAGAGTTCCCTCGATCTCTATCACGCACGATAACCTCCAAAACAAAAGGCTGCAGCTTATATACCAGTCTTGTAACAGCTCTAACAACCCAGATTGTACAGCTCTTTGACACGTGTGCTATGAGTCTGTTAACGAACTCAGCTTCAGCTAACCATCACATGAAGAACCTGTGACTTCACTTAAGTTGAGCATATCCAAAACGAACTCATGTGTTGCCGTTTCGGATTAAGGATTGGCTGTTCTTCTCACGTGAGCACTTAAATCTTCTGAACACTACTGGAAACGCTGTCGTTTGCTCGCAAAGGTGTTTGAATTCACCTTTCAGCCAACATAATTGTTATCGAAAGAATTGGGTGTCACTAAATCAAGTGGTGATAGATTGATGTCACCACCATTAGCCGGACACTGACGTCTACGAGTGCTCGCGAATCCAGCATCAATGTTGCTTTGATTGCTATAAATCCTATCACGGAAAAATGTACATTGTGCTTGGCCAATTGTATGAGCTCCTGAATTTCAAATGAAACAACAAATTAATTAATATTATTGATTATTTAGTCATAGTTAATTAAGAAATATTATTTTTTATATGTATGTATTATGGTATGACAAATACACACACACATATGTATGTATGTATATAGAGAGAGAGGGGAACCTCAAAGGGCAACCAAGTCTCTTGCATTCAAGCCTTTGGTAGCGAAGGTGGAAATAAGTTTGTCCAATCCATCTGGAAAGCTGGGGAGGTTTTCTGCTAAGCTTCTGCTTGCAGTTGTTGAGTCTCTTCGACCAAGCTTAACTGTCCATGATGGTCCACCAACCTGTCATTAATATTTTCAAATTAATTAACTAACCACAACTAACAATGAATTATATATCAAGGTTAATAGCACAGAACGGCATCGGCTTATCACTGTTTCCGTTAGCACTATGTCTCTTATTGTATTAATCTTGCAGAAAATTGATGATGATTTACTCACAGCGAAAGAAGCATCACGGGCTGCAACAGCAACGATATCAGCGCATGAAACAACTCCAGGGCAAACTCTCTCCAGTTGAGACTTGAAACTATCTACAACTTCGAACCCTATAGCTGATTTAAAATTTGGAAGTGCATTTTTCTCGCTGTCAATGGAGGAGGAATCGTCGAACAAAATGGACGCGTCACAACTTTGAACGAAGCAATCATGAAAATGGAGGGGAATGAGGGATGCCGACATCCTACGCTCTCGTGAAACAGCATTTCTAATGCCTGTTCGGATTGTGGTGAGGGCACTTGGGCAAGTTGCATCGTAAAATGTTGGTGAGAGTTGTGCTTCAGGTTGCGTAGAGATGATCAACAACAACATGGAGACAATAATTGTACACGTAAACTTATTTGTTTGAGAAAGTGAAGCCATTTTAGGTGCTATCTAGCTAGCTTCTTGCAAGTAGCTAATGAATAAATGGATTAACTGTTATCTTGAGTACTGAAAGATGATGAAGAAGAAGCTCAATCGTTGCATCGAATTTATAGTGCTGGCTATTCTTTTCTCTTTGACATTGATACTCGTTTTAGTTTTGGTCCATTTTGGCGGCTTCATGCATATATAATGGTGACAGTAAGAAACTTTGACAGATGTTTTATTACTATTTCAGCTCCCATTCATGATCGCTGCTTGCCGTGTTTAGAGCAAATCAAACATTTGCTTGGATTCATTAATGCATAAGGGAAAGGTTCGTGCCTTTGTATCCTGTTCATATATCCTCTTGCGGACTATTCAACTCGGAAATCGTAGAAAATCGTTGGAAACTGGGTTGCAGCTAAGATAATTGCCCAATTTAAATAGAATATTATTGATGTTGACCTTAGCCAGGTTTTTATATCTTAAAGAAGAAAAAGAAAGGAGTCAAATTTTCGGAATTTATTCTATTAATACAATGTCATATTTCAACAGTCATTGTGGTCTGTTTATGCATATATACGTTGGAAAATTCTCAGTAATGATGATGTTGGCGCAAATTTTCGTATAAATGTCTATTTTACAATATTGTCAAAGGTATCACAATTTTGTGAATGACGTTTACAACGTTTTTATAAAAGTCTTTTACAACATTGTAAAATTCATATTTGCACAGAATTTTGTGTGGACATACCTTCGAGAGAAGTTATATATGTGTGTGTGGGTGAAATTTTGTCAATTAATACATCAAATTTAGGATGAATTAACAACTGCTTGTATAGACTTTCTTAAAATTATAAATTGTTTGACAACATTATAAAACTATATTCACATCGTTGTCAATTAGTCTCAAATTTTATAAAATCTGAGATTTTCAGACCAAAAAATAATTTTGTGTGTGTATTAAAAATTATATGATGTAGATGCTTAAATGTGGATATCATACGGATTCATATTAACATTAAATGGTGTTACAATTAATTAAAAAAAAAACATGTTAACACCTGATGGTCTTAATATGAATACGCGTGAATTCAAATTCGCATTTAACATCCACACTTAGAAAAAGCTTATGTATGTATAAGAGTCAAAAGCTTTAAAGTTGACATGCTATAAGAGATTAATTTATTTTGACTATGTTGGTTTTGGTAGCGCAAACAAACGTGGTTTTAAAGTTGACATGCTAGTAATTAATTATCTCTTTCTAGTCCATCTTACTTTTTCTGATAATTACATTTTCATGAATTCTAGTGACAAAACGGAAACGTTGAAAGTAGATTAATAGACAAAAAAAGGTTTTTGAATAATAAGTTTATTGAATAATTCTAAATAGTGTAAATTAGGGTTTTAGACCCATTTATATAATAATACTAAATATAGAAAATTTACTAAAATAGACAAATTTGAAATATTATTTTATGATAAAATTTCCCTAATCAAAATAAGAAAAGGAAAACAAACAACACTCAAATTCGAGTTCTAGAAAAAAAATTTCCTAGAAGAATCAGGAAAATTTGAAAAAATTTTAAAACTAAAAAAATGACGAGAAAAGAAGCAAAATTTTCAGCTTGACTCCGAAAGAAGCAAAATTTTCGGTTTGACCCCATGGCAGCCATTTTGGATTTGATTCACTTATTGCAAGTTTCGAAATAGTATGTTATACGCTGAAAACGGACACTTGTAGCTGACATTATGGCCTCCAGAAAGTACCCTGCTTGTAATACACAACCATCCCACATCATCTAGTATGTTATTGTTAATGGTACAAGTTTTTATTTTGGATTATCATATCTTTATATTTATTTTGAGTAATGGCATGCTTAAAAAAATTGCTTAAAAACCACTCAACTATGCCATTAGAGAATAGAAATATAATGAAATCTTCATACATACTTTAAAATGAACTTGATACATGCACTACTATAAAATTACCATCGGGTATGTACAAATAAGGCATACTCATGATTAACTATCCTTTCATACTTACTACCTACAATAATTAACTAATAGAGATATATAAGACTCTATAAAGAGGTCATTATTAGCATTTTTTGCTTTATGATTTAATGCATGCAATCTAATGAGACTTGAACCTAGTAGAAGACTGCTCTTTGCTACTAAAACTAGACTTGAGTCTTAAAAATGAGATGAAGAGGTGGCTATTAGCCTAAACATATTGTAATTTTGACAATAATAAACATGTGACTTAAGTGATATGATAAATATTGTCTTTCACATTTTTCACTAGTTCTTGAAGGATAATATTTATGCAAGTGAATCAAATGAAGTCAAGATCAAGGCACTGAACAGACAATGGCTTGATCAAGAACAAAGTTTAGCTCAACAGAGTTATTATTGCAACAAATTCTTGTAAAACCAGTATGATTTAATATATGCATAGTTTAGTATTGGAGAAGCTCAAGATTTTGTTTAATAAATTATTACTTTTCATAAACTAAAAGTTTTTTTTATTTATAAGACAAGTATTTTGTGGATTTGAAAAGTATTATAAAGTTTTGAGGCATAGTATAATTTAAAAAATTTTGGGAATAATGAGCATTATTTAGAATTTTTAAAATTAGATCTATTTGTAAAATTGTATGACAGTTTGGACCATAGTCAAATTACAAAAAAATTTGGGCAAAATATAATTTTGAAAAAGTGTGTTGCTATAGCATCACTGTAGCAAAATTTAAATTGTAACGGTAACTTGCACTGTACTTAGCGGCAATCTGGCTAATTAAGAGGCTAGCCGGCTGTTTGTTGTTTTTGTCTATAATGACTAGTTTTTGTGTCCAAACTATATAAACTCAAATCTAATTTTAATTTAAAAACTTTTACAAGAAAGAACAAGAGCATACATCATATTTTGAGCTTCCATTTCGTAAATCATCATATATTAAATCTCCATTGTGCTATCTTTTGTATATCCACTCTAAAAGAGATTTATTTGTTGTAATCTTCATTTCTTTATCAAATTTGTGAGAGCTTGAGTATGAGAAACACTTGAGTTAAAAGATTTTGGGACAATCTCTTGTTGTAAAGGTCTATTGACACCTTAGAAGTCAATTGTAAGAACTTGAAGTCTTAAGAGGCTTGGATAGTGAAATCCTCAAACTTGATTTGCTTGGAGGTGTGGACATAGGCGGGGATTGCCGAACCACGTAAAAATCTATGTGTTTGTTCTCTCTTCCCTTACTCTTTTATTTTTTTAGCATTATTAAATTTATTACTTTTGATTTCATTGAAGCATTAGATTAAATTATTGTGTCGTTTGCTTAACTTAAATTTTAAAAACTCAATTCACCCCCTTCTTGGATTGCATAACTAGTATTTCAGTGGTTATAATCTCGAATCTTCAAAGAGGTCAATTAAGCATATTAATAACAGCTTTTGGAATTTTCTTTATATTTTATCAAAAGACTTTTTTACAACTCAAACTCAATATATATTCAAAAGTGAAGTGGAGCAATACTCACAGAATTGGAACATAACAACTACGGAAAGCTTCAAAACTGAAATGAATGTACTCAAAAAGTGAAATTAATTTATTTATTTATTACTTGCATAAACACTAACATGGATAAATACATTTTTTTTCTTTTTTTAGTATAAAAATATATAATGCATGTAAAAGCATAATTTATATACATGTAGTGTGTTATGGTGGTAGCACATTCTTTTTCGAGAAAAGGATAGCTACATCACTAAGGTTTGGTAAAAAAGTCATGCAGACCCCAAGTTTTTAATAAGATCTCCTTTTGACCATAATATCATTTAGCTCTATTAACCCAAAAAATTAACTCCAATTTTTTTAATACATAGAATATAAATTAAAAATAAATATAATAATATTTACATTTTAAATAATTTCAATATTTGAAAAAATAACTTCAATATTTCATAATGTATTAGACATACTTTATCACATTATATAAAATTTATAATAAATGGAAACATAATTTTAAAATAAAAGGAAAAAATTTATATTATTTTGAATATCACATAAAATAATTTTAACATAATTAATACTTCAAAAATATTTTACTAATTGTCAAATCTATTTAACCCAAGTATTTATTTCTAAACTTTATAATAAATACAAATATATTATTAAAATAACTATAATAATTTAAATTTTAAAAAATATTTTAATATTATTAGCCTACTAAACCGATTAAATTATAATTTTTTTTTGTATTTACTAAAAAAAGTTGAAATCGACTCTATTTTGTTATGATATTCAAAGGACATTATGACTAAAAAAGAATTTATGCCCCTTATTAAAAACTTAAAAATATGCTTGACCATTTCGCGAACCTTAGTTTTTTTTTCTTTTTTTAGTATAAAAATATATAATGCATGTAAAAGCATAATTTATATACATGTAGTGTGTTATGGTGGTAGCACATTCTTTTTCGAGAAAAGGATAGCTACATCACTAAGGTTTGGTAAAAAAGTCATGCAGACCCCAAGTTTTTAATAAGATCTCCTTTTGACCATAATATCATTTAGCTCTATTAACCCAAAAAATTAACTCCAATTTTTTTAATACATAGAATATAAATTAAAAATAAATATAATAATATTTACATTTTAAATAATTTCAATATTTGAAAAAATAACTTCAATATTTCATAATGTATTAGACATACTTTATCACATTATATAAAATTTATAATAAATGGAAACATAATTTTAAAATAAAAGGAAAAAATTTATATTATTTTGAATATCACATAAAATAATTTTAACATAATTAATACTTCAAAAATATTTTACTAATTGTCAAATCTATTTAACCCAAGTATTTATTTCTAAACTTTATAATAAATACAAATATATTATTAAAATAACTATAATAATTTAAATTTTAAAAAATATTTTAATATTATTAGCCTACTAAACCGATTAAATTATAATTTTTTTTTGTATTTACTAAAAAAAGTTGAAATCGACTCTATTTTGTTATGATATTCAAAGGACATTATGACTAAAAAAGAATTTATGCCCCTTATTAAAAACTTAAAAATATGCTTGACCATTTCGCGAACCTTAGAAGTGTAGCCTTTTTTTTTTTTTTGTAAAACCTGAAAAAATCGAGAAATTTATTAAATAAAGTCCAAACATTTGATAAAGTGGACTTATTCAACAATACCACTTAAGGTGAATTGTTATGGATAATAACACTTACAATAACATATTTCATATAGATGAACCTCTTATTGTGGTTCTTCTCATGTGGAAAGGTAGTATGGACCCACTCATTGAAGTTAGTACTTTTTCTTGTCTCTATCATGTGCTAAGTTAGGCCGGTCATTTTGTCCAGTTATTTTTTGGTAGTAAAGTAGTGTGAGCTTGCTCATTGATGCCATACGAAAGCTCATGGATCTAACTAAAGTTAGCTTAAGAGTTGAGGATCGCCCCAATCTTTTATGTAACTATGTGGGATAACAATTTGAACACTTACGGTTAAACCTCAACGAGTTAATAGGCTTGAAACCATGAAAAATCAGTTAGTAAAAATGCATATTTTTTAATCGATAAACTAATAAATAAGCATTGATTGTATTCGTAGCACTGATTTTACCTTAATTTTATATTATTATGTTTTAGTTTAATAATAGTTAGTTGTTTTACGTTAGTAGTATAGATTTATTGTAAAGTTTTTAATTTTCCATGTTAAAAATGATAATAGACCCGTCTGATGCAAAGAAAAGCTCAAGGCTCGTATATTATTTATAATGTTATTTTGCTAGCTGACTCTACATAATATTA
This sequence comes from Citrus medica, assembly GCA_002013955.2. NCBI lineage: Eukaryota > Viridiplantae > Streptophyta > Magnoliopsida > Sapindales > Rutaceae > Citrus > Citrus medica. Next base: position 12,095 of record MKYO02005262.1, on the reverse strand, counting down.
CAGATTTGGTTTTGTCCACGAAGGCGCGAGGCTATTCATGTGTAATAATAACAAAGATCCTACACCTGTAATTCCATGTTGCCTTCGAAGTATACCTGGTCTTCATTATTTGCTTGTTAATGACTTTGTCTTTAGAGCAAATTAATCAATCAAACATTTACAATTTCAAAAAAGAAAAAGAAATAATCAAAACATTTGCGTGGAGACATAATTGCTTGATGTGCATGGCATCTTATTCTGCTATACGCGTATCTTCTGTTAATTAATTTATTTGGTGAACTTTGAGGCCGTTGAAAAAGTATTTGCAGATGTGGTCAAAATTTTCCACACAGCTATATTAAATCAAATAATGGTAAATACTAGTTTAGTTATTGTTTTTTGAATTAAGTGTCAGTTAGTTAGGTCTTTATATTTTAAACATTTTTACTGTTAAATGTGTTATATTTTTATCCTTATTTTTTTAACTTTTACAAAAATAGTTACAATAATCTTGGGGATGTTAATAAAAATAAAAAATATTAATTTGTCAAATTAATCCTAAAAATAAATAAAAATTACTGTAAAATTTCTTGTTATTATTTTATTTTTAGGATTAATTTGATATTAATTTGGTAAATTTTGTAAAAACTATTAATGTAAATAATAAAAAGATTGTTTGAAGATATTATTATAAAAATAAAGAAAAAATAAGAATAAGAACATATGTTTAATAGGAGGGATATTTTAAAATATTTTTTAGAATATAAAAACTAAACGAAACAGTTAATCTACATCTACCACATGGGAACTAAATGGACTAGAAACAAAAGCTGATGGCATGTATATAATATGAGAACCGTGGCCATTCATTAGTTGATCCTTTCTGAGTTTAACTTTTGATTATGTCTGAGTTGACTTCATAAAAAATAAACAAAAGTATTCCCAATAAACAAGAAGAAAATTCCAGAAGTTGTTTGCAGAAAGACTGCAAACTGCGCATTAATTGCTTGCTTACGCCACGTCCAGATTGAATAAGATCATCACGTCAAACCTTAATTAAATTCTTTTTAACGTATAATGATTGCATCTGATTTTGATATAAGCTAATTATAAGTTAAGACAAATGGTACGTTTGGGATTGAGGTTGGGCAGTTATAGTTTAAAAGTTACAGTATTAAAGTGTTTAGTAAATACTAACTGTTATACCTTTTAAACTATATTGATATAAATTTTCACTTATATAATATAAAATTTATTATATCTTTAATAATTTTGATAAAATTATTATTTAAAATTTATATTTATTATATTTGATATAATTTTTCACTTGTATAATATAAAATTTATTATATCTTTAATAATTTTGATAAAATTATTATTTAAAATTTATATTTATTATATATTATTAACTTTTATTTCATAATTATAATTTTTTTTTCACAGCAGCTGTAGCTTAAAAGTTACAGCACCTCAATCCCAAACACACCCAAAATTAATTTCCCAATTACTTTATAGGACAATTGGGGACAAAACAAGAATAGCAACTTCATGGCCTAGTCGTTTACATCCCATCGCTTCATTTTTGAACTCCAAGATAGACAAAAATCCATGCTGAGATGACAAGCGTAGGTGGTTGCCTTGCTCTCAAATCTTCAAAACTTATTGCGAAATATCACAAACATAAGAAGAAAACAATCTCACATATTCACATAGAATTGATATTAGACTAATAATTTAAGTTTTAAATAAATTTTTATTTCTTGATAAGGTAACTTTTGAGTATCAGGTAGATCTATGCACTTTTATATTTTATTAGTTCGACTCATAAAGTGATCCATACTATCTTATCATGTAATAAAGACTAATTAAAAGACTTATAGAATGATTAGCATTGAAGATGCATCTCACTTAGCTGATAATGAATCTCGAGATAAGTAAATAAGTTTTGGGTAACACTCAGCACTTGAGTTGGCTCCTAAGTTAAGTTAAACCCACAAATTTCTATATGTTATTAGAACAATACTCAGATCATTTGAATACCAACTAAGTCAGTTTTACTAAAAGAATAATTCATCATTTTAATTGGAGGTAGAAAATTATTTTGTTATTAAATATGTGTATTATATTTAAAGCAAAAAAATTTATGTTGTATTACTTACGCCTGTCTATATTTTTTTTTTCACTCCTTCGTATATGCGCCAATATTGACGCAAACATATGCACTATATTTTGAAATAAGATCAATGGATCCGACCATGCCCATGAGAGTCTATAACGTAACAATTTTTTTTTTTTTACTATAAAATGCTCACTTTGAAATATCACTAAAATTTTGAGTAATTTTAGGTTTTTGATCCATCCCCAAACATAAATACCTAGTGATCATCATCCAACATAAAACTTTAATAAACGTTAAATAGTAACTTCTGTCCAAAAAAAAGTTAAATAATGACAGAAAACTTCATGAAAAAATAAATTATTCACAGAGATTAAGATAAGATGGAGACAAAAATGGTTTAGTTGCCCTCGAAATTGATGTTATTGCGTACGTATCTCGGTTTGTTGATCTAACAACTTCCACTGGACTCCCAATCTCTTAGCGTCAATATAGCTGACTGTTGACATATGTTTGGATAAAATTAACAAATTAAGTAAATTGAGTGCGACGTCGGGTAAATTATACGATACGCGTGCAATAAGGTCAACATAAATATTTTTATTTAAGTTGGGAAATTAAAACTACTTAATTATTGGCTGTATCCCTGTCATTATTGATTTTCATAGGTTTCCAAGTTGAATACTTAACGAGAAAACATATGAACAGAATATTGTTAAGGCACAAATTTATTTCCCATGCAAAAATTAATACATTGAAGCATAAGTTTGATTTGCTCTTGTTAAGGATGTGAAGGAAGCTCATCTGGTTAGCTGTACAGTAAGCAATACAAAAGACAAAGCAGAGGATTTCAGCAGCTGCAGCTTACGGTTAAAGATTGATGACATGGCTGTCCAGGTGGCACCAAGAGGTTATGTAATTCCCAGCACACGTGAAGATTCATTTTGAGCTGTTATCTTCAGCTTTGTATATAACCAATAATGTAATCATTTTTTTACTTGATTGATTCAGCATGAATAAAATGCTTTTCTAGAATCCTCTGAGCTTCAGTTTATTTTCCTCAGCTTTCTTTCACTTTCTCATTAACCAAACAGTCATTAAAACTATTTCTAACTTGGTATCAGAGCTAGTATGACTTCAGTACATCTTGCCTCTTCTTCTAATATAGTTCATAATGCCGCCATTAATTCAAGCACTGTGACCTTTTCATTTAACACTCCTGTTAAGCTGGATCAATCGAATTACTTGATTTGGAGATCTCAAGTTCTTGCTTCCATTCGTGGAAATAGACTGGAAAAATTCATTGATGAGTCAGTAACTCCTCCACCTTCTCATACTGCTCAAAGAGTTGGTGATGATCTCAGATCTGTTGAGAATCCAGAGTACATCACCTGGAGATCACAAGATCAGATGCTTCTTGGATGGCTGCTTTCATCAATGAGTGAAGGCATCATCAGTCTAGTCTTCAGTCTAGAAACTTCTCTTGAGGTTTGGAAGGCTATTAAGGTACAATTCGGCTCACAGTCAAAATCTAAATTGCTGCATCTAAGATACATGATGAATTCAACTAGGAAAGATGACTTGAAAGTTACAGATTATTTCATTAAGATGAAGAATATAGCTGATAATATGGCTGCTGCTGGAAGTGCATTAAGTGATGATGATTTGATTTTGCACATACTTTCTGGTTTAGGACCTGAATATAACTCTGTGGCTACATACATAACTGGTCAAATTGGAGTTGGAAAAATGAATGTAAATGAGGCTTATGCAATGCTGTTAACTCAAGAAGCTAGGATAGAACAACAAGCACATATGCTTGCTGGTATGGATGTGAAACAAAATTTTGAAGCAAACTTAGTTCAGAACAGAGGATTTAAGAAAGGTTTTACATCTGGAGGTAAAAATTTTGGTGGTTATGGATATAATCTTGGTTTTGGAAATGCTGGAAATTATGGATATGGTGGTTATAAAGGAAATCCTGGAGGTGCTGGAGCTAATGGAGGAAATATGTCTAGTGTTAATTTCCAGCAAAGAGGATACTCTGGTGACAATCAAAGAAATGGAGGGAACTGGAATCAGAATCCTGGAGGATATGGCAACTTCAGCAATAAGCCATCTGGAAATGTCAAACCTCAATGGAATGCCTCTAAATCTACCTGTCAAATTTGTTTCAAAACAGGTCATACTGCTAATATTTGCTGGAAACTTGAGGAGTTCATTGCTTCAAGTGCTTATAAGCCACCACCAAATAGGAATCCTAAGTCAGCATATTTAGCAAATATGGATGGAGCTTCAGATACCAATTGGTATCTTGACAGTGGGGCAACACATCACCTCACTAATGATATGAACAACATGCATTCTGCTGAGCCTTTTGCAGGTATATCTAAACTTGTAGTTGGTAATGGTGCTGGTCTAAGCATTACTCACCTTGGTCATGCTACTTTAAAAATGCTTGATGGTAATACCAATGCTTCATTTACACTCAATCTTACCAACATATTGCTGGTGCCTCAAATCACCAAAAATCTCATTAGCATATCTCAGCTAACCAAAGACAATGATGTGATAGTTGAATTCACTGACAAATTTTATTTTGTGAAGGACAAGGTGGAGAATTTAATCATACTGAAGGGCAAGGCTGATAAAGGTTTATACAGATTGCTGTTGGTGTCACCCAATAAAACACATTCTCATTCTCGAATCCATGTCAAAAGTATTGAGTCTGCTGTTCCAGCTGTTCCTCTTTCAATGTTTTCTGCTATTTCTTCTGATTTACAAGATAAAATCTCTTGTTCATACACTACTTTAGTTCCATGTATGAATTCTGAGTGTTTGTTAAGTACTACTGTTTTACATCAGAGGCTAGGACATCCAAGCTCAAAAATATTAGATCATGTAATCAAAACTTATCCAGCCTTGAAGGCAATAAATGAAAGTAAATTTGTTGAATCTTGTGATGCTTGTATGATGGGAAAATTACATAGATTACATTTTCCAGCTAGCTTTATCAAAACCAACAGTCCCTTAGAACTTTTACATACAGATTTGTGGGGGCCAGCTCCTGTACTTTCCTCACAAGGCTATAGATACTATGTAAGCTTTGTTGATGACTTTACAAGGTTTACCTGGATCTTTCCATTAAAAACCAAAGGTGAAACTCTCTCAGTTTTCAAAGTCTTCAAAACTCAGATTGAAAAACAGCTTAATAGATCTATCAAGTGCTTACAATCTGATTGGGGTGGTGAGTTCAGATCCTTTGTTCCTTACCTTCATCAAGAAGGCATTTTGTTCAGGCATTCTTGTCCTTACACACATAACCAAAATGGAACAGTAGAAAGGAAGCATAGACATATCACAGAACTTGGTTTAACCTTACTTGCACAAGCTACCTTACCCATAAAATTCTGGTGGGAATCATTTCACACAGCCACTTACATCATCAATAGATTACCTACTCCTACATTGTCTATGAAATCACCATATGAAACAATTTTCCATTTGAAACCAGATTACAACTTTCTTAGAAGTTTTGGGTGTTCTTGTTTTCCTTTTCTCAGGGATTACAATAAACACAAATTCTCTTTTCATACTTCTAAGTGTGTCTTCATAGGTTACAGTCCTCTCCATAAAGGATATAAATGTTTGCATCCTTCTGGAAAAGTATATATTTCAAGTCATGTTCTATTTGATGAAAATTCTTTTCCATATCCATCACTCTTAAATCACTCTTCTTCTCAACCAAATACTTCAGTTTCTCAATCCAATCTTCTACAGACATACTCCTTGCCAGCATCAAACAGCAATCTTAACACCTTTGCAACTGATGCTCCAGGTAATGATCTCATTTCTCCTTGTCTAGATACATCACCTAATACATCACCTAATACATCACCTATCTCTTCATCTTCAACTACACAAAATAACCATACTTCTCACTGTCCATCACCATCTGAAACTCAAATGTCCCCATCTTCACTTACTCCAGTTTCAAATTCTCAGTTCACTAATATAACCTCAACTCATCACATGATAACTAGAGCAAAAGCTGGTATTTTTAAACCCAAAGCCTTTCTTACTTCTCACAATAGTCTTGAACCAAATACACCTTCTGAACCATTATCTGATCCAAATTGGAAAGCTGCTATGCAAACTGAATATAATGCACTCATAAAAAACAACACCTGGAGTCTTGTACCATTATGTTCAGATTTCAAAGTTGTTGGTTGCAAGTGGGTTTTCAGAACTAAATATAACACTGATGGATCAATTTCCAAGCATAAGGCTCGACTGGTTGCAAAAGGGTTCCATCAAACTGCAGGGGTTGACTACTCAGAAACTTTCAGCCCTGTGATTAAATCCTGTACAGTCAGAGTAATCTTGAGCTTAGCTGTGATGCAAGGCTGGAAAGTTAGGCAAATCGACATCAACAATGCCTTTCTTAATGGAGATTTGACAGAAGATGTATACATGACACAACTAGAGGGTTTTACAGTTAAAGAAGGTTATGTATGCAAGCTCAACAAAGCTCTGTATGGGCTGAAACAAGCTCCAAGAGCCTGGTATGACAAGCTTAAACATTGTCTCACCACCTGGAACTTCTTCAACTCCAAAGCAGATACATCATTGTTTATCAAACATGACATCAAAGGACTGATCATCGTTCTTATTTATGTTGATGATATCCTAGTCACAGGACCTGATTCTGCTGCTTTGGAAGAGTTTATTGCTAAACTAAGCAAAGTGTTTGCTTTAAAGGATTTGGGGTTACTTGCTTATTTTCTGGGTGTGGAAGTCTGTTATACAGATCATGGGATGCATCTTTCGCAAACCAAATATATTAAGGATCTGTTAGGTAGAGCTTCAATGCAAGACTGTAAAGGTACTGACACACCTTTCAGCACAGGTCTCAAGCTGGAAAGGCATGCTAGGGGACCCTTAGGGCAGGAGTTTGACAACCCAACCCTTTACAGAAGTCTTATTGGAGGTTTTCAATACTTAGTATTGACAAGACCTGATATTGCATACTCTGTACATAAACTTAGTCAGTATCTTAGTTCTCCTACAATCCAGCATTGGTTAGCTTGTAAAAAGGTCCTCAGATATCTTCAAGCTACCATTACTCATGGTCTCTATCTACAGCAAGGGGAATCACTTGAAAGTGCTGGTTTAAATGGTTATTCAGATGCAGATTGGGCTTGTGACATTGATGATAGAAAGTCCATTGGAGCATACTGCATTTATCTCGGCAACAATCTAATTTCTTGGTCATCTAAAAGGCAAGGGGTTGTGGCTAAGTCCAGTACTGAAAGTGAATACAGGGCCTTATCATCAGCTTGCTCAGAACTCTCCTGGCTTCAGTCTTTGTTTTCTGAATTAAACATAGCTCAGTTGCCTACTTCAGTGCTTTGGTGTGACAATCAAAGTGCAGGGGCACTAGCTAGAAATCCTGTGTTTCACTCTAAGTCCAAGCATATTGAATTAGATGTGCATTACGTTAGAGATAAGGTTCTCAGCAAAGAATTAGAAGTTCGGTATATTCCTACTGAGGAGCAAGTGGCTGACATTCTCACCAAACCTTTATCTTTCTCTCAGTTCAGCTATTTGCGATCCAAGCTCAATGTCATCAACAGACCATTGAGCTTGAGGGGGGATGTTAAGGATGTGAAGGAAGCTCATCTGGTTAGCTGTACAGTAAGCAATACAAAAGACAAAGCAGAGGATTTCAGCAGCTGCAGCTTACGGTTAAAGATTGATGACATGGCTGTCCAGGTGGCACCAGGAGGTTATGTAATTCCCAGCACACGTGAAGATTCATTTTGAGCTGTTATCTTCAGCTTTGTATATAACCAATAATGTAATCATTTTTTTACTTGATTGATTCAGCATGAATAAAATGCTTTTCTAGAATCCTCTGAGCTTCAGTTTATTTTCCTCAGCTTTCTTTCACTTTCTCATTAACCAAACAGTCATTAAAACTATTTCTAACTGCTCTACACACGGCATGCAGCAATCATGTGTATATGCATGAGGCCGCCTTAATGGACCAAACCCAAAAAACAATTAATAAATTTCAGAGAGATGTAGCTAGCACTATATATATACCATGCAAAGTTTGAGCTTCTCCTTCATCTTTCAACACTCACTCGGATAATATCCCATTTCATTCGTCATAGTTACTTGTAATAAGCACTAAGCAGCCTAATAATATGGCTTCCCTTTCTCAAATAATATTTGTCTCCATATTGTTGTTGATCATCTCTACACAATGTGAAGCACAACTCTCACCAACATTCTATGATGCCACATGCCCTCGTGCCCTCAAAACAATCCGATCAGGCATTAGAAATGCTGTTTCAGGAGAGCGTAGGATGGCGGCGTCCCTCCTTCGCCTCCATTTTCATGATTGCTTCGTTCAAGGTTGTGGCACGTCCATTTTGTTGGACGATTCCTCCTCCATTGACAGCGAGAAAAATGCACTTCCAAATTTTAAATCAGTTAGAGGATTCGAAGTTATAGACAGCGTCAAGTCTCAACTGGAGAGTGTTTGCCCAGGAGTTGTTTCATGCGCTGATATCGTTGCTGTTGCAGCCCGTGATGCTTCTTTTGCTGTGAGTAAATCATCATTAATTTTCTATAAGAAAATTACTATAAGAGACATAGTGCTAATAGAAATAGTGATAAGCCGATGCAGTTCGGTATTATTAATCTTAATATATAATTCATCGTTACTTTCGGTTAATTAATTAATTTGAAAATTTTAATTACAGGTTGGTGGACCATCATGGACAGTTAAGCTTGGTGGAAGAGACTCAACAACCGCAAGCAGAAGCTTAGCTGAAAATCTCCCTAGCTTTACAGATGGATTGGACAAACTTATTTCCACCTTCGCTACCAAGGGGTTTAGCGCAAGAGACTTGGTTGCCCTTTCAGGTACCTCTCTCTGTATATATATCTTCATCTCATTATGTGTGTATAAAATAATATTTCATAATATATATAAAGTAACATTTGTTATTATATTATTACTAAATAATCAATATTGATATTAATTAATTGCTTCGTTTGAAATTCAGGAGCTCATACAATCGGCCAAGCGCAATGTGCACTTTTCCGTGATAGGATTTATAGCAATCAAAGCGATATTGACGCCGGATTTGCAAGCACTCGAAGACTCAGTGTCCGGCTAGTGGTGGTGACAGCAACCTATCACCACTTGATTTGGTGACACCCCATTTTTTTGATAACAAGTACTTTAAGAATCTCGTTCAGAAGAAAGGACTTCTTGCATCAGACCAAGTTCTCTTTAGTGGCGGATCCACTCACTCAATTGTTGCTGAATATAGCAAAAATCCTTCAAAATTTAAGTCTGATTTTGTAGCTGCTAGATCAAGATGGCAGATATCAGTCCTCTAACTGGCACTGCCGGACAAATTCGAAGAGTTTGCAATCTTTTCAACTGATAATCCGTTGCCCAAGAATTTCTTTCAATTATTCTTAATTGTTTAATATTTCAACGGAGGAATTATCTATTCCTGCCTTCATGAAATTCTAATTAGCCAATTGTTTATTGTACTCTTTATTCAGTTAATACAATCATGATAAATTTATTGTTGTATGTTTGCAAATTCTCTTAACAAAAGTATGAATGTTTTTTTATAGTTGATTATATTTTAAAATAATACCAAACCACAGGGGTGGAGCTCAAGTTCGACTCTACGGGGGCCATATTATAACATAAAACTTTCAAAGCTGGTTATGTAGTTTAAAAAAGTGGGTTCGCTTGTTTCTAAAGAAGGAGAGAGAAAGAATTAATCAATATTATCCCCTAGTTGTATGACTATTGCAATGGAAATTAAGGGAAAAAAACGATTGTAAAAATTAGTTAACAAACACTAAAATAAGCCTTTGGGAATATCGTATCATAAGACATAAACATGACAAAATAATAAAAAAAATGATTTTTTTCTGTTTTTTAAAAGATAAGAACGTATATTTTTTTTAGTTTTATTAAGTCTTGTCTGTGGGACAAGTTTTGTCTGTCTTGTTGTCTTGTCTTCATGACAAGTACTCTCTACTGCGTTTTCAGACTTCATCTCTTTCAGCTTTATTTCGTCAGTCTCTCTCTGTCATGGCTACATCGTAGAGGTTCCAGGAATCTGAGATCAATAAAGATTATGCACATATTTGTTTGGAGGAGGAAGAGGAAGGCGGACTGATTTTTGAAGAGGATGATGTGAACGATGGAGGACAAGCGAAACCTGATTTCCGTCATTGTCTGGTGGGTAGATTTCTCACGGATAGGTGAAATATAAGTATGCAACCCAAGAGGGGGGTGAATTGGGATTCTAAAAATTATTCAAATTATTAAAGAAAATCTTAATGCAATAATAAATCAAATACAAAGCAATAATAATTAAGATGATCACAATATAAAAAGATAAGGAAAGAGGGATTCAAACACCGAGATTTTTACGTGGTTCGGCCAACCTCGCCTACGTCCACGCCTCCAAGCTTTCCGGGCTTGAGGATTCCACTAAGCAAGCCTCCAAGGCTTCAAATGCTTACACTTGACTTCCAAGGTGTCAATGGACCTTTACAACAAGAGATTATTCCCAATCTCTTAACCCAAGTGTATCCCAACACTTACAATCACTCAAAGTAAAAGATTACAAACTGTTTTTGCCTCTCACAATATATAAGATTACACAATGATGCTTAATATGTGAATAGATGAAGCAAGAGTGT
>MKYO02005251.1:0-30305 GCA_002013955.2 Citrus medica | reverse complement strand
CCCCTAAAATACATAAAATACTTAATTAAAATAAAATGCATGGAATTAAATCAAAAGAAGGTTAAATTCATAAAAGTAAAGGTGTTAGTAAAACTTATAGTGTAAAATGACGATTTTCTCCTTTATAAATATACATTTTCTAACACTCAACAATGATAAATCTATGTAGATAGAGAGAAATTAAATGAACGGACATAGATTGTGCTTAGGTTTGATCTAATTGTTGTCTGGTGAAACGAGAACGAAGACAAAGAAGCAACTTGATTCTTTTGCTGCTTTTGCGATTTATTCAAGCCAAACGTCGTTGTTTCATAACGAATAAAAAAAAAGATTAATAAAAGAAACAACGTTGTTTTGGCCAATTTCGGGGTTTGACCTGAGACAAATATCAGCACTGTTTTGGTGATGGTCAGGGGTGGAGCACAACTGAAAATTCTAAAGGAGCCAATTCTTTCTTTTGAAATATTGATTTGTTTTTATTGATGTTCTCATTATTGTTGTGCTGAGATGGTCACAAATTTGGGATGTTGGTTGCATAGCTTCCAATTCTTGGGATTTGTTACTTAGCATGGGCTTAATGGAACTGAAAAATAACTTTATCATCCAATATATAACATTTGTATATCAATTGTGCAGGACAAACTTTTTACACTAATTTTTTATATTTTATTTGAAAACTCCAAAAAATTTTAAAATTTTACAGGCGCCATGGCACCCCTACTTAGCCTTATATACCCTTCGTCCTTGGTGATGTGATTCTTGAAAGAGAATAAATAATTTAAAAAAAATATTTTTACTTTTTATTGAGAATAATTTTGGAAATATAATGAATTATATAAAAAATTGGAGACTATTAAAATAAATCAAAGGAGTTACATTTCATCACTCTAAAGGAAAACTAAAAAAATAGTCACTTATAGACTTTTATGGTGGGTAAAAGTTCATTTAGTCCATATATTTTTAAAATTAGTGTCCGTTTAGTTCCTGTATTTTTAAAAATACCTCGAAACATCCATGTCGTTAAAGTATTGATATCTCTACCGTTACTTTTTATTTCTTTTGGTTTACTTTTATAATATTACACTTTTATAATAATTTTTTTGTTTGGGCATTAATAAAAAGAAAATAATTAAATTACCAATTTAACCCTAGGAAAAAAATTATATTAATTTTTTTGCAAGTGCCATTTGCACACTTGTTAGTTTGCATACAATTTTTGACAATTAAAAATTAATATATTTTTTTATTTTTTAGGGTTAAATGGTAATTTAATTATTTTCTTTTTATTAATGTCCAAACAAAAAATTTATTATAAAAGGGTAATATTGTAAAAGTAAGCCAAAAGAAAGAAAAAGTAACAATTTAAATTTTGACAATTAAAAATTAATATAGTTTTTTTAGGGTTAAATTGGTCATTTAATTATTTTCTTTTTATTACTATCAAAACAAAAAAATTTATTATAAAAGGGTAATATTATAAAAGTAAGTCAAAAGAAATAAAAAGTAACGGTAGGGGTATCAATACTTGAACGGCAAAAATGTTTTGAGGCATTTTTAAAATATATATGAACTAAATAGATATTAATCTTAAAATACAAGAACTAAATGGATTTTAACCCCTTTTATGGTCGAGAGAACACGTATATGGTTACAATAGCACAAACACAACTCAACCATGTAATATAATAGTTTATATAACAACACGTGATGAAATGCAACAACATTAAATGTATGCGTTTAGCAAATTTAGGGTGGGTTTGGTCGCTTGCATTATATTGTATTATATTACATTAAAACATCATTTTTATGCTAATCCATGTGCGGCTGCATTTTTTGGTTGCATTGCATTGTATTTAAAATATAGCTAATACAATAAAAGGTGTATAAAATATACTTTTGAAAGTAAGGTTTAGACTGTATTGCTTTAAATACTGTTCATATTTAAAATATAATCATTAAAATTTTATTATTTAGTAAATTATAATAAATTTAAATTTATTAAAAATTAATGTATATTTATATTTAAATGAACAATTTAATAATTCAATAATTTAATTTCAATAAGAATATAAGATAGTATTAAATCTAAATATTTAATAAATAAACGATAATACTTTATTTTACTTTCATTATGTAAAATCATTTTAATTATTTTACTTTAAATATGTAAAAAGTATTTTATATTTAATGATTTATTATTTGTTAAACAATTATATTTGACATTAATAAATAAAAATAAAATTACAATTTAATATTTTATTGTTTTATATTATATTTTTACAATATAATATTAAATTATACTATATTATAATTAAATCATTTTAATTATTTTACTTTAAATATGTAAAAAGTATTTTATATTTACTGATTTATTATTTGTTAAACAATTATATTTGACATTAATAAATAAAAATAAAATTACAATTTAATATTTTATTGTTTTATATTATATTTTTACAATATAATATTAAATTATACTATATTATAATATGATTATATCATATTATAATAAATAATATATAGAAATAAATTAGACTATAATATAATATTATTAATAACATAACATAATATTGCAATATTTTGTTATCTATTAATTATAAATTATTAAATTTTTATATTGAAAGTTTAATATATGAAAATAAGTGTTTAATACTTAACTCAAAAATAATAATAAAACCCTAGAATATTAATAAATTTAAATGATATTAATTTGATTTTAACATTAATATAAAATATTATTATTTTAAATAATAATAAAACTATAGATGTTTATAAGTCTAAATCAATCGATATGGGATATTTCTTTCGTGACTGATTCTCGTCATGTGATAAGATAGTGTGCCCCTTACGACTGGTCCTTATCATATGATAAGGTAGTGTGTCCATCACTATCAGTCTTTGTCACATGGTAAGATAGTGTGACTCGTGCATGAGTTTAGATCTAATACCATACAGAATTTAACTCAACCCAAATGTCAGCATAAGAGTTTAGAGTTGTCTCAATCTTACATATTTAGCCTAATTCACTCAGTTGATGAGGGACATTTTTCCTAACAAAAACAAACTAGAGTATCTAAAATGTCTAAAATACTCTAAATCTAAAATGTCTAAAAGCGGATTGGAACAAGAAATTTTAATCTCGGGCGCAAAAAGCAATATTATGGTTAAGAATCAATTTAAGGCTACTTGTCCGCGAGGCTTTATGGTGAATCCAGTTTTTCGGCTAGAATGGAGAACTATTTCTATAGAAAGTAATGGATCTAATGGTAAACAAGCTGAATGGAAAATATAGCATAATCAATCAATCACGAAATGACATGCAAATGTTGCATTAAATAGTCAAATTGAGGGCAAAAGTGAGAAACACAAAATATAATGCAATGCTAGGTTGTAAAATGTAGAAATAGCAGTAGTTGATAATGTGTATATCTTGCTTTGCTTTGTCCCCAGAGATCTAACAGCATTGTGATAAGAAGAATGAAATAAGCTGAAGGAATTAAGAGAAGGAACTAAGAAGGGCAGAGAAAGCAAAATTATTCTATATGGAGAGGAGATAATTGAACAACAATTGCATAAAAATTTCGGCTTACAAATCATAAGCAGTCTAGAACTCTCATCCATCACGTGCTTTAAATTATTACGTTAAATGTTTCATTTCTAATTGTTTGTAAGAAAAAATACATGTTTTTAACTGTTGCAACTTCTCAAAGACCAAAAAAACTATTTTCCCAGTCTCAAATGTGACGGCAACATTGCATATTTCAGACGACAATTTCCATATAGCCATCTGAGGGAAAAAAATCAAATAAGGCGGCATGAAAATTATTGATTGATCAAACAAAAGAACATGAGTGAGAATCATCTTGATCCACCCATCAGAATTTCATTAGGAAATACTCAGTTTGTTCTGGAGTAGTCAGCAGCAGCACTAAAGGCAGAAATTATGCCCGCCACACCAATGACCTGCGTCCATCTCCGTGTCCCAGCAGCAATAGCAGCGCCTGTCACAGCACCAGCAATGAGAGCATTTACCTGTAAGAAGGAAACAACTTGACAACTTCCATGAGTATATCATATGCAATGTCCACATCTCATGATTCTAATAAAGCAACAGAAAGATCAAGTTGATCGAATCTTTCACATTTCTGATTATATGATATATGAACTCCTGTTACGAACAAACAGTCCTGTCCTACGCAATAAGTCAGGGACCAATGGTAATTGATTACTTTGTACATGTAGATTGTATGGACTTCAAATACGATCGTATTAAATTGCAAGCATTTAGCTGGCGGCAGAAAACAAATAATTCAACTGGAAAAATGAAAGAACCGCAAATAAAAGGAGGCTTTCATCATCCCAGGGTGTACCATATTTTCTGCCACATCATTGAGGTAAAAGGCTTTGAATCTACATCACAGAATCCTCTCACAGAGAATTGACATGTATTATCCTTATGAACCACCTACAATTTGTTAGCAGACAATGTCCAAATTTCCACGTGCATCTAAGTGCGTATAACCTAAAATTTATCATCTAAACAGCAACAAAGAATCAGTAACAAACACCTTGAGGACATCAAAACATTAGCTATCATAAGAGAAGCACAGTTGAGAGAGAGAGAGAGAGAGAGAGAGGTTATAATAGTAACTGCCTTAACTTCTAAAGGAATTGGAAATAGCAGGTTGAGGAGAATTGCTACAGGAATCAACTAAATAATCTCTAATGGGACTCCATGCTTGATGCTTTAAAAAATTTGTGCTCCATAAAAATTCATGCCAAAGTCAACCCATATGGCATTCAAGAAGATTTAGGTATCAGACAAACAGATTTGAGGCACTTAAACGTCGATACTGATTGTACAATTTGACAAGCTAATATTTGTGTCTACACAAATACCCAAACATCAAAAGAAAACAAATTGAAAATAATGATGTTTCACTAACCCAATCATTCTGCTTCCTGTATCTCTGAATCCCACAGTGGGTACTAGAAAAAACACCAGCAACAAGTCCTGTGCAATAATAGAAAATGTAAATATGAAAAAATTGCTTAACAAGAAAGATATGGAATAAATTGCAAACAAGAAGCAATGAAAAAGGTGTTGACAAGTCCATTAAGGCAAGAAAAATACTCTACAAATGTGATGAAAAAAAGAGAGAGAGAGAGAGAGAAAGAGTAACCACAGAGACGGTGGTGGTGGTGAAACATGAAGATGTGAGCAGAAAGAAAATGAGGCTAGGTTGCCTCCTGGTCACAACACGTGTTAATTCTGTGGCATTGCTCAAATTATATAAATAGCTACCAAGTCAAAAAGCTCAGAAAGTAATCTCTGACTGAAAATTGTGGCATGACATAGACTAGAATTACTGAGTTCAGAGGATTTTTAAGATCCTGAGATATTGATAGTCACAATGCTGAGAAAATCTCTAAAATACATAAGGAACGGACACTGATGTATTTTAGAAGGTGCTTACAATAAAATTTTGTAATGAACTTCATGACTTGGCCTTAAAGCTAATTGAAAGTCATCCTGAAGGCTAGTTACCTTCCATTAAAAAATCAGTAACTACTACAAGTGAACCTTAAACTCCAAGTTTAGATCGCAATAACACTAGGTGTATTTATGCAATAAACAATTAAACACAGTAACCACCATATGATTAAAAACACATTCACTTACCACACTGAAAGCCGTACTTACCAATTGATTTTACCTGCAGAGCACATAATATATAAGGAATAAGCAGAGTAGCAATGGCGCATCATATAATTTTGAAACTAACTAAAATATATAGTACCACGAATGAAGCTCGAGTGATGCCGCTTAGACCTGTATTAGGAAGCAAACAAAGCACACAGCTAAAATCAACACACAGAATTGAATTCCTGAATCAACTGGAGAAAATAGCAAGGCGATAACTTAGCTTAAAAAATTAAAGCGAGTGAAAAAGAGATTTAATTGATTTAATTTGGATTTTGTAAGCATTATTACCTCTTTTACGAGCTAGCTGTGGACCTGCACACAGTCCCCAAATTGCACCTCCCTAAAAATAGAATGCGATATTATATTCGAGTAAGCAAGCGTTTGGGGAAACTTTTATTGAATTTATATTACGAAATAGTAAATAGATTTTCGTTACCGTTCCGACACGGAGGATGGCATCAACAGCAAGTGACGAACACGGAACGGCGTCGATGAGCTCTTCTTCCATCTCTCATTTCCGATTTTATCTCTAATTTCCCAATTTCAGACGAAAGCCGGGCGGTTATTTGGGTGATGTGTCAGTAATTCTGTGTAAACGACGCCATTTTGATTGGGGTTGGTAAAATTCCGATCCGGGCCCGGATATTGCAATGCCCGGACCCGACCGGGATGTAATTTTCAAACACCCAGACCGAATTTAAAAATTCCTGCATCCGGTCGGGTTTTTGTGCCCGAATTTTGTTTTTTTTTTAAGTTTAATTTTGTAATTTTATGTGTGTGCATATATATATATATATATATATATATTTTTATTTTTTATAATTTTATAATTTTTAAATTTATTTCAATAAAATTAGAAGTGAAAATATAAACTTTAAATATTTAAAATTTTACATATATGTAATACATGAATCAAATAAATATTAGTATTTAAAATAATATATATTTTATAATTTTTTTAATAAAATTTGAGTTTCAAACTTATAAATTGATGTCTCGATTTCATACTCAGGTTAAAGATTATCCGGCCCACATCACTTGGGTCCAATTTAGGTCTGGACTAAGCGAGTATTTTTGTCATTCTTAATTTTGACTATTACAATCATAACAAAACGTCAATTTGTCGAAACGTCACCTTAAAAATAAATTTATTATATAATACAAGCTAACATAATACAATTTGCCAATTTGGCATGCTATATGTCAATAATTAATTGATAAATAAAGGCTAAACAAGGCTCATATAATTGTTTCTGCTTTCATTTTTTTTTCTTTTTTCCAAATGATTGAAGAGTTAAAGCCAATAAAAGGCAGACAAAACTATACACAAAATAATGAGGCTTTGAGTTTATTTAAAATACACATATGTGTGTGTGTTGTATATATATATATATATATATATATATATATATATATATATATATATATATATATATATATATATATATACTTTTTTATTTTTTATAATTTTATAATTTTTAAATTTATTTCAATAAAATTAGAAGTGAAAATATAAACTTTAAATATTTAAAATTTTACATATATGTAATACATGAATCAAATAAATATTAGTATTTAAAATAATATATATTTTATAATTTTTTTAATAAAATTTGAGTTTCAAACTTATAAATTGATGTCTCGGTTTCATACTCAGGTTAAAGATTATCCGGCCCACATCGCTTGGGTCCAATTTAGGTCTGGACTAAGCGAGTATTTTTGTCATTCTTAATTTTGACTATTACAATCATAACAAAACGTCAATTTGTCGAAACGTCACCTTAAAAATAAATTTATTATATAATACAAGCTAACATAATACAATTTGCCAATTTGGCATGCTATATGTCAATAATTAATTGATAAATAAAGGCTAAACAAGGCTCATATAATTGTTTCTGCTTTCATTTTTTTTTTCTTTTTTCCAAATGATTGAAGAGTTAAAGCCAATAAAAGGCAGACAAAACTATACACAAAATAATGAGGCTTTGAGTTTATTTAAAATACACATATGTGTGTGTGTATATATATATATACACACATACATACATAAGTAGGTGCATTTTAAATTATAAAGTTTAATAATAAAATCGTAATGGATTATATGCTCAAAACATATTACTATATATTTATTTTTTTTAGAGTAAAATTTTTTAAATTTTGCTAAAACTATTGTTTTATTGAATAAATTATTTTGTACTATAATTTACTTTTAAATATTGCAATTTTAGACATTTAAAAGAATATGTGGTGGAGAGTTAAAAAGAAAAATAAAGAAAGAAAGAAAATAAAGAAGCGACATCGTTTGGTCCAATGCTGAAACCCTAGCTAGCCCACATAGCTAACCCTCCTTTTTATACGTTCGTTCTAGAGACAGCTCCAAGCTGCAGTGCTCTTCTCCTGTAAATTGTACAATTCGTAGTGCGGCGGAGCAGAGAAGGGAAAATGAGTCGCGGGGCAGCAGCAGCAGCAGGGGTGAAGGGGAAGAAAAAGGGAGCGACCTTCGTGATAGACTGCGGGAAGCCCGTGGAGGACAAAATCATGGACATTGCGTCCTTGGAAAAGTTCCTTCAGGAGCGGATCAAGGTCGGCGGCAAGGCTGGTGCCCTTGGGGATTCAGTTACCGTCACCCGTGAGAAGACCAAGATCACCGTCACTTCTGACAGCAACTTCTCTAAGAGGTACTTTATTTGTTTTTTTTATATGCTCTTTTTAATCTATTATCGTGTTGACGTTTAAATATTAGGATTTTATTTAGGGTTTAGGAAACTAGATCGCTTAAATGGTGATGGTGATATGAACTCAGATGAATCCATGTATGTAGATAAACCCTGCTTTGTTAATCTTGTTGTTGTAAGAAGTTTTTATTTGATGCTAGTGGAACCGCTGGTGATTGGAAACTTGTGTACTGAAGTTAAAGTCAACCATATGCTTCAGTGATGGCAACTATGTAGTTAGGTGACGATTGATGTTATTTTGGAATTCAACATTTCTGATAAGCATCTTGGTTTTGTTGGCTTTCACTTTGACACTCCTCGTACTCAAGTAGTTTTGTCTGGACACCTGTGTTGCAAATGACAGTTTTATTTGAGGATATTCTTTTCTAGCCATTTCACGGAGACCTTCCATTAGCATTACAATGATGTTGTCATTTCATTAAGGGTTCCTTTTCTCGCTGGTCCATCCAATCTGGATAGATGTGTGATTGACTGATTGCATTGTAATGGGTCAGCTGCTTTATATTGTAGTTAGGGCATCATAACGTTATTTTGAATTTTCAATGATAGTTACAGTAATGGTATAGTTTCTCATAATTTTATTTCAATGGAGATTTTGAATTGTATTCCTTGAGAACTTGCATTTCTTTTTCATCTTCACAGTGCCACTCCATTGTCATGTTCACCATTCCTATATTCTAATTTCAGGTATCCTATGCTCGGTAATTTTTCATTTTTGTCATTAATTGTTTT
Source organism: Citrus medica (assembly GCA_002013955.2). NCBI lineage: Eukaryota > Viridiplantae > Streptophyta > Magnoliopsida > Sapindales > Rutaceae > Citrus > Citrus medica. The sequence goes on along the minus strand of MKYO02005251.1, from coordinate 21,128 downwards.
CAGGTATCTTAAATATTTGACCAAGAAGTACTTGAAGAAACACAATGTAAGAGATTGGCTCCGAGTGATTGCTTCAAACAAGGACCGAAGTGTCTATGAGCTACGATACTTCAACATTGCTGAGAATGAGGGAGAGGAGGAAGACTGAAGATCCATTTCAGTATTTCCTCATATTATATCTATTCTGATTACTTGTTCTAGGTCTTTTTTCTTTTTTTCTCCTGCGATCAAATCTGTGGACTTGTTTGAATTGTTTTATGAGATCCTTCTGAGTTTATGTTCTGTTGAAATTTTGGTTACTTTTTAGATATATGTTTTTTTTTTTTGGTTGTATAAGAAGCTTGAATACTATGCCAGTTTTTTCTCAAGTGGATGGTTATTTGGTGGGGGATATTGTTATTCACTCTTAACTTTTGTATGATCAAGCCCACCTGTGGTTGGGACTCTCAGTCATTTTGAGCTAGTAAGGCATTGTTTGTGCAGCTTTTCCCACAAATTTAGTTAATAGCTTGTTGCTCAGCTGCAAGAACAGCACTTGTGGTGATTGTTAAACTCATTTCCCTTTCTCAGTGAAATGGGAGAATTAATGTCAGAAGTACCGTGCTGTAATGTATTATATAGTTGTTAGCTGGACATTGGGGTTGTCTTCAGAATCAAATCTTGTGGGGGATTTGAATTGGACTGATGAATTAGGTATGACCTTTGAATGGCTGATGTTTGGTTCTAGTTAATTACTATTTAGGATTTGCTGGGGCTAAAAGGTCAGCCTAACAGCTCTTGAGGGTAGAGCTGATACTTACTGGCTAAATTTATGGATGCAGAATATCAAAGTTAAAGAAAAGTTTAACAGCACGTAGTGCTAAAAACAGTCACAGTAAAGTTACGCTTGGTCACAGTATGAGGAAGTGGCGCTACTTATGGCAACCCAGACTGGCAGTGGCGGTGATGATAAATAACTATGGCTGGAATGTTCGCTCTGGCCTCTCGGGGTGGAGGTGATACTTACTGGCTAAATTTCATTAAATAAAATTATTCAAATAATAAACTAATTAATATTTTTTAAGTAAATCATGAATAACAAAAAAATAAATTACTTAATTAAAATCAATAAATAAATCATTTTAAAGTTATAAATAAAAATGGTGTAATAAATTATGGAAGGTATCACAAATGGAAAAATATTTTTCTTCACATTATCTAATCTTTGCTAAACTCATATGAAAATTGGGATTAATAATTCCATGAATTTAGGATTAAAATTTAAATTTAGTTCATCAACTCAATTAATGTAGATTAATATTTTATCTTAAAAATTAGTCCAACCTATGCTTAATTCAAGCTCCGATGGATTACATGATAAGTGAAATTTCATCCGAAGAATTTCAATTGCTGTGTTGACGTGGCTTGTATTTAAGCAGCCGAATAATAAGTATCGAGTTGGGTATTCTTTTGTTAGTACTTAATAGTCTTCACTCGGTATCTTTTTAATTTTTTCAATTTCCAGCACGTGGTCCATTCAGATACCGGCTGCTTCGTTTTTCTTTTTGGGCTTTTAGATTTCGGCCCAATAGTTGTTGAATGCGACGTTTGTACGTAAGAGTGGCGCTGTTAAGACCCATCATTCATCAGCTTCTCATTTTTTTTTACCCTCTAAATCATCAATTTAAATATACTCCATAAGTGGTAAAAATTTAAAATGTTCGATTGTTCCGTACAACGTCAGATGGATCCTTTGTGTTAATGCAAACGGCAACAGCTTTAAGAGTTTCCACGTGAGACTCAATATATTTTCTTTTCTAAATAGTGATGGGTAAAGATAGATAAATTTTTTTTAATTCGTGTGGATGGAATATATATTTTTCATATATTCCCAGTAAATATTTAATTATAATATACATATTTTAAAATAAATATAAATGAATTTTGACACAGTATATCAGTTTCTTAGTTGTCGGTTTGTGAAAATTACTTTTTGAGTACGAATTTTTGTATTTGTTATTCTGTCTGTTGCTTTGTTTCCTCATATCTCTTTCAAAAGTGGCCGAGTCTGTCAATCTCGTTTCCTTTCCTATTTCCTAAATAATTTACAAGTTTGTTCGTGTTGGTGTGGAACATTATTGATTATTGATGAATGAAATTGGGATAAAATATAATAAATTCTCGATCCATTACTGAATGAAAAAGGTTCGTAGAAAGAGTTGGCGTTACGACTTTCTAAGAACTTTCCGTGTAATTTAATTTAATTTTATAATAAATTTAAAAATTAAAATAAAACTAACATCGGGGGACCGAACAACAAGTTCGGTACATGTATAATTTGCGTCAAATCTTCGATCCTCCTTACGGAAACAAGTTAATTTAGCTCCTTGAGAACTGAGAAGCAAAAGGCATGAAGATATCTCTTCTATCTATGACTATGGATCATTTTACCAGACTAGTCAATACCGTAATGTGATTCAATAACGTGAAACATGCGTGAACGTGGGCCCATCTCTGTGGGGGAAGTCGTGAATGTGATATTTTGAAAGTTTCCTTTCCTACTTTTGTTTTTGTTAGAACGAAAATATTAATAAAATATAAAAAAAAATGATGCTCACTGTGCTGAAATATGAAGTAGACATATTTACATTTATTTAATTGTTTATCAGCAAAATATCTTCACAGCGTATAAGCTTCAGAAAAGTGGAATTACACACTCGGAATACTCTGTGATTATTCATTCTCATGGAAAATTTACGACTTATTTAGTATTAAAGTTAGACAATTATAATTTAAAAAATTATAATATTAAAATATTAACGGTTGTGATTTAAAAATTATGTTGATTTAATTTATTATTTTTGTAATAAAAAACTTATAATTTTTAATTATTTTTTAAAATTATATTTACTACATATAATTAATTTTTATTTTATAAATATAATTTTTTAAATAAAAACTTTAACTTTTAAATTTAACGTCTTAAAATTGTTAGATATTTATATTGCTATCTTTATTAACCGAGTGTGAGGAGAGGGCTTCATTTTCATACATCGCTATGCAATCACAATACTTGCATTCTAGAATTCGTTGGATTCATTCAGCAAACGGATAATCTAATCTGATCACACATGAAATGAAATGAAATTAAATTAAAAGGTTAGATAGCTCGCTGTGGGTAGCTTGTTTTGTATACGGATTGGGGTAAAATTATAGTACAACTCTGATACTGTATCACAGTTATATTCAGCCATTGAATTTTAATAGATCTCGTCTATTTAAATAGATCCAACGCATGAATACAATTATACTATAGTATCGCAATTGTATCTTAACCGGACCCGACTGATTGATACCCGTAATTTATTAATCACAATTTGTATTATTAAATAATTTATTAATCACAAGAAAATGTAAAACCACAACCACTAGAATTTAGATAGTGGAATTAGAATTAGTTACGAGTCCAATTGTCATGGATCCACAGCAGCAAGAGCTTTACAGCTGCGAGTAGGACGTACGCAATAATTGTGGTTATAAAATGAACCCCCATTGTTTAGGCAGCGGTGATTATATATGCATCTCCAATCGATTGGTTTGTTTCTTGAAAGATCAAACAGCATTCGATTATTTTTGTTATTACTATTTTTACATGCAGAATTTGTTGTAGGAACTCCATTACCATATCTATCCTTAAACCCGAGTCACCTGCTGTTTCTTTTACTTGCTGTTTTGTCTATTTGAACTAGATAAATCAGTATTCGCCGTCGCCGGAGTTCAAGGGTGAGTCTCCGACGACCTTCTCCGCTTTCTGGTAAATTTTTTCTGAATTGATTCTATCTTACAACTTCAATTTGATAAATTTTGTTATATCTCATTTCTTTCCTTTGTTTTTGGCAACTTGAAGCTTCTGAGCTCCATGTTTGCATGTTTTCAATTTTGGTAACGATTTACTCTGTTTTTTGGCTTTAAATTATTCTTACTTTTATTATTTCTTTTCCTGTGCTGTTTCATTGATATTAATTTGTTTCACTCGTGTAGGACATGTATGGTAATGTATGGTAAGCTTTGTAGCGACAGATTGTCAAGGAACCAAAATTTGTTGAATTATTTTGTTCCTCTTATTCAGCTAATTGTGGGATTCTTGATCGGGACTACATCTTTATGAATTGTGAGTCCAATTCCTTAACGCTTAATGACTGAGTGGGTTTTGTTGGAGTGAAATGAATAATGAATGTGTGAAAACGGAAATTCAGATGCTAATTTTTAGTTGACCGAAGAATCTTTATCCGCCACTCTGGAAATGATACTGATCTAAGATGGAGAAACTCTCACTGAACTAACACTACTTATTGTGGGAATAAGATTATTAAGCTTAAATGTTTCAGTGCTTGGCATGTTCAACATAAGCATCAAATTTAATGCTTATTATGTAGCTATTTGATTTATACTCATATTTATTATTGAAATATCATCTGATTGCATTTAACTTTTCCATCATCTCAGGCTCCTTTATGCTGATGGAAGAATTTTTTATGTGATAAACGTGAACTGCAACTTGGGGTTGATATAAAGATGGCCTCTATACATACTCAAGCCATTGAGAGCATATCTAGAGCTTTCAATATTTTGCATTATGAAAAATGTGAAAGCTACTTGCTTTTCCGCGGGGAAACATCTCTTGGGGATGGGTTCCGGGCCTTTTTATACTTTCTTGGCCTTGCTTACTGTTTTATTGGATTGTCAGCAATAACTGCTCGGTTTTTTCGTTCTATGGAGAATGTTGTGAAACACTCGCGTAAGGTGGTAGAAATAGATCCAGTCACTAAAGCTGAAGTTGTTAGATATGAAAAGGTGTGGAATTACGCCATTGCAGATATTGCCCTGCTGGCCTTTGGGACTAGCTTCCCCCAGATATCATTGGCTACAATTGATGCCATCCGAAGCATTGGAAACCTGTATGCAGGAGGTTTGTTTCTTATGTAATGTTTTACATCCTATCTTTAACTATTTAAATTGGACTTGCATATTCCATCTCAATCTCTTTCTGAAGCATATCTAATGTCAGCTGGATTTGAAATTCAAGCTTACCATGCGCATGATCTTATCCATTTTGACTTTTCCTGCCTACCAATAAGGTGCAAAATATCTTCTCTGCTACACATATTATTTATACACTATAAATTCTACTTCATAATTAGGTTTGGGTCCGGGAACGCTCGTTGGTTCTGCTGCATTCGACCTGTTCCCCATCCATGCTGTTTGTGTTGTAGTTCCAAAAGCTGGAGAACTGAAAAAGATATCTGATATAGGAGTTTGGCTGGTAGAGCTTTTTTGGTCTTTCTGGGCTTATGTCTGGCTATACATAATTTTAGAGGTAACTTCAAGCAATGTCCTCTCACTTAAATGCTTCATAATTTGTGTAGTTTTAAAATATTGAAACAAAAAGTACTAACTCTTATTTCTCTGTTGTGTCCGTTACTTCTTAATATTTAAATCAAAACCCCTTAGAGGATGAAATTAATCATGTTAACAAGAAGTTCTGACTTAATGCTTCAGGTATGGACCCCGAATGTGATTACGTTTTGGGAGGCCTTACTGACGGTATTGCAATATGGATTGCTTCTGATACATGCTTATGCTCAAGACAAACGTTGGCCTTATTTATCACTTCCTATGTATGTTTTCAGTTTATCACTTCCTTTGTATGTTTTCAGTTTTTTTTCTTTCTGGTCCGTTTATTTGTTTAGCAATTTAGTTTTTCTGTGCTTGCTGTTTTGCTCATCTCTTTTGCAATGTTTGCAGAGCAAGAACTGAAAGGCCAGAGGATTGGGTTCCACAAGAGACCACTTCATGTAAAGATGAGAACTGTGATTATGATGAGTGCTCTGAAATACTTCAACTTGGTGAAGATGAAAATAGGGGCGTTGTTGATATATTTTCCAATCATTCACCGAATGGGGCAGTTACCAGTATGATAAATCACATGTTTTTATGCCGTAGACTGAATATGGTTTTAGTGGTAACTATGCATTTCAGCATTCTATTTATATTTCTGTTAGTTGTATTGAAGGAGCAATGACTCATGGGAATAAACACTGAAGCTTGGGTTATATTTTTCTTTTAATCCATCTTATTTTATTATTTCTTTGATTCTTCGTATAAAGGTCCACTTGTTAGAAAGCCATCATATTTATTTTTATTTTTTTCAAAAAACCCAGACTCCTGCACTGACCCAGAACATGGGTCTGCACCGGCCAGGATCTAGACTGTGGGGTCAGTTGGGCCCCCCAACTCCATGACCCATGAGACAACAAATGATGGAAATTTTAAGCTCACAGAAGTTATATCAGTGTCCTTAGTAGTGGCTATAGAAGATCAATAAGTCCTAGCAGAAAAGTGTATGTGGTGAGTTAAGTGGGTCTCAAGGTAGGGAGGATGTAGAATGATATATTACAATAGCTGTTATCATGTTGTGACTAATTTGCATCATATTGGTATCCAATGTTTCTAGCCTCTTTCACCAAAGATCTTGATTAACCAATCTGGAAAATGCATCCTTGTAGGTCCACTGTATCTAAAAGTGCCTGGAAGTGAAGATGTTGCTGAAATTTCCAAGGAATCTTTCCGTGAGGAAATAAATTCAGAACTTCCTTATGTGCATGCACTGTGGAAACAGCAATTTGTGGATTCAATTGCGGTACCATAATTTTAGCTGTATTTTAGATTTCTTCAAAATCATATTTTGAGTTCAAGAATCACTCCTCAATTCTCATTCTTTCTCTCAACGCAATACCATTAAGAATGGATCAAATATTTTTCCTTAAAAAAAAAGTTTGAAATCTTCTCAATTGACTCCGTACTAGAAGCATCCTAAAATTGTAGTTTGTTCAAAACTATTTCCAGCTGTATTTCAGAAAACATCAACCATTGCAGTCCCTGGAATGCAACTTTGACTGTTTAAAATGCAAGAGAAATATATTCTGGTTGGGGATTTTCGAAAGTTTAGACTCACAAGGCGGACATTTGAGTTCACCTCTTCATGCTTGTTCATATTGTTAAATTGAATTTATTGTTGATATGAAAATTTTATTAGAATAGGATTGTTGGGACTCCTTTGGTATGATTTATTAATGTCTACATTGTGTAGTTGCACACTAGTAAGTTTTAGTGGTTTTTCAGTATTAAATGGTTCCTCTTTTTCATTTTTTTCCAAGCATGGTAATAGATCCTCACAAATTATTTCTAATTTCTTAAACAGTTGGAAAGCCCAGAATCTAGGAAAATGAACAATATTTATCTACGGCTAGCCAGGATATTTTGGCAATCTCTCCTTGTGCCATGGAGAGTTCTATTTGCATTTGTGCCTCCTTATCATATTGCTCATGGCTGGATAGCCTTCATTTGCTCTCTAATTTTCATCAGTGGGATAGCTTACATTGTTACGAAGCTCTCAGATATTATAAGCTGTGTCACAGGTATCTCTCCTCACCAGGAATGCCATTATCTACTTTCTTTAGTTGATGGCGAATATGGTTTTTCTTATAGTCTAGCTGCTGAAGATCCTCCCTTTATTATTTACCCTACTTTCTTGCAGGTATAAATGCTTATGTCATAGCATTTACAGCATTAGCAAGTGGAACTTCATGGCCAGATTTAGTAGCAAGTAAGATTGCTGCTGAACGGCAGATAACAGCAGACTCTGCTATTGCGAATATCACTTGCAGGTTTTGCTCTTAGAACCTTATGTCAGATCCTTGTTGCATATTAATTTCAAATAATGGTCAACAGACCTTACAGAATAACATAACCTGGCTGATATTAGTATTTCCATGACGTATTATATTGATTTTTCCTCATTTTCTTTTGCAGCAATTCTGTGAATATTTATGTTGGCATTGGCATTCCGTGGTTGATTGACACTGCATACAATTTCATAGTCTACAAGGAACCCTTGCGGGTCCAGAATGCCGAGGGACTCAGCTTTTCATTGCTTGTATTCTTCTGTACTTCTGTGGGTTGCATTGCTGTTCTGGTGTTAAGGCGTCTAACACTGGGTGCAGAGCTTGGTGGTCCAAAACTTTGGGCCTGGGTTACCTCTGTGTATTTCATGCTGCTTTGGATTATTTTCGTTGTGCTCTCTTCCCTCAAAGTGTCTGGAATCATATGAAAAATGGAAAATATTCTCATTAAAATTTCCCCCATTTTTTATCCTTATTCCTTCCCGTATGTTTTGATTCCATACTATAGATTACAGATTCGTCATAGTTTTGCCTCAATCAGCGAGAGTTTTGATTTGGCTATTGCAATATTGGGACGAATAATGATGTTTATACAAAAAGTACTACCACAATATTAAATACAAAAATACTTTTCTATTCTTAAGTGAAATATTTTTTATTTTGTAGTATTTTTTTTCTTTTATTATTTATATATTATTTTTTGTTTTCATTTTTTTTTGGGTACATATATCACTGCTTATTGAGACAGCTGTGGGAAAGAGTACAAGACACTTGCAATTGCTGTGGGAGTAGAAGGGTGGATTCCTCTTATTTCAACGTTAACTTACTCGTTTAAGAATTAAGAAGTTCCACTCTGAAGTGAGAAATGAATTTCTCACTTCCATGCGGGAAATGGGAGTGGGGTAATTTTTAAAAACCACCCTTGAGGTTTATCCTTGCTACATCTAGAGAGAATATATGCATTTATTGACAATATCCCCCCTAGCCATGTATAAGAGTTAGGCACCCGTTAGGTAGTTGAGGGAATGTTCAAAAATACCCTTCACAACATATTTCAAGTAATGACAAGATTATTTAGTATTGTAGATGATCTTTACATTTGGCGCCAAATGGGTTAGCGTAGTGAAAAAACTATTATGCTTTTATGAATTTTTTTTGACATTACACAATCATATAATTAAACAAAACTGAATTCAGTGTTAAAAAGACCAAAATGAGGCAAACCAACTACAAACACTTCACCATCAATTAATGCCTCAATATCAAATTGAGCTGCATAAACATTAATATAAATAATTAGCCTAACCTGGTCAATATATGCCATCTTTTATACCAACAATCTTAAAATGTAGCAATGCAAAATTAGATAAGCAATGGTATGAGCTCTGACATTGCAGATTATGCATGAAGAAAGATAACACTAAATCTGGAAATATACATTTTGGCTGTAATGTTAATGTATGTTAGGAATCAGGAGTGTTGTATGGATAGAGTAAGTTTTGATTTCCCTAAATTCTCAACTTAATAAAATTCATTGTTAATACTAATTGTTACTAACTGTCAACTCACTGCCTACAAGCTTTGTGTAACCAATTTTCTCTTATGTCTTAATGACAACCTCAAAAACCAACTGCCAAGCATCTTAGTTTTACCATGAAGTACAAACATTTACACTTGTATAATCAAATAATGCATCAATTTATCAACAAAATTCAGTCGTTGGAATCAGTCTATATAAAACATTAAAAAAAAACAACAACTAGCAAGCGGTTGAATTTTACATAGACTACACATTTGTAAAATAATAATTAAGAAAACCAAACATAAGCATTTTTCTCGACAAAAACTATGCATTCTCATAAAAAGCAATTTGAAAAATAGATCAAGCAAATTTCAGTAAACATTCACATATTACGGTCCAAAATCATCAAGAATTAATTCGTTTTCATAGTTTACATAACATATCCAATGGTTATCAATGTAAAAATCAATTCATTTTCGGTCACTGCTTCAATTTGTGAAAATCTTAAAACAAAATCCAAGAAAATAATAAAACCTAACTTTAATTTTAAACTTCCACAAAAATACACATCTTCCACGCTCTTCAATTGGTGGTTGTTCAGATGTCGGTCATCGTTAGAATTCAGTTCAAAACATAGTTGATCTCATAGATTTGTTAGCTTAGTGTATCACAAAGTGCCTAAGCTATTGCTAAATTCAACGGGTATTAAGTTATGTTCAGAAAAAACAAGAAGAAATGAAGCTAAGCATTGTCCGTGGGTTTGAAAATGGGTTACTACCCGCCTTGGGTTTCACTAGCTTCAAAGGATCATGTGCATTCTCTAGTTGCTCTTGTCTAATCATTTACCGTATATCAGCTTTTGTAAGATTTAAAAAATAAAAAATGGGGCATTTACGTTGTTGCCCTCAACTATCTAACGGGTGCCTAACTCTTATACACGGCCAGGGGGGATATTGTTAATATATGCATACATTCTATCTAGGTGTAGCAAAGGCAAAGCTCAGGGGTGGTTTTAAAAAATTACCCAATGAGAGTGAGATCCACTTCCACCTCTATTTTTTAACCTTTTATTAAATATAATATAATTATATTTATTAAAATAAAATAAGTTATATTATTTGAAAATAAAATTACATTTATTAAAAATAATAATATCAAACTTATTTATACACAATATTATCATATTTAGTTAAAATAATATTATTATATTCATAGATAATTAATAATATTACTATATACTTTAGTTATTTAAAAATATAATATTATTTTATTTATTTAATACTAATAATTAGCTTATTCTAAGAAATATTAATTTTGTACTATATTCTTAATAATAATAATTTATTTGTATTGCTTTTTAATTTACATAATTAAGAATATTGATATTTATTATTATTAATTTATATAATTAAAATTAATAATTTATTTTACAAAGATATTTTTAATTCAATATGTAATTAAAAATTACAATTCTTTAAATAAGGGTAAAATTATTGTTTGAAATAATTCACTCAAATCTAAAATAAAATAATATTATAAATATATTTACTTTGTAATTAAAAACTATAGTTCTTTAAATTAACGTAAAATACACTCAATTCAAGACAAACACATAAAATTGTTCAAAAATATACACAAAATAAAATACTAATTCTTATTTTACCCTCTCATACTGACTCCCATTCTTACTTCACACTCTTAATTTTAGAATTCATATTCTAATTCCATAAGTAAACGCTACCGGAAACTATTGCTGTAAGAGTTCGATGCTGGCTTTTCATTTCAGCTATATAAGAAGAAATATTCACGGAGCTCCACAAGCTTAATCTATATATCTGCCGAGTGAAAATATAATCATCCAACTGTCTGCTTTACAAAATAGGTTGTGGGTACTCTCTTATTCGTGAATTTTATCTTTCTTGATTAAACTGTTCAAGAATTCCAGTCATGTTCATCACCAAGTCAAAAGTATATTTTAAAATTACAAGCTAGATGTGCTCAATTTTTTACTGAAATAAATAAGATAGCGAAAATCCCAAATAATTGGAAAGTCTCAACTAAACAAAGGATTAAAACAGATACCAGGGTTTTGTTACAAAGAGCAAATGAATTAATTGGCCACCAGATGGAAGAGACAGAAATTCCCATAAGTAATCATTTTATATGGCAATGAAATAGAAGTTTGACAAGGGGGCACAAGTAACAAGTAAATTTTGGATTCTCATTAAGATACATGCAAGCAAACAACCGCTCTGAAACAATATCTTTTTGCCTCACAGTAGAAATTTCTTGATCTAAGCAAGGGCACCAGTGCAAGCTGTGGCTGGAGCAGCTTCAACCACTTTCTTTGCAGAGCTGTATTTCTTGGTAATGAATCTACAAATAACAAGTGACAAGAACAATAAAGATGACCGCTCAGGAGAATTTGAAACAACCATGATACATTTGAATGACATTCACTGAAGCACCAGGTAAGGAGTAGGAGGGTTATGGTTAATTTAATCAAAGATGAGAAAAAGGAAACACAAATTCCAGTGTGAATTCAGCAAGTATGCTCAGTCAAATTACCTGAAGAAATCCCTCCACAGCAATTCAAACATCAACCAGTTTGATCCAGCACCCGATGAGCCACTTTCACCATCATTCCGTTTTGAGGCAGCAGAAATACTGCACATGAAATTCCATTCAGAATGAGCACTCATGAAAATTTTGGAAAATAGAATATCACTTCAATCTAAATTTGTTAAAAGAAAGCTATTAGTCTGAGGAATACCTTGTAGCAGTTTTCTTTAGCTCATCAAACATGGAACGAGGGGACAGGCATCCCATGGCAAGCCAAGGAGAAATCTTGCAAGAGAAGTTTGCACCATAAATGCTATCATGGCCGCCATCCTTGTTTCCCTTGGGTGGTTGTGCTTGGTACTCAGCTGCAAATTTTTTTAGCCTCTGCAGTGCTTCAGTCTCCCCTCCATTCATAGAATTGGCAGCTGGCTTTCCACCCTATATGATGAACAAAGATGACATAGTTACAGCACAGCTTGGAATAAAAAATTCCATGGAGTCTATTTCAAATTAATGATTATTGGGTACCACTGAAACTGATAAAAACAGTCAAATGTTCTAACATCAAGACCAAGCATGTCTTGCATAATAATTGGTCAACTGCAACATAAAAAGCAAAGCAACTTTCAACAAAATCTGAACGTAGAACACAAAATAAATAACGGTGCAAAAGCATTAACAATAAATCACATTAACAATTACAATGGAAAATGGTCCTTTTTCTGGCTAGTTCACACTCTTAACGCAATAATCTGGCTCAACGATACCATTTTCACTTTTGCCCAAGTAGTATTGGGGCAAAGCATGCGTATTTACCCACGAAGAGAAGAAAAAGAATCAAAAGATCCGCAATACTACCAGGAATTACTTCTTCATTGTACAGGTGTTCTCCTATAGGTCTTGAGGGAAAAACACTCCTATTATGAACTGCCATGTTTTAATTCATTCTAAACTAGCTGCATAAAATTTTCTGTTTTCTGTTTAAAATTGCCCATCCTCTCCTTTAATCCTTCATTTCTCTTGGTCTCGAGATGAGAAAAGCATTAATTCAACAAATCTCAAGACATGCTAATTATAAAGCATCGCTATAGCAGAATTTCTAGCACAGCCACAAACAACAAATTCAAAATCTCACATGCCAAACCTGAGACATTGCAGCACTCTGGCTGAGACCTAGATCCAACAAGGAAGGAATATCACCAGGCTCAACATCTCCTCGAGAAGGCAATCCCTTCAACTGATCCAATGCCTCAATCGTCTTCCGAATCTCCACGCCCTTAACCTTCTCTCTAAACCCACCATAATTAGTCGGCATTTCCCCCAACTTAAACGGCAAATCATCAAGATGGTACAAAGTGCTTCCCCAAAAGTACTTCACTTCAATTCCCTCGTCTTTCATCGCTGCCTCAATCTTCTCCTCCGATTTAACCTCATCATGTGACACCTCTCTGTGCGCGTACACTGCATCAGCTCCAATGGCTTTAGCCAACTCGACCAGAACAGTCTCCGGCTTTCCCACTCTCACCACGAGATCAGACCCACGTGCCTGCAAGTTCTTGCGAAGGTCAGAAACTGACTCAATCAAAAACGATGCCCGATACGGCCCCGTTTTGTCAAAGCCAGAAGAGGATTTGCCGTAATCCCTCGGGTCGAAACAATAAACAGGCAAAACAGAGACGCTCTCGTTATTGGCGGTGTTGAGAGATTCGTTATCATGGACCCGCAAGTCGTTGCGGAACCAAACAATGGAAGCTCGACGAATTGCGGCCCCATTGTTCGGGTCCAAGGGGCGGTGAGGCCCTAAAGAGAGAGGGCTCTGAAGAGGGTTTGCGGAGAGTGTGGACTTGAATGAAATTTTGGAAGGAGAGAGAGTGGAGGAGGCGGAGAGAGAGATGTGGGTAAGCGTAGAGGCTTGTGTGGGGACTTTGACCTTGTTTGGTTGGTGGGAAAACAAGGTGGAAATTTTGGGTTGAATGAAGAAAGTGTTGGCTGGGAGGACTTGGGGGAGAGAAAATGAGAGGGAAAGAGTGGCAAATGGTGATTGAGAAGGGATAGTCGCAAGTGGGTTTTGTTCCGCATTGGAATGATTTTCTGGGTTTTCAAGATTTTGCTTATTGGGATCCATTTCAACCCTGAAGATGGAAGATGAAAATTGTGTTGCAGCTGAACTGGATGGAGATAAGCTGCCGTTTGTGTTTGGTGTTGGGAATTTTTTTTTTTAATTTTTTTTCATATATATATATATATATATATTTATACCTACCCTGTATAGCGTTTGGTTGGTGAGTGATTTTCGTGGCTCATTGGAATTTTCGGGATTTCAAACAAAGCACGTGTAGTTTGTATTATTTGCATTTCTGCCCCTCCTCCCGGCGACCGTCCGCAGACCTGCACTTAACATTTTTCCGCTAAGTTTCATTCAACTTTGAAACCCTCTTCATTTTTTAACGATTTAATTTAATTTCCAGCTCCTGCTTTAACTAACGGTGTTTTCGGAGATCATCCCTTCAGTCAGTTCAGTTTGGTAAGAATATGAACTGTACAAATTAAGTCGCAAATGCGTTCAATTTTCTTCCACTTCACCTTCCGACGCCGCCATCATCTGATATACGAATACGAGTGAGTGGAACTATTAACACCTTTCTAAATTTTAAAATTTTTATGATGCCTCTTTTAAATTTTATTTTATTTTATTTTANTTATTTTAATATAAAGTTTTTATTTAAAAAAATATAATATATTTTAATTTTTTTATTTATGGAATACATATAAATCTTAAAATCTGAAAATATTTTATTTTTATTATATAATTTATATTTTCATTACTCTAAATTCTTATGATTTTTTAACAAATATTTTTTTATTAAAATATAAATATAAGCTATGAAATGGGTGAGTGTAAATTTTTGTTAAAAGAATAATTTATTTAAATGTTTAATTAAATTTTCATTAAAAAATAGAAAAAAAAATTAAATTGCGTTTGGTTGTTTAAAGACGAGTCGATACGGGTTTCATGCAAGCAAAACCCAATCCACAATGGGTTCCGGCCCAACCAGGTCATGGCTGGCCATTGGCCGATGTTGTTTCGGCCTTTCGAGGAGGCACAGTTGCTAGCTGTGAGTGATAATCAGCTCCAGAACATTATTCGTTGCTCTATTTAATTTTGGAATATCGTAGTATATTATTGTGCCCGTTCAATATATATATATATATATATTAATTTTAAATCACCTTAAATGAAATAGAGGGGATAGAGAGAGAGAAACAAGTTTGAGCTCAGAACTCCGAGACCGAGATGGATCCCAAGATGCTAATTGGTAGCCCAGTCAGCGCAACGCTTGTAGGCCTGCAGCTTTCTATAACTTTCAATGCCACGTGTACGGGTCTTTGGAACAGACGTCAGAAATAACAAAACCTCAGTGGTCCTGCTGCCAGCTAAAGTACTACACTTTTACGTCTGTAAGGACGATTCCAATCCAACCCAATCCAATACAGCGACCAATGAAGGAACAGTGAAAAGTTTGATCATCCCGGCCGTTAATCGTCGGTGAATGATCAGTCTCAATCAATGGAATGCTTATTAAGATTTGCAAATGCGCCTGCCGTTGCTACCATCTCTACTCTACGCTTCAACGACAAGTCGAAGACTAAGAAACATGGGGTTGTGTTGAGAGCTAAACTGGACGGCGAAAATGACCCATTACTCCAGTCCGCTGTGAATGCAGCTTCGCTTCGTTTTCAGGAGACCCACCGACCAGGCATGTCAAAAACCCCCTTACATACATGTTTGTACTCAAAATCTTATCTCTCAAAACTGATTAATTGATCTCTTGCTTTCATGATAAAAATCTTTGAGAATTTAAACTTTCTTATTCTCTATATATATGTATAATGCATATGCAGAGCCTCTGTTTGTTGATCCTTATGCTGGTTGCTTGGTTCCTCCTGATGTTCAAATGGATTTAAAGAAGTACTCACACCACTATTGTCTCGCAACTAAGTTCATTGATGATAAGTTACTTCGTACAGTGAATCACATGGATGGACTTAAGCAGGTAGTGTTGCCAAACTTATGGTATTAATTGAATTACTAGTTTTGATCTTGATGACATGGGAAGTTGGTTTTAGCTATCTACTTGTGCTCTGCAGGTTGTTTTGTTGACTGATGGCATGGACACTCGGCCTTATAGGCTTAACTGGCCCACTTCGACCATAATATTTGATATTTCACCAGAAAGGATCTTCAAAATATCAGCTGAAAAGCTTGAAGGTCGGTGTCGTTTGACTCATTTTAAGTCATTGATGAACATAATTTACTGATATATATAATTAATTTCAAAAAACGTACATCATCTTGATAACTTTAGGTGTTGGGCGTTTGCAAGTACTTTTGAGAAATGTAGATATCAGATAGATTTGGTTTTGATACTATAAATTGAAACTCATTATGGTTTTGTACTGAATAAATCACAAGATGCACCGATGAAGACTCACTTTCTGGATATTATCAATATGTAAACTTGATTAGACTTTTTTACGTACAATAAATTGTATACTAGGCTTCTGTGTCTTGCATGTGTTTCTTCATTTCATTGTCAAATCTTAAAGAGCTTTGACTATTTAAATCTCTATCATGCGCTCACTTTTCTACGTGGATTGGACTGCAAGTCTGCAATATGTTCTGAAAGTCCATTCTTGAATTATTAGGTGTAGGGGCTAAGATTCCAAGAAGCTGTTTATTTCTTCATGTTCCATTAGAATCATCAAATATTCAACAAGCTCTGTGTGCAAAGGGCTTTAATGGAAATCGGCCAAGTGTCTGGGCCATCCAGGTGATAAAGCTTCAACTTATCACTTAAAATTTGTCAATTCAATGATGACTTTCTTGATGTAATTATTTTCTGTGATCCTTTAGGGGCTTCCAGTGATGACTTTGGCAAGTTTTGAAGATGTTTTGTTGTTAGTTGGCAGTTTGGCTATGAATAGATGTCTCTTCTTGGGAGAATTACCTGCATGGTTGACTGAAACTGAATTTGGGAACAAGGTCAGTTTGGTTTATTTTCTGAATGGTATTGATTCCGACTTAATTCCCTGCTAAAGACATCATTTGGTGTCTGGTCTTGTGTGTAGTCCACTACTGAAAAATGGATGGACAAACTGTTCATGAGCAATGGTTTTGGAGTGGGCATGGTTAGCTACAAGGAAGTTGCCAGCAGTTTAGGCAAGGAATTAGCCCCAGGATACTACAAGAATATCCTATTTCTTGCAGAACAACTGCGGTTTTCTGATGATCAGGTGCAAAACTTACATCTAGCCTGGATTTAATTATAATGATGTATTTTAGTTTGCTTTATAATTAAGAGTCAATTCCTCGACACATCCTCCCACATAAAAGTTGTGCACATAGCATTCTCTCTGCAGTTTCTTTTGTCCTTGGTGTGTGAGGCATGAAAATAGATTGATTCCATTAATCTGTTGCTTTCAAGTAATATTAATGTTTTTATTTAATGTACATCTTGGAGAAATATTCCGTTATATGTTTATGTATTTGGTTTTAAGCTTTTTGTGCGTGCGTGTGCATTAATGACAGATGGACACATGGAGAAGAGAATTGCAGAGGGTAGAGGAAGAAGGGGATGAAGAAGGATTTGAAGAGCTCTGAATTTATGTAGATATTTTGTGTCTCTTGGTGCTGGTGGAGGCTATAATGATGTAATTTTGTGATTTTTTTTTTATATTCCTTTTTGCGATTTAGCAGCGCATCGTAAATATACAGAAAATAATGCACATAGAAGTAAGGTTTATTCTTCTGCTTCTTTCTTTTGGTTATACTTTATATTTAATGGTTATAATAATTTACACATTAAAAACTGGAGTTTATTGGGATCTTTTAACACACACACACAGGGTATAACCCAAAAATTTACTTGAGACCATCTCAAAAAACTATTCTCACTACCAATCTTTGGGTGGGTGGGTTGGGGGTGAGAAAAAAGTCTTACCTTAATTTTATAATTTTATAAAAAAGCCAAAAAAAAAACCTCTTGAAGACTCAAAGCGTCTTCAAATCGTTGTTGAGTGCCCTAACCCACCATTAGACTTGTAGTCCTATGACTTCTGGCCTTAGCTTTTTATGAGTCACTATGACGCCATATGTTCTGAGTACGATCTAAACGATTGGGATAATTCTTTGTGGAAAAGAATTGCTCCTTCATATCAGCTTTTTGGCACGTGCTTTGAAAATATTAGATACTTTTATCATCAGAGTGAATCTGAAATATCAATTACGTGCAATCATCACGCAGATGAGAACTGAGAAGCACAAAAGACAAGCGCTTAGCTGCCCCCGCCATTTTTGCATCGATGAAGTTTTTGTATGTAATATGTTCTCACATACTTGAATCTACATCACAATCACCGAAACCACTTCATAAATACAGGATGACAATTTTACAAACAAAAATCTTGTTGCGAAGACAGCGTATACGTGCCAGCCTCAGCTACCATAGCGCCTGCCGTAATCTGCCAAAGTATTATCATTACTCATGAAAAGAGAAGCACATCCCCAATGGAAAGCACTAGCTAACCACCAGGGATGGCTCAACGCCAAGTCAACAAGCTGAGAACAAACCGCAGCCTTAAATCTCAGCTACCCAAATCAGACTAACTTTCAAGCAAACCACAAGCACAACTCCAAATCACCACCTAACAAGGACGACGGTGAAGTGACCATCTACTTCTCAAAATCGATGGCCGCTTCAGAGCATATTTTTGAACCAGCCTTCAAATAAATACTCCCCCACTTCCACCAAACAGACATTAATGAATACAACACTATACATATCAAATTGCTACAACAATCTTAATCTACTCTGAGACTTCCAAGCAATTTAATGGTTATTGTTGATTTAAAACAGTAATAGCCGGACGTTGTCTAACAACATTCAGCACGCCTCTTGCAGTCATCTGTTGATTGAGGAAAGCAAACACCTGTTAGAAATCTGTAGGGCTGAATTAAGAGGAAGTATCTAAAGGAACCTCATTTATGGGTTTTACCTCAAAGAAGGAATTAAAGTTTAGACGCAAAAGAAATCGCCTCAAAAATGGGGCTCTCTGACTCCCAGCAAGCCTGGTACTCCGCAGTATGGTGTATAAGGAGTTTGATTTCTTGTTAAATTCCTGAAAGACATCAATCAAGGATGACTAACTTATGCTGCAACATCAACTCGATTGGGTTAAGGAACTCGAAATGTTCAGAGAATGACCAACTTGAAAATTCCTAAATAGTAACATTACAAGCACAATCTTACAATAGAAAGTGCTAAATATAGGTACCTCTGTTATATGTTCCAGTTCAGGTGTATTTTCACTGCTTTCTTGATTCTCAATGGCCCAGCAGAATTGGATGCACAGTTTCATTATGCCGTCCAGTATTCTTGATACTGAGCCAAGGTCCAAGAAAGACTGTGAAATTAAAGCTGACAAATACCTGTAGGGAACAAAAAAAATATAAGCAAAATGTTGCAATTACCATCAGGAAGAGCATATGAATCATTTATTCCATATTACAATAAAAACTGAAAATTGCTCAATTCTATTAAACCAGCTTCAGGAATTATTATTGTGACTGAGTCTTCTATTTCACGGCATAGCACTTTCCAGTTGGAATGACCACTGAATTGCATCTGAGCATTGTATGCAAATCTAATATGGCTACCCCAAATAGATGGAGTCCAAATTTTAAAAACATGATGTCAACAAGGTTGTTACCAATATTTCATATTATTAATGTAGCCAGCCCTACCTAATATGAGATCGAGGCTCAATTGAGTTGAGATTAGTTGTGACTGAAAAGAATCACAAATGTAGGTGAAACTAAACCAGGTACTAAGATTCACAAGATTTTAAGGCTTTTTAAATATAAACTTAGTTTTGCAGTTGAAAGAAAAGATCAATCTTTCAATAAAATACTAGTATTTGAGATAAGCACTTAGAGATCAGGATTTTGAAATCAGAGAGCAGTACTACCTTTATTAAAAATAAATAACTAAATAAGGAACCACATTTAGGTACCACTTTCTTTCTTTGCTAGCTAATCAACTAATATGATTCAAATTTCAGCGAGTTCCTTTATTTGATAGCAACAAAAGCAATCAGTTCTGTACAATATTTCGGTATTGCTGCAAAGTGTACTACCCATTATTCCCAGATGAAAATTAGTGCTACTTACTCTTGATGGAAGCCTACAAGTTCGGTGAAATCATGAGATTCTTGAATGTGAGCTTGCAGGATATTCCACTGAGTTTCTATCACATCAACCTAATGCAGGAAAGATGAGAAACATAACTAAAAAATGATGAATAAAATTAAGAGTTGGCATTCACAAGATTCATATGAGAAATAATAGATAATCAAAAACAACTTTTGGCTCATTTATTGAATAAAAAGTGGATTGCTCCAACGGATATGGACACTTAAATCTGAATATCATTCTGTGAGCGTCTGTTGCTATACATCAAATTATCACCCTACATATGATTCATAACCCTTATTACTTGAAATATTTTGCTCAATGACAAAATGGGATTCAAGAGACCAAAAGATTTTTATCAACACTGGAGATTGCCACATTGAACACAAAAATGCAATGCCTGCCAATGGATTTCCTTAGAACATAATCCCTATTGTATCATGAAATTTGCTGACTACGAGGCATTTCCCTAGTTTAAATATTCACAGAACTGCATGGCACTCAGAAAAATTAAAAAGTAAATTCATATGGTACTAATACCTGGATATAAAATTGAAGATTTCTGATCAAAAATGCCATATGTTCTCTAACACGCCACATTGGTCTACAGGTCTGCCGTCGCTGTTGAGATTTTGAGTAGTTTATTCGATCATTTCGATGTTTGGCAAAATATGTGTGATCTTGATGCATCACAGAGGCCCAGGATTTTTCCAATTCCATTTGAGTTCGCTTGAGCCGCAGCAAATACTGGAAGACCTTACAGTACCTGGTGTGTACTCATGTTAGCATGAATATGGCAAAGGTGAAGCTTGTTCAGTCAACCACCAACACAAGTCTGGCTGTGGTTCTTGTTTGAAAAGACTTTTCAGTTTTCATGCACTTACAGACAAAAGACAAAGGAAGTTTTGTGGACGAGTATCAACATTATTTTTTGGGTGCGGAATGCAATCACACATAACAAGAATCATAAAAGCTTACTTGGAAAGTACTTCTTGGGTAAAGAACAGCTGTAAGGGCCAGTCAACAGAATATTCAAGAGCAATTCCATCCCAGCCATCAAGGGAAATATCTA
>MKYO02005229.1:0-19951 GCA_002013955.2 Citrus medica | reverse complement strand
CTTAATCACCAGTGCATCCTCATGAGGATATAGGATACCCTCTTCATTGTCATCTGTCCACATAATGGGAACTTGCCGCAATTTTGCCTTCTTGGCTGCTGGCAAATTGAAAAGAACTTCTTTGCTGGTCATGGCGTATTTCCCATAGTTCTTCCATGCCATGTTCGAATCCTCAGCCAGGGTTGGCCCTCCTGCTATCACACGGATAGTTGGCTGTTCACGTTCCAGGCTCCTCTCATCTCCTTCACCCCGCGTGTACTGTGATTCAATGACGGGAGAAACCTCATCTACATACTCATCCAAATAACGGTTTCTCACCAAATCCTCCACCTGAATTTTGAAGTCACGACATTGGCTGATGGTGTGACCGTGAGTGTCATGAAATTTGCAGAATCTGCTCTTATCCCGTCGGTGAGCAGGTTTCGTTATAGGGGCTGGATGGTACAACAGGCCTCGTCCCTCGATTCTCTCACACAACTCCTCCATAGGGACTTTTAGCGGGGTATATTGTCCGTACGCTAGGTTCTGGTCAATCAGCTGGACTGCTTGGCTATCATGAATATCGTCCCGAGAGGATATTAAAGGTAGCTGACCTGATCGTCCCGCTCTGGGGTTGGCTGTATGCGTTGCTCTGGGAGCGTTGTGATAGGGATGGTTAGCCAATTGCCGAAATTCTCGTTGCCGCTCCAGGAATGGGGGGCGTGAGGGCTGAGCCCGATTGTGTTGGACCTGCTGCGGTCTCTGAGCCATAAGATAAGGGCGAGATCGAGCGGATACTGCACCCATCATTGAAGATTCCTCAGCTCGCTTTCCTGACCCGCTCCCTTTTGGGGCTCTACTCTCCCTTCGTCTCAGCTCCTCCAGTTGTTCACTCTTTATCCTTGCCGATTTCTCTTCTTCGATTTCAATATCTCTCTTTGCTTGCTCATACCCCGCGGAATAATTCTGCACCAGGGAGCTTCTCAGGTTATACCACAGCCGGCCTATCCTCACACCCTCCTTCAATCCCTTTAACGCCTGCGGGTAATTGAAATCTCCCAAATCAAGCACGGCTCGGTGGTATCGCTTTACAAAATATCGAAGGGGTTCTTGTTCCTCCTGCTTCATCCCCATTAGTTCCATCATATCATCGTCTGGGGCCACCATCCCCTGGAACTGTTCGGCCAATTCTTGGCACATCTGCTCGTACCCTCTAATACTTCCTCGTAACAATTTGCGGTACCATTCTCGGGCTCGTCCCTCAAGTGTCAACGGGAACACCCTACACCTCTGAACTGGTGTTAACCCCTGAACACCTGTCACGTCATTGAAACGTTCAATATGCACCAGTGGATCATTTCGCCCGGAGTATTTGAGGTCGGGGAAGCGGAAATCTCTTAGGATTACAGTGCCCATGATCTCAGTTGATAGTGGAGATTCTTCATCTAGCATTATCCTCCAGCTCGGGGGCTTTCTCCTACCTTGTATCTCCTCTATCACTTGCGCTAATCTGCGAACCTCTCCCTCCAATTCTACAGCACAGTCAGAATCACGTGCAGCTATTTGATCTCGCTCCTGCTCGGCATTCTGCAACCGCTGCCTGAGCTCCTCTTCATTAACACTGGCCCCTCGCCCATCAGCTTCCGGTACCCGCCCGGGGCGAGGTTGGTTCCTCCCTTCATCTATTTGTTCTCCTGGAATCCGACCAGTGCTTCTGTGGGGATGCACCCCATTATGTTGGTCCACCGGCAGAGGGATTTCCTCGACTCTACGCCTTCGGAAGCTGGGTTCTGCTCCGACATCATCTCTCCCCACGGGGGTTTCGCAATCTCTTCTCCGCTCGTCTCTCAGCTCATACAATATGGTCGCGAGAGTCTCCATTTGTTTCTCTATCCGCTCTAATCGATCTTGCATTACCCTCTCCCGGGCTTCATTTGCAATTTCCCTAAGAGTGACTGTCTCCCCAGATTCGTTATCCTCCCTCAGAGCGTCCTTCCTGGACACATCCATGTCTAATCGTTCACTGCTTCTCCGGCAACTACTGATTCAGTGGTAGCTTTTTATCTAGCTCCCCACAGACGGCGCCAAAATGTTGATGCTTAAATCTGCTCGCCTTGTTACCGACCAGAATCTTTCACCAACGATTATGTTATCAACTGTTGTTCGAACCGCGGGGCTTGGACTCGTCCTTCTTTCTCTTTCTAGACCTGCGCTCACAAAAGAACGGATCAAAGACACCGGTGGTTTTGCCGGCGTAAACCCTCTGATGTCTAAGTTAGCTCAAGGTATTTACGGGAAAACAGAGCAATTTAGATTCAAGAGTAGTTTCTGATTTATCTGGAGTTTGCAAGAAAATAGCCTGGCAATAATTTGGCAGTGTTTTCCCTCTCTTGATTTTTCTGTCCCCTCTTCATCGATTTTCTCCTTCTTTTATAGCTGTTATCCCACGTTCCCGCTTAGTCCTCCTCCCTTCTTTTTCGGGTGGTGGCCTCTCATTGAACTTTAACTGCTACATTACAGGTAAACGTGGGATCTCGCATCTCTCGCAACGGTTTTGGGAAAAGCGCAACTGTCATGATTCTGTGGGATCATGTTCCCGCTTTTTTAGGAGACGGGTATCGTCTCGGCATATACCTCTGGTCGGTACTCATCTCTGGTCGGGCCATATTTGTCTCCATGCTCTGCTTGCACTATTTGGTTGAGGTGAGCCCTACCGGGGTGGAAATAGTAGCACAACCGACCTGGTGCTTTTCCTTACTTAACAAAAGGATATATTATTTGCTCATATTAGACTCTTATTTTTATTTTTTTTTCTGGTTTTAACTTTGAGATACAAGAAGATATCAGGTAAATATATATATATATATATCAAGACTGTACATGCAACAGTTCCAACATAATTCCATGATGGAGACTAACTATAGGATATGGTAAACATAAATATGTAAATGAATGGGATAGTTTTTGTGGTGATCTTAATTAAAATGTCAAACTTTGGAAAAGAGGAAAAAGAAAATCCATTAAATTAAAGAAGATGAATAGCAGACTGCAAACGAGAGTACTTTCGACCAATGCACAAGTGTAGAACACCAACACTGCCCCTGCATTTGTTTTCTTCGCACCCGTTTGGGACTATCAGTTAACTGATTAATCTAAATCTTTATATTTGTTTGTAATCTCGGGAGTTAATTAAAGATTTTATTGAGTTTGACTGTTTGTTGTTCTAGAAAGGGTAATTTTCACTTACCTCCCCTCAACTATCTCCCATCCACACATAGATGGATCTTATATTTAAATTAACATGACTGTTAAGTGTGATAACAGTTGTGGGAGAATATGCTAATATTCTTTAGTAATAATTATGAAAACAAAAAACAAAATCAAAATTTAGTACCTATATTAGAAAAAATGATGTTTGTTTGAGGTGCAATATGTGAAAATCAAACATGAAGCAATATAAATATAGTCAAAAAGAAAGTTTTTGCTTAATGACATAAGTTATATAATATCAAATAATATATTCTTTTGTATTTCATATATGCATTAAATTAAGTTTTAATTACATGATGTCTTTAATAAGTTCACAAAATGATAGGAAAAAAGAAGTACAAGAAAAAGGTGGAGAAAAAAATGATTTGATACCTCTTCCGTTAATTAAATATTGAAATAACTTTCTAAATTTACTTCAAATTTAAATCCATTTGACAATACCTCCATTTCATAAAAAATTTAACTAATTTTTTAAATTTTCTTTAGACTTTTTAAATACACCTACATTTCATCAAATATTAAAGTACATTTTTCAGAATTTGCATCAAGGGCAAAGTTATTTGAAAGAATTTACATTTCATGAAAAAATCAAATATTTTTTTCATAATATGCTTCAAACTAAAGGCCATTTGAAGGCACATACATTTAACCATATATTGAAGCCAACTTCAAAGAATTTTGAAATTATTCTTGATGGTGAGTCAAACAAACTATGTATGCATAGACCAGCTTACCATTTTACCATGCCTACTCATTAGATTAGGAGTAGGATTTGGATTTAGTCAAATCATTAAGGAAAAAAAAAACAAAAATTAAGGAAATTTATGCTATAGTGCAAGAGAGAATTCTCAGTCCTCAGAAAAATAAATGTCTCTTGCTTTCTATTACAGATTTTTAAAGTCATTTTCTAACATTTACGGTAAATTCGATTGATGGTATTACGCATATGGTGTTGTCTACTTTGATGATTTTGATGTGTAGCGCCACAAAATTCCTCCAACCAAATTATTCAAAGCATGAGAAGCCATTGGCACGACAATGCTCTTGGATACAATTGTCGCGTAGCCATATGCGAAGCCAACAAACGTTGCCCTGAAAGAGGTAAACGAAGATCATGACTGCATATGAATGGGATAGTTTAATTTTGGTGATTTTAAATTGTCAAACTTTGTTTGGAGAATCCATTAAATTAAAGAAGATGAATACCAGACAGCAAAGGAGTACTTTCGACCACTGCCCAAGTGTAGAGCACCAAATACGGTTGCGACTGCCAAGACACTCCTCCAATCCATTCCAAAAAGTGGTAGCAGTGCACCACGGAAGAGGAGTTCCTGCTCAGCCCAAAATCCCATACAGCATTGCCACTATTAGCTGAATGTAGAAACAAGTATGGGAACCAAAACTGTAAAGGTAATTTACACAGCTCACGTACCTCACTAATACCAGGCAAAAAAGCAACTACTAAGTAATCCAAAGGTTCAAGAGAAGTAAGTACCTGCATTTGAAAACAGCATATCAGTTGAGTTCAATAAAGATTTGTGCGTTCTTCCATTGGGATAACCAGTATGGGCTGTGTGTCGAGTAAACACAAACTCTTGGTAATAATAAAATGTGTATGGCCATTAATAGAGATGATAAATGACTGACAAATGACTTGTGGCAAGTTCGATTATGTTTCTCTTTTTTTTTTTTTTTTCTCTTGGTGGGTTGGGGGGGGTGAAGGAATGAGTTGAGCTACCTGTTGATTGGCTGCTTCACTAGACTCAGCAAAATCCGGCCATGTCTTCAATAATAGATATCGGCACGATGATACGAGTACAACTAATCCTGTTATCAACTCAAGATGCCATAGCTCAAAATCAACTGTACACATGGAAAATAAAGACTCTTCAGAGCAATGGAAGTATGGAACAGCTAAATCCAGTCAACAGCAGAAGAGCTGACAAATACTTGAATAAAAAACATTCAAAAGATGATTCCACAGCCAAAACAAATTTCTAAAACTTCATAGATACAAAATATGAAAATAACAAAATGAAATTTTATTTCATTTATTATTATTATTATTTTTTTTGGTACACAGAAATTGACTCTTTAAATATTTATTTCTGTACATAAAAATGTGGAAAATGTCCTTTTAATCAGGGTTAATAAAAATAAACTTTCAGACCACCAATTAGCGAAAGAAGACGAACATGAAACTTATACATGTTACTTCCGTAGAGCCGTCAAGAAATGGCAGTCCTTCCAAAGAGGCAACATGAGATCCCTATAAATTACAAATATGGGATAACATTTAAAATGCAGAACATTGATAAAATTAAGCCACGCATAAATTCAACCCACAAATTTCTCTTTTTCTCTCTTAAGGAAAGGACAAACCTGTCGGATTATTACACCCAAAGCAGTTATCAATCCACATGTGACTGTGCATGCTTTGAGGACATTACTTCTGGAAGGAATAGTTACTAATGTCTGCAAGGCGAAATTATCATCAGAAGACTCCTCACTTTCATCATTAACAAAATCATCTTCAGTACGGGACCTATGTGCCACCCCATTGCCTTTTTCAGCCAAACGCAATTGCCTATCTCTTTTGAGTTTCTTCACTGACTTCTTACTTGCAAAAGTCCTCATCCGAAATTTTGAAACCTTCAAAAATAGAAATTGCAGTCTCCAATCAATGAATTAGAATTTGGTCGATGCCATTAGCTTTAAGGTTAAACTAAAAACAAGATTAGAAATCTCACGTTATGTGATTTTCCAGCGTTATGAAGGCCAATAAACTTTGCACCTAATAAACAAAATGTATCAAAATTTTGAACAAACAAACCAAGAAGCAAGAATACACAATATGAAGAAAAAATAAAATACATTAATTCAAACATACTCATCGAGGCAGAATCTGAACAAAGTGGGTGACGGTTAGAAGCACGGTATGTTATGGTGCTGCAATGGTTTATAGCCAGTGGTCCCATAATTGATATTAGCCTCCAACACCAAATGGATGCACTTTCATCTGCTGAATCCCAGTTCTTTTATCCATCGCAAAATGATTTGAAAAAAAAAATGAAAAGAATGAGGACAATAGAGTAGAGAGAATCTGTACCTTTTGGTTTAAGCAGCTTTTGGTTATTTTTTGAATACTAGGACAGGAAACCCAAACAAGAAAATCATCCCCAGGAGTGAAGAATAAGGCTGGAAAATAAACCAGAAACCAATAACTGAAAAATGTGTGTGCGCGTGTGTGCATCTCCTTGCTTTTGTTTTTCAGTTATCCGTTATCTTTCCAAACTTCACCGCTTTCTGCCACGTGGACGATTGAAGGGTAGTTTTGGACATTTAGCTATCTAAGGTCCACAACGTTAAGGTTTTGCCGCAGAAATTCTTCTTCAGTTCTATAATAATTTCCTTCAAAACCTCATTTCACCAATCAGAGAGGTCAACGTAACACCTTGCTTATGGATGATACTGTTAATAAGTTGCCAACTTCACCAGGGACGACAGGTAAATAATATAGAAGATTTTTGAAACAAAACTTACAAGGAAAAAGTTGTTTCTTTACATCCATAGGTATATCATGCACTATAAAGTACAACCTAATGCTGAATATTCCAATCGGNTAGAGCAGCAATAAACTCATCGATAGAAACAGAGAAATGTTCGAATGTGTCCGTAAGGATTTTGGTTCTCATCTGGAACCCTTCAGCAGTCTTTCTAAAACATGAAGTTATATCATCGGCATCTAATACCGTCACCTCATTATCATACATCTCAATGTTGTCAATGTCATCTATGAAGGATTTAGTCACATCTGAATTTCCCTGGAACAAGTTAAAAAGTTAAATAAAGCTAAAAATAGGAAACTGTCAACAAATTAAGCCAAACATAAAAATGAATAAATATGTCCACACTCCACACGTCATTGTGCACATGTTAGAGAAAGAGACAACAGAACAGAGAACTTGAAAAATGTAAAGCTTGAAAAATTTTAGAGACAACCCTTGATGGCTGGGTCAGGGGGGTGTTTGGAAGAGGCTCATATTACCTCAGTAACGGCTGAACCCTTGCCAACAACACCAATTCTTATATCTTCAACAATGAGTTCCATATTTTGCAAGCCCTCAATTTTCCGCTCAAAGCACGATTTCACTGCAGATAACAACCTCTCATCTTTCATATGCATTTGAAGATCATTAAGATGTCCAATAAGCTCAACCGACCTGCTCTCTAAGCTGCCAATTGTTCCAGCCAGCTCATCCCTGCATGCATTCAACTTGGAATTAAGTGCTGATACCTCCTGGTCAGAAATTCTTTTTTCACCTTCAAGGACAGAAATATCATTCTTTGCCTTCAACAGTGCATCTTCCATTGATTTTATAGTTGTATGCGCATCTGCCATCTTAACAGCCTGGGAGCCTGCCTCATCTTTCAGCATCTGCAGCTCATTCTCCAATGTGGTTTTGCCAACTTGTAAAACATTATTTTGTTCAGTCAGCACTGCTACATTGGCTTCGACCTGGGATAGGGCATCTTCAAGAGACTTCATTGTTGTATAAGCCTCTGTTAGTTTGCTGGTCTGAGAAACAAATTCCTCTCTTACTTGCTCTAGTTCTAACACTGCCGCAGCTCCGCTAGCCTGAGCCTCTTCTTTATTTTGTTCAGTCAGCATTGCTAAATTGGCTTCTACCTGGGCCAGGGAATCTTCAAGAGACTTTATTGTTTTATATGCCTCCGTTAGTTTACTGGTCTGAGAAGCAAATTCCTCTCTTACTTGCTCTAGTTCTACTACTGCAGCAGATCCGCTAGCTTGAGCCTCCTCTTTCTCACAGATTAGCACCGACATATTATTCTTTGCCACTGACATCTCATCTTCAAGTGACTTCCTGCTTGCACAAGCTTCTGCAAACTTGCTAGTTTGGATATGAGCTTCCTCTATTGCTTTCTCCAACTCTTCTTCAACTTTTTTCTTGCCAACTTCTACTTGCCTCTTTTCGTCAGCAAGCTGAGTAATCTTATCCTCCGCAACTGACAGTGCATCCTCCAGTAACTTCATAGTTGATTCCAGTGACTTCATAGTTAATTGGGTTTCTGCTAACTCGCTAGCCAATGCACTGGCTTCCTGTTTTACATTTCCCAACTCTTGCTCCAATTGTGTCTTGGTATCATGGCATTCATTGATGTAACTTGCAATCCAATTGACCTTTTCTAATGGCTCTTTGAAGACTGAATTAGCAGGAAGAATGATGCGATCAACAGTTTCAAGTACTTTCTGAAGCATATTATTGCTCTCCAACAAAAAGTGCTCAAACTGATTCCGCTCATCTTTCATAGCAATGAGATCAGCCTCCATCTTTCGGATGCGATCTAAATCATTTGACAATCTATTGATCTGATCCCTGCACTCAGAAATTGTAGATTCTTGCTCCTGCAAATTGAGCTTCAATTTCTCAATCTCTGAGTTCTTCTCATCTAGTTGAAGTTTCAAGTTCTCTCGATCTTGAAACAATCCCTTGCCTTTCTTAACTGCCAAGGATAACTTCTCCCTTAGCAAAGCAGATTTCTCCCCTGATCGTTCAAGATCTTTCTGCTGGGATTCCTTTTCCTCCTTCAGTGCACCAAATTCTTCAGATGCCACTCTTAATTTATTTGATAGATCATTCAACTGCAATCTGACCAGTGCATCTTCCTCAAGTATTTGCTGGCACAGAATCAACTCCTGGTAACTAACATACAAGAGACTTTGCATTGTTTGGAGCATTTCAGAATCAGCGCCAGAAGTATCAGAAGAGGCACAAGTTTGTTCTCTTATCTTCCCAATGCATTTAGAAACTATTGTGGTCGGATCAGAAGAAGTCTGAGAGGCAACATCTTGGTCTTCCATTGATGTTCCGGATTCCTTTAGTAAAACCCTCACCATATGATCTTTCTCCAATGAGATTTTGTTGGCCTTTTCAACAATTTCTTCATATTTGCATAGTAGGTCATTCAACTCCTTTTGAATATAATCTTTCTCTTGTAATTCAGCAGACAGTGAACCGCTTAAGCGGTCTATTTCATTACGTGCAGCTTCCTTCGTTCTATTAAGTTGATCTAGCAAAACATTTGCTTCATCTTTGGCCTGATAAAATGATTCCTTAAGCCAAGCCAAACGAGATTCCAGATCAGAAAATGAACCAGTTTCAGGCACATCAATTAAAGAAACAGCATCTTTCAATTTGTAGAAGTCCAGAGAAATTCCCTTCAGTTCATGTCTCTCACTCACAAGCCATTTGATTCTCTCCACCATATCCAATGATTGAAGTTCCTCAGGTATATCAATCTGAGCAAGGACTTCTTCAGATTTTTCAAGCATCAAATTACTCTGCTGGAGTGTTTCTTGCAATGATGCAACCAAATTTTCGGTTTTGATGAACTCTTCTTTGCTTAATTCAGCAGCCTGTAGGGCACTGGATTTTTCTTGCAATTCAGCTAGGCATTTCTCAAGCTCAATTGTTTTATCAGCCAAAGACTGCTTCAGTGAGTCCCGCTGCTGAACCAATGCCTTCCCTTTTGTCACAGCTAAGCTAAGCTTTTCTTTGGTACCAGTACACTTCATCTTCTCATGCTCAAGTTCTGTCTTCGTTTTGGAAAGTTCTGCATTCACTGCCTCAACCATTTCCCTGTCTTTCTCAGCTTGTTCAACTAATTTTCTATTTTCATTTTCTATATGGCTTAGATTTTCAACCGATTCCTCTTCCCTTCTTTTGAGATTGAGTAACTCATCACGGGCAGCAGCAAAGACAGTCTCAAACTGCTCTTGCACTCTAAGTTCAGGGTCAGGTTTCGACAAACACTGGCCCAGTTGATAAATTTCATAAAGCATCTGATTATACTTTTCAATCAACATATATGTGCTTTGCTCAACATGAGATATTTTCCCACTAATCGAACTATCCATCAACTCCCCCTGATAAACTACCATTGCAAGATAAGACAACATCCTATCTGCAACAACCTCAACATACTGGTCCTTTTCAATTTGAGCCTCAGACGTTATACCTGCAGCTGAATTCAAATAAGCAGCAGCTACATCATGCGATACCAACATTTCAGCAACTTTTGCATTAAGATGCTCAATCTCTCGATCCTTCTTATATAGAACAGCATTAATTTCCCTAATTGCACTCTCATTCTTTGAACGCTCTTCCAAAGCACTTCTAAGAAACTGTGAGCATTCACTCAGCAATTCATGCAATGGGGCATCACCCACCTGTCTCTTTCCATCACTTTCCCCAAACTCTTTCTCACTAAAACCCTCAGCCAATTCACCATCTTTATTAGTCAAAACCTTAAGCTGATGTCTAAGATTAGCTAGTTCTCTTGCAAAAGTCTCTCTTTCCTCCTGCAAACATAACAACACAAATTCAATCATCACTAGAAACCAGTTATCTTATCAACAGAAAAATAATCAACCAATATTAACAGAAATAAGCAACCACACCTTATAATCCTTCTCAATACTATCTCTCTCACGGACTGTCTTTTCCAACAAATTTCGCAGACGTTCCAGCTCATGATTACTTCCAGAGCCAACATCAGTTTCAACAAGGTGATTCTGATTCTGATTCTCTTTCACACTAACAACATTATTTTCCTCAGAATAGGAAGGCTCAGCTTCGTTACTTGCAACCGACTCTCTATTATCAGCATTTCTGGCATCATCTAAATCGTCTGATGCATCAAGAAACAAATCGTCTTTACTCTCAACCGAATTCATACCAGCCACATCTACCTCTTCCTACATTCATTCAATCACATAACAAAAACACATCAAAACACATCAACTTGAACAAAAAAAAGGTCAAATTAGTAGACTTTATCAATAACAAAACGGATTGATTCAATTCTTACCTGATTAACCGACGATTCGGAATTATCTGGACCGTTTGATTCGTAATTCTCTGACATTTCTATCTATCATAATCTAATTCCTCGTTCTTCAACAGAAATCAGATCTGACTAATGTGTCCAATACGACACCCGCCCTCCACCCCCCCAAAAAAAAAACCTACAAAATTTTAGGGATTTTTTAGCGACTGATCTGTTATCTGTCAGCGAGGTGCGAAGCAGATTAACGTTTCCGCCAGTTTTTTAAGTTTCTAATTTTTATTGTTCAAGTCTTTCATAGGGTTGTGTGACAGTGTCTGGCAAATCAAATCGTTACAACACTACAGTGATTAGTGACCAGCAACGGTGAAAAAACGGCTAAGCGTTTCGCAGCTTTATAGAACAGAAACGCTGTCGTTTGGTGTTCGTTCGGGAAAGCCCCCCAGCGAAATTCTGAAACGGTGTTGTATCGCTTTGCAATTGCAATACTGTTAAATGGATGATGAAGCTTCCACAATATCATAGATTTCCTTTGCCAAAAATGGTTGACAAAAAATAATATATAAATCTGCTATTATTAATTTTTATATTGTTAATTGTCCAAAATGAATCGTAATTTCTTTGGAAATTATAAAATCTTAACCATTAAATTCAAAAATATTGATCGTCACTAATTTAATGTATTTTTAATACAATCTAAAGCTAAATGTCAATAAAACGTTAATCATAGATACAACTGAGTTTGTATTTTAAATAATTAATTTTATGAAATAAACCTTTTTATGCTATTAAAACAATGTAAGATGATATCTAAAACTTAGTGGTCGCTTTTGAGGATAGGACATTAATTATGTCACGTGTTATGTATATATCATTTTTATTGAGGGCATGTGTATTTAGAGTTTGAAATTTTATTAATTTCATACGTTTTTTAAAATTTACTCTTTTTTAACTTATATAGGACTTTTAAATTTTTATATATGAATAGAAAATGTGAACTTTTATAACATTCATATGAATGAAAAAAAGGTCTAAATGGGAAATAATATTCCTAAAATATCTCTATTAAATGTACTTATTTTTTAAATAATAAAAACATAATTTCTTTATTCATGTTGGCTTATAAGGATATAAATGTCAGATAAC
This sequence comes from Citrus medica, assembly GCA_002013955.2. NCBI lineage: Eukaryota > Viridiplantae > Streptophyta > Magnoliopsida > Sapindales > Rutaceae > Citrus > Citrus medica. The sequence continues at coordinate 7,687 of MKYO02005229.1, read as the reverse complement.
CATATTTAAAAAAAATTTTATTTATAAAAATAAATATTATGCCACTTATAGTCTAATATTAAAAAAAATCATTTGAACATTTGTATTTAAACTTCAACCAAATTCAAACATAATCAATTTTTTTTTCGGGGGACACTATATTTGATGGAATTGATTTTGTGCATAGTATTTATTAAAATTAAATGTATATGCCGTTGCTGATGTAAATTAATCTCTATCATTATACTAATTTTTTAAATAAATAAATATAAGTTGAGAATCACAAGTTTAAGGTTTGGAGAAGAGAAGAAATGACCCAAGTAGAAATACATTAGCAATGTTTTATTTAACCATTTTTTTTTTGTGTAAGCCATTTGGTATCCGGCAACTGTATTTGGTCCCGACTAATCCGAATTTGAGGTGTAATCACAGTTAATGCTTTTTACCCCTCCCAAATGGTGTATTTAGTGGGAATCGAACCCGATAGCTCTTTCTACAAACTCAGTCTACGCTGCCAACTGAACCACAACTATTTAGTTATATTTAACCATTTTATATCAACAAAGCAATAGAAATTATTAATGAGTATAAACTATATAGCAGCACATCTTGGAATATTTTGAAGCTTTACCATATGCAGATAATACCAAACGTAAACGTGTAATATGGCCCAAAATCAAGGAGCTATTCACCAAATGTTAATTGCACGGTCAAGGAACGAAGTCGTAAACTCTCAGACCAAAGAAATATCAAGCAATAAGGACCCATGCTTTCCTACAACGAAGGGGCTTCATTGGTGACAATTCATCCCGACTATAAATTCATCTCTAGATACACCGCACCACACAACACAAACACAAACAGAAACCGGGGACCAAAAAAAAGTACACTCGTAAAGATGAGTTCAAAGCATCTGTTCATCCACATTACACTCTTAATCGTCTTCTTAACATTCCCTCTTTCCTCTGCTCAAGATGGGAGCCAGCCCGATCCTGCTCCCCCCACTGATGATAACAACAAGCGCCAATGTACATGTCCATGCCCATGCCCTCCGTCTGATCATGACAACTCACCTCCCCAGCCACCAACTGATATCAATAAACCTCCCCAGCCTCCAAGTGATACCAGTAAGCCTCCCCTGCCACCAAATGACGGCAATAAGCCTCCCCAGCCTCCAAGTGACACCAATAAGCCTCCCCAACCTCCAAGTGACACCAATAAGCCTTCTCATCCACCAAGTGACAATAATAAGCCTTCTCAGCCTCCAAACGACAACAATAAGCCTCCCCAGCCACCAAGTGATAGCAATAAGCCTCCCCAACCTCCAAGCGACATTAATAAACCTCAGCAGCCACCAATTGACAGCAATAAACTTCCCCAACCACCAAGTGATAACAATGAGCCTTCACAGCCACCTAGTGACAGCAATGAACCTCCTCAGCCTCCAAGTGATAATAATGAGCCTCCCCAGCCACCAAGTGACAGCAATAAGCCTTCCCAGCCTCCAAGCGACAGTAATAACCCTCCTCAACCGCCAAGCGACAGTAATAACCCTCCGCAACCACCAAGTGACAATCAACTTCCCCAACCACCAAGCAACAACAATGAGCCTTCACAGCCACCTAGTGACAGCAATGAACCTCCTCAGCCTCCAAGTGATAATAATACTGAGCCTCCCCAGCCTCCAAGTGATAATAATGAGTTTCCTCCGCGTCCAAGTGACGGCAATGAGCCTCCTCCTTTCCCTCTAACTCCAGAGAACAACAAGCAGTCACCCCCTCTTCCTCCAAATGAAAGCAATGATAATCCACCTCCTTCGAAACCAAGTAACAACGACTATGAAGGTTGTTTCTCCAAGGTATTTGCCTTTGGAGATTCATACACAGACACTGGGAATGCCTACATGATGGGTGGCCTTCAATCCTTTGTTGGTTCATTAATCTCAAGTTTGCCTGGACATCGTAATTTGTATGGCCACAGGCAATGTGATGGCCGCTTGGTTGTTGATTTTCTTTGTGAGACTCTGGCTATACCTTACTTGCCACCTTATAAACAAGCTTCCTCAAACTTCTCTTCAGGTGCAAACTTTGCGGTAGCAGGATCAACAGCATTCTCCCATGATCTATTTGCTAAAAGTATTGGCAATCTCCTGATGTGGAAAGGTATTCCATTGGACTTCCAGGTTCAAATAGAGTGGTTTCGCAGGTTTATGAGGGAGGTCGCATGCATGGGAATGAGTGACAGTGAATGCAAAGCCGAGATTGGAAATGCACTCTTCTGGGTTGGTGAAATTGGGGGAAGTGACTATGCTCGTACATTTGGATCTTCAATTTCCCATGAATTGCTTACAAAACTAACACTTGGTCAAATTTCTAAGATTGTTAAGGTAATTCTTCGTCATACGTTTGATGGTTTTCAGTATTTTGAATGCATTAGGCCATATTTGGGTTCCTACCAACAGTTAAGAACCATTGTTAATCTCATACCATATTTGCATGACAGTCATTGTTGGACAACGGTGCAAAGTACATTGTGGTTCAAGGGCTACCGCCATTGGGATGCTGTCCGTTAGAGATGTTCCTATCTAAAGCATTTGATCGTGATCAAATGGGATGTGCATCAACGTGCAATGCATTGGTCCAATCTCATAATGATAATCTCCAGAAGATGATACTCGAATGGCAGAAACAATTCCCCAATTGTGTCATTGCATATGCTGATTTCTGGCGTGCATTTGAAACAATCTTGACACATTACAAGGATTATGAATTTGATGAGCCCTTCAAGGCATGCTGTGGAGCAGGTGGTCCTCTCAACTTCAACATGCATTCTTTATGCGGATCAATCGGCACATCCACCTGCACGGATCCCAGTAGGCTCATGCATTGGGATGGAATTCATTTAACAGAAGCCATGTATAAACACATAGCTGATCTCTTCCTCAACCAAGGCTACTGCAAACCATCATTCCAGGAGCTCGTTAAGAAGAAAAGGGGCATGTAATCTACCTATGCCCTGAAGAAAGGGGCATAAGAGTAGTATTAGGTCATTTAGTGCGCTCTGAATGGCGGCATTCATGAAGCGATAATTAAGTTCTGTCTCAGTTGGTATCTCAGGAACAGAACATACGTTGATTTTATTATGATGTTCGCAATAAAGACAACGCAATTGTTTTCTAGCTGATAAAACAAGTGCCTGTGCCTTTGCCTACAATTCAATGTTTTTCACATTTAAGTTTAATCATTCTGTTTTCTCTTAGATTCTATTGAAACTGACTTTTGTGCTTGATATTAATTGACCCCCCTCTCAGCTAATATCATGAAATTTTTGTTTCTAGAATATAAAATTGTCCACAATACTAAAATCAACAGAAGACGGTGAAGTAAAGATGCTCACAAAACCCAGCATGTTAAACTGTTACACGAAAATCAGGGTCAATTCTCTCCCAAGTTTTACTTGCAGCTTATGTTATTATAACGACACCCGAAGCTTGATAAACGAGATGCCAGATCCGTATTTTTAAGAATAACAAGGAGACTGTGCATCAAGAGGGCAAAATAAAAAAATAAAAGGTTGCCTTCAACCAAATGAGTTACTCCTCTGCTGGCAGGGCAAAGAAATGCTTTCAGAATCACCCGAACCATATTACAAATGAGTCGCAATCAAACTAGCAAAGTTCTCACAATCATAGTGGCGCCAGCAGCAGAATATCATGCTGCTGAAACAAGCAGCATTATTCAAAGTATTAAACTTCAATACAATCGATATGCTGCTCAAAAAATGAAAGCAAGGGTAGCAACAATCTAACAACAAACACTTAATCTTCAACAGCAAAGCCACAATGATAATTGGTGAAGGGAATGCCCAATACCCAAGGGAAGCTATATACACATTCATCTCATCAATGTCACTCAGCCCTTCAATAGAAGATGACAGACAAATCAGAATAATTCAAAGTAATTTGTGCAACTTGAACATGATTGCAAGGAAAATGTAATTGTACAAACTGATTTTTTGATAGCACAATTTTGACATTAATCAGGATATCATCCCAATGCTCTTAATGTTCAGACAGGCATAACAAGGAATTCATTATTTTGGTGTAAGAATGAGAAGTTTATTTACCAGACTCTATTTACGTTTGAAGGTCGGCCTTTCTATCTGTACATCAATCTTCTCACTTATTTCTAGTCAGATTAGGTATTCATAATATACTACGAAGAGGGCATCTGGGTAATCTTTTGGCAGATTGTTGATATAGAGGTAGAAACGCAACAAGTCCTCCTTCGAAACAGTTTCTGGATCAATAACATCATCATTACAAGTAAGCACCCACAAGTCCTCTGAGTTAACTCTCTTCATGCTACCACGACAAAAAGGGCAGGATTCAGACTTTGTGTTCCTGTGATTTTGAAGGGATTATAATGAGTGAACCGAATACCAGTACTTTTCACATCAAGTATTCAAGACAAAAACATGAGAAAGAAGTGGGTTTTGAGAAGTTTGTACATACCAATTGCGGTAGCATTTGATACACATTGCATGACAGCAATTAGGCAACACCATTTTGGTACATGGCTCCAAGCAAATCCCACATTCATCTTCTCTCTCCAAATCTGCACTGCCAACTTGGTTATCTCCTCTCATTCTATCAAAACTCCCAATTTCAAGATTCTCTATCTTAGCATCATCCAATTCCCCCAAATTACTATGAAGTCGCTGAAGAGATGGCAATATAACGCCTGAAGTTTGATTTTCATGAACAAAGTCAGAATATTTGCATAAAGCAGAACCAAAGGCAAATAACTGATTTACAATAAATTCAAAATTAACAACAGGTAGAGTAAATTACATACCATAAAATTCCCTAATTGTTGCCTTTCTTCCAGGACTAGTTAGGCTTGGTCGATCGTCTGCAGACACCTGGGTTAATAAGTGAGCAATTAATTAAAAATTGCACTAATTATTCAAGCAACAAGAATGTGTTCTATTAGATCGACTTTCAAAAATCAATATGCTAAAAAACAACCTTATATACAAGTATGTGGAAGAAGTTTAGATATCTAGGGAGCACACACATGCAGGAAGAATTCACCCATTGTAGCAAAAACCAAAAGAGGGGAGCCCAGTGATCGTAAACCAATTTCATTTGAAGACGTGCACCACCTTTCGCTCTTGGAATTGCAGCAGCCCTACAGCCCCAGGTTTGTAGTTAGAGAAAATAAATGCAGCTGAGCAAACCAATGTCAACATTTTCCTTTACAATTTGAACAAAATCATCCAAATGCAATGATAAGTACCAAATAAGCAAAGGGAAAAAGAAAAAACCAACTTCGCTTCCTCAAATACAATAAGCAAACTCACTTTTGCTCGACAAGCTAAATAGAATCACACTGTAAATATCAAATTCATCAATTGTGAATCAACCACACAAAAAGAGAGGAAAGTTGCAGTTATTTTCATATACAGCCAATAAAGCTCCCAAATTAGACATATATGCCAAATTCCCATTTGGCATGTATTCACATAAATTCCAAAAACTCATTAATTGCATGCACAAATCAAAATCCAACATAATACCTATATTAGGCACTATATTCTTTTTTACCTCCTCATTAATTATGATGATCATGAAAGTGATCAAGTTTATGGACAAACAAAAACTACCTATTTTAGCCATAAAAGAAAGCTCCAAAATCAGACTCAAAACACAAACTTTTTAAGGAAAAAAAAACAAAACAAAACAAACACACAAAAACTTACAAAGCATTAGCATGCTGTATATCAGCCTCCAAAACTTTGAGTGAGTCCTGATACGATGACTTAGCCAACTGATAGTACATCACCTCCATATCCCTCACTCTCTTCATTCTTCAACCCACAAAGACAAACACGAAAAAAGCAACAAACTTTATAAACTTGATCACAAAACAGCAACTGGGTTCTGTTTGGTTTTGGCTTCTGACTTCTTAGAACTTAATCCACCAAAAACACAACAGAAAAAGGGGGAAAAAGAAAAAGTAAAAGAAAGAGAAAACAGGTTTCCTTTTCTAATAATTCTCTTAGCTTTTATCATTAATTTTTATGGCTGAATTTTTAGAGGGCGGGGGCGGCTATGAAAATGACCTTTTATTTTTCTCCTTTTTTTTTTCTTTGCTTCACTTTTATGGCTTGAGGAGAATGAATACAGAATACGTACAAGAAATATACGTTTCTTTTCTAAACTCTCTGCGTGTCTGTTCCTTGCTGTGATGCCCTCATTTATAAATTTTGATCTTATCCTAATCTTTTGCGCTTCCCTTTTTCTTTAAATAATGCTAAATTCTTTCTTTATACACCTTCTCTAATCATTATTATAAATGACACACATATCTCAATAACATCATGATGGATTGTATTAGTTTTTTTTTTTATATGATATATTACTTATTCACTAATCTTTATTCTACCAATCTTGAAAATTTGGAAAATTCATGCACATGGCCCATAATTACGGTTATTTTTTCTTTAAAGTTCAATTTGAACTTTTCTTATTTTTTATAGCGAATGTAAGACAGTATGTATTTTACCTGCCATGGACAAGGTATTTGTTGTCAGGCTTAGGGCTCAAATAAAAGTTTATATTTGACCATTTTTTTGCAATTTTACTAAAATTTTGGCTATTTCTGATAATTTTTTTTAAAATTTTTTATCTGGTGTTTTTCATTTTATGCGTGTAGGACTATTGTACAATCTTTGAACTTTGCTTGATCAAGGGCCTGTCTCAGGGTTTGATGCTTTGATTTGGATTAATGCATAATGGGTTTCTTATTCTTTCAATTGGCTCATTAATGATGGTGGCAGATTTGTTTCAAACAAAAAAAAAATCCCTAAAAATGGGGTCAAATTATATTTTAACTTGTAATATATGATTGAATTTTAAACTTGATATAATGTGATTTTGCAGATACGGATGAGATTGTAAGATTATTAAGCTCAAAGTAATTGAGATTTTTTAAGTGGGTTTACGCATACAACACATTTCATAATGGACACAATAATTATTTTCCATTTGTTTAATAAAAAATATTGTAATTTTTTTAGGGCATATTAAGAACGCCATGGCTCAAGGCTCATTCTCATTATTTATTAGTAGGTCCTCTTCAACGGGTACCTAAAAATCATTTGTTTTTGTTAGGTAATCCAACTAAATCTTTTGTTTGATGAAAAAGTCAAGCTTTTATAAACTGCCTGCTTTGATTTTTAAAATGTTCAAATTATTGAATAAAGAAAGTTTTAAAAGGTTATTAATTGCATCAATTTTGTTTTTTTTTTTATATAATTATTGGAGTTTAATTTTCATGTATGTATAATGTATTGACTCATGAATCCCAATGAATGGCTTGTTGGTGAGAATAATAAATGTACAAGACCAACCGGTTTTATGAACTTAGCCCTTTTGAATTCAATTCAAACAAGACGGAAACGAAAATGTATTCAACTCATATATATATATATATTTTTAATTAAAACAAAATCATACTTTAAATCCAAGAAAAGGACATTGTCTATCTCATATTAATTCACATACAGTTTAATTCCTATTCTCGTTCAATTTGAATTTGACAAAAAATAAATAAACCAATTCTACCAAAAGAAGTATATTATGATTTTTTTTTTTATAATGAGAAGTTAGAAAAAGAACAGATTCTATTACACGAACAACTTT
>MKYO02005228.1:515138-576636 GCA_002013955.2 Citrus medica | reverse complement strand
TGATCTCCGATCTGTTTCACGAAAAGGAGCTAAAATGCCACTTTCGAATGACGAAAGAGGTTCTTTTAGGCCCTCGAGAAGCTGATGCTAGAACTGCTGTAGCTAACCTAGGAGTTTTGTTGTTAGGGGCCCGGGGAGTACCATGAGTTGATGTCTAGAGAACTCTTCTTATAGGACTGAACTAGGGAAAGACTATCCCACAACGGAGGAACGGAAACACCCCTTTAACAAGCAAGCTACGCACCCTTGAGTTCCCGGGGTGAGGTGCGAAGCTAGTTCCCGAGTAAGTAGCTAAAGCAAGAGGGCACAAGCGGTTGTAGGTACGCTAAGTTTATATATTTTATCTTATATAAGATAAGCAGATTGGTGTGGAACTAGATCCTCTGCTAGAGTAAGAGTAGTTGTGTAGCCAGGTTCCCGTTCACCTGCCCAATGCCAATGATACGAAGAGCTAGCTTTGCTACCCTGGGGCTCAGAGAAAAGTCTACTTGCTTGCTAGAGAAGGTGACCCTTTAGTTTTCGGGTTTGCTTGTCGTTTTTGTTTGAACAGAGATTCTGTTAGTGTTCCGTGTACCTGGGTACAAGGCTCGACGAAGTTGAGCAAAGACAATAAAATAATTTAGAATAACAAGATCAAAAATGGCTTTGCTTAAATAACTCAGCGCGTCCAAAATCAGTAGTCACTCTGCTACTTCATTTTTGAAATTGCGTAAAGAGAGAGATAGTCAGTCTCTTGACTCTTGAGCGGCTGAGAATGTTATGTAAAAAAAAAGGACCAACGACGAGCTATATAGAGGATAAGAGAAGGAGGAGTAGGAGGCTTTGAAGATCGAAAAAAGTGTTAAGTGTAAGTGATGGAAGCTATTTTGACCTACATTCCCGTTGCGTTGTCCCAATTTCCTGTAGACCGTGAGTTTCTCCAATATTTCCTAATGCAACCAGGGCAAGATGTTGAATGGCTCCGTTTTGTAACAGAAGGGTTAATCTCTTGTCCTGTCGGCCAAAGAGAGGTGTTCCTGCACTCCATTTTAAAGATCGAGTGCTGCTCCTGGATACAAAATTTAATAATCAATCAGTACCAATGTCTCTTCTATCAAGATGAACCTTTGATTCTAAATATACCACCACGGGATGTGGATTTGGTTATTCGGACATACTTTGAACTAATGGGTATGGACTTTAACCAGCCCCGCCTCTCAGAGCTACTTATGTCGTTTTACGCCGACGGGGCGCAGTCTCGGTTCTATTGGGATGTTCTCCAGTCAGATGCGTTTCGGATCATTTGGGAACGACAATAGACCGAGTTGGCTCCCCGGCTGGAGGGATTGGCTCAGTTCCAAGAGTACGTCAGGCTAGAAAACCGAATGGCGGAACTTGAGGCACAGAACGCTCTTTTTTGCTACCAGATAGCGAACCTAGGACTTACCTATTTTTAGTTTCTGGTAATAGAAGAGCTAATCCAATACCAAGACGACTAGAAATATCACTTCTATATTAAGGTAATATTACATATTCTCAACGAGAGGAGAGCCCCCATTTGAGCGAAGTCTCTGGCTTTCGCCTAGAGTCTCTCTCGTCTTATCTTCTAAGTGACTTACATCGGGAATTAGACACGTATAAATCTTTTCTTCATTTTTTATGTTACCCAAAATGAGCATACCCGCTTACCGAGAAATAGAAAGGGAGGACATGTTGGTTCGAGGACCTGTTGGTCAAAGGAAATGGGAAGTCCTGATTCCGGGACGGAGCCGTATGACGCGAGAGTCTCACGTACGGTTCCTTTGAGAAGGGTGTGATACCACCACCTATCAGGCCTGACGAGCTATCCACGGAGCTGCATCCCTACTCACCTGGTCCATGCACACCGCTCTCTCCAGGAGGTTGGCCGCCTATCCTAGATCTTCCCATTTTCAAGAAGATCTCAGGCTCGATCTGGTTTAGTATCAAGGTGATTTTGTTTCTGTTTCTATATATATGGGTCCGTATGGCATTTCCACGATATCGTTATAATCAATTAATGGGACTTGGCCGGAAAGTGTTCTTGCCTCTATCATTAGCTCGGGTAGTCCCTGTTTCTGGTGTTTTAGTCACCTTTCAATGGCTCCCTTAATTATGTGCGAGGAATTGCCCTCTTGAGTAATGGGAAGCGGGCTAGTCCCCGAAAATGCTCGTTCCGAAGTCGTTGGGGCTTACAATTCACCTTGTGCAAAATTCCTTCGGTCGAGCGTTCTCCGAACGTCGATCAATCTATCACTCAGCCGCTCTCTCATTGTCTGATTTTTGGTTGTCTGATCACACTCGAAATTATGTATCTACTTATCGTATTTTTACCCCTGCTAGGTAGTTCCGTAGCAGGTTTTTTCGGACGTTTTCATCTATATTAATATTAATAGTAATAGTAGCGGCATTCTCCCTTAACTCTGTTAATGTTAAAAAAAACAAAAATGAAAACTTTTCCCTTCTATTTGTATTTGAGCATCTTCTTAACTAAACCACTGGTTAGACTTAGTTTTGCTTATTTTTCTTTTCTTTTTTGTAATTACCTCTTAGAACTTGACATCAGTGTTATGAATTTTTTCTCGGGCTCTGAGGACGTGAACTCTGCCTCAAGCGCCGATTCGAATTCGCTTCTGGGGCCGGGGGCTTTCCATCCTATTCCTAATGTGGAGCCTGCCCCGGCCCCTTTCCATCCTCTTCCTAATGTCGCCCCTTTCCATAATGATAATGGAGGAATCCCTCTGCCCATTCTCGATCAATTTCGTCTCCTCAACCAGGAGACGGAATTGGAACTTTTTGCACGGATACGACTTCTAGAAAACCGTTTGATTGAAGGCTTGCCGCCACAATTAAATTTAGGCGAGTACGAAGCCTTAGTCAGAGGTTTTCTAGAAGACACAGTCAGCGTTCGAGACTACTGTAATGTCCTAAACAATGAACTCTTTGACATTACAGTTTTCGAATTAAAGGGCAATCTCTTAGAGGGACTAGTGAATTTGTTAATGAGTGAGCCAACTGATCGGCTCACTCAAATATTATCGAATTCCCCCTTTGCTGAACCTGACCGTGTCATAAGGTCCGAGGCTCTTGAATTCATCAACTACTTTATGAGTCGTTTCCAGATTCAAGAAGATGCGGCGCGATCCCGTTTTGAAAGAAGGTTGGTGGTATCCATGTTAAACTTATGGATCCAAGATGCCCAGCAAAACGGGCATCTCTCCGCCGTGTATACTGCCTTCGTGCGTTATTTCCTTGGTTAAATCTTTTCATTATTCATTAATAGTAATAGTAGCGGCATTCTCCCTTAACTCTGTTAATGTTAATTTGAATGAAATCATGGAATTTTCTCCCAGAGCTGCGGAACTAACCACTCTATTAGAAAGTAGAATTAGCCACTTTTACACGAATTTTCAAGTGGATGAGATCGGTCGAGTGGTCTCAGTTGGAGATGGGATTGCACGTGTTTATGGATTGAACGAAATTCAAGCTGGGGAAATGGTTGAATTTGCCAGCGGTGTGAAAGGGATAGCCTTAAATCTTGAAAATGAGAATGTAGGGATTGTTGTCTTTGGTAGTGATACCGCTATTAAAGAAGGAGATCTTGTCAAGCGCACTGGCTCTATTGTGGATGTTCCCGCGGGAAAGGCTATGCTAGGGCGTGTGGTCGACCCGTTGGGAGTCCCTATTGATGGAAGAGGGGCTCTAAGCGATCACAAGTGAAGACGTGTCGAAGTGAAAGCCCCAGGGATTATTAAACTTAAATCTGTGCACTAGCCCATGCAAACGGGCTTAAAAGCGGTAGATAGTCTCGTTCCTATAGGCCGTGGTCAACGAGAACTTATAATCGGGGACCGACAAACTGGAAAAACTGCTATTGCTATCGATACCATATTAAACCAAAAGGAAATGAACTCAAGGGCCACCTCTGAGAGTGAGACATTGTATTGTGTCTATGTAGCGGTTGGACAAAAACGCTCAACTGTAGCACAATTAGTTCAAATTCTTTCAGAAGGGAATGCTTTGGAATATTCCATTCTTGTAGCAGCCACCGCCTCGGATCCAGCTCCTCTGCAATTTCTGGCCCAATATTCTGGGTGTGCCATGGGGGAATATTTCCGCGACAATGGAATGCGCGCATTAATAATCTATGATGATCTTAGTAAACAGGCCGTGGCATATCGACAAATGTCATTATTGTTACGCCGACCCCCAGGCCGTGAGGCTTTCCCAGGCGATGTTTTCTATTTACATTCCCGTCTATTAGAAAGAGCCGCGAAACGATCGGACCAGACAGGTGCAGGTAGCTTGACCGCCTTACCCGTCATTGAAACACAAGCTGGAGATGTATCGGCTTATATTCCTACAAATGTTATTTCAATTACTGACGGACAAATTTGTTTGGAAACAGAGCTCTTTTATCGCGGAATTAGACCCGCTATTAACGTCGGCTTATCTGTCAGTCGCGTTGGCTCTGCCGCTCAGTTGAAAGCTATCAAAAAAGTCAGCGGTAGTTTAAAACTGGAGTTGGCACAATATCGCGAAGTGGCCGCCTTTGCTCAATTTGGGTCAGACCTTGATGCTGCGACTCAAGCATTACTCAATAGAGGTGCAAGGCTTACAGAAGTACTGAAACAGCCGCAATATGCGCCGCTTCCAATTGAAAAACAAATTCTAGTACTTTCTACAGAAGCCATTTTTTCAATAAAGAAAAATTTTCACTATTGGGTAGGTAAATTTGTCAATAGACCCCTAAATAAATATACTAGGATCCTTTTGTACTTAAAAATTATATTAGGCTTATATACTTTCATTCGGACTGGCTTTCTCATTTTTGAAATGAAAGTTTCACTTTCCTCACCCAATTTTTACATGATGGCTTCTTTCGGATCCTCCAAGATGGCTCCTTCCAGATCCTCCGGAGGCTCCGATTGGACCTCCTTCGATCTAGGAGTATTGGAGGAACCATTTCCGAAAGGGAATGATGAAGGCGAAGAAGTCGCCCACCCCAACCCCCAGGCTAATCCAAATCAACTCTGGGCTATTCCGGTGGAACCAGATCTAGATTCGGTAAAGAAAGTCATGCAAAAGAGACTTAATATACATCGGCAAGGACGTATCACTGAAAACGAGGAAATAGAGAAAATTATGAATCTAAAGAGACAAATTTTGGACAGAAGGGCCCAATTGGATTTCAACCCCTTTTGGTGTCAACACCAAAACACACTAATCCGCGATTACCTGCGGCCTCCCCGAGGAGGAGAATTTCGTATCTGCACTTTGCAGCGAAAGTTACAAGATTTGTTTGCTGAAAATGCGGAGAGCTCACAAATTTCTAAAGACTTAACACGAGCTAAAGAATTTTTTTATATAGACGCACCTTTTCTAGGTCCTATAATATGAAAATGAAAACGTCGAACATTTTTTACTTTAGGCGGGGTCCACCATTTCTCTTGGTCGTCCGCCCATGATCGGTTCATCTATTCAATAAGTGTAAGCTTATTCTATTTTGTTCTATTTTGAGACTTCGTATTGTATTGTAGTTTTTATGAATCTTGCTTCGTGCTTTTCCAATCATGACAGGGCTCATCTTGCTTGAAAGAAAGAAGACATGGAAAAACTTGCCCCATTGATTTATTGAGGGACAGGAACAAAAGGGAGTTGGTACGCTCTCTAAGTGAGGAGACAGCAGCTCTAGACGGTCCCTAGGCCGGACAGAAGTCTAGGGGGAGCCCAGAGAGAGGGCTTTCTTTAATAAAAACGCTTTTAGTATCCCGACAAAGAGATACTTTTTTTTTACCAGTGAGGGTGAGGGATAGTTTTGGAGCGGGGGTTAGTGTTCTGGTCGGGCGAACCGGCCTCCGGATGTAGTCATGTTAGTTTTTCTTTCTCTATTGCATGACGAACCGGGTAATCAAAAGTCACAATCATAACAAAAGGAAGTTCGCTGGGTCTCCTCCCAGAGGTGCTGGTTCGAATCCAGCTTGTGACAAGATCTTTGGTCTTTTAATAACTCATTGATCTTTACCATCAATCTGATTCGATGCTTATTATAAGATGAATCAGATTAACAGACTCCACCGGCTCCTTCTCTGCCTTCAAGTTCCAGAGCTGATGAAATAGCTTTTCTGTCTTCTTTCTTTTACCACCAGCAGGGATAGGAGTACTCCAGCACTACCACAGCTTAGTGATTCAACCACGGCGGATATTTACTCAACTGCGGTTACACCAAGGACTCTTATTGCATCAAGAGCTGATTCAATTTCTTGATTCACTAGGCTGGGCTAAACCTTCAACACCAGCACTGGATTTGCACAAAGAGAAAGACAAGACCGTCACTTTCTAAGGCGCAAACCCCGTCTTCTTGCTAAGAAAGAGCCCTTATTAAAGGCAAAGGCCCTTCTTTCTTCTCCAAGCCCGTGTTCGTCGTATTGGACTAACTGGGCTACTTCTAGCAGCTAATCAGTCAAAGTAAAATCTGTTAATTTAATATCTGTCTCGTCCTTAGCTTGCAAACAAGCCCTTATACTAAACAGGCATCTAAGAATAAGAAGATAAAGGGCAAGCCCTCCTACAAAAAAGTAATAATTAAATCATATAGCAAAGCGGAAAATACTGCTTTTGTTTTTGCTATCGTTTTTAGATCCTAGCTTGCAAGGTCTTACTTCCCGCTTGGAAAGAAAAACCTCCGAGAAGGAACCTTTCTATGGATGAATATAAATCCTGGGAAATACTCGAAAGCATCCCCGCAAGAGACCACTTCTCACTAGCTTTTTGATCCAACGCCAGATGTGTTTTTCCTAAGAATTGCTTTCGATGTAAAAAGTTCCTCTTCATCTTTCTAAGGCGAGGAGAAGGCTAAGGTTACCTTAGAATGCCAATGCTTTTCACAGACGGAGATGGACGAGAGAAGTTTTGTCACCAAAGACGAGGCGAGCGGGAAAAGCCTCACTTCTAATAGTAGTCCGCAAGGCTCAGAACGAGGAGCTTTCAGTTTATGGTTCAAAATCATTCTGATTTCCGGGCGGAAGGCAATCAGTCGAAAGAAGGAAAGCCTGCCTACTTTTGATGACATGAGATTCAAGACCCTTTAAAGTAAAAAAGTAAAGGCAGCTGATCCTGATTTACTTTTTCCTTCATCTGGCTGGACTGTCGGTTAGAGTAGGCTGGATGTGCTATTTTATTTTGTAACCCACGAAAGCTCGAGAAATGTAACCCACGAAAGCTCGAGAAAGAGAATGTCCTCTCAAGGCGGATCTTTCAACCGCTTCCTTGAAAGCCGACGCCTGGATCACCTGGCATTCCTCTAGTTAACCTGTCGCGGGGTAGGGGGTCCCCCCAGTTCAGAACCTTTCTCCCAAAGCCTCCCTTGATTCGACTTTTGGCAGGCCATTGTCTAAGGGTCTAGGGGTTACAGCCAGTGTGCTAATATAATCTCTTCTGCTAGCCAGTCTTACTTAAGTGCTTCCATGGCAATCGAATAATAGATACTTTCTATATCGATAGAACGAATAGGTATGATCCATAGGCTCTCATATGGCTTGAAAAAAAAAGTCTTTAATAAAATAAGTATAAGTCTTGTAATAGGGCTTTTGAATATGAGGAATAAAGGAATATACGCCCTTTGAGCAAGAGTGTAAGATGCCTTCTCTCCGAGCAAGTTCGTTTCCATCCTTTAGGCGAGTAGAGTAGGCCCGTCTTAGAAAAATGGATTTTAAGAAAGCTGGTTATAGGTTGCTTTCGAGGAAAAGCAAGTCTTCTCCGGGTTTACCGTATAGAGGCTTATAAGATCTAGAGTGCCTAAAGTATTACATTAGGAAATAGACAATATATATTTCATAAGCGCTCTTTAAGTGCTTCCATGGCGATCGAATAATAGGATACTTTCTATATCGATAGAACAAATAGGTATGATCCATAGGCTCTCATATGGCTTGAAAAAAAAAGTCTTTAATAAAATAAGTATAAGTCTTGTAATAGGGCTTTTGAATATGAGGAATAAAGGAATATACGCCCTTTGAGCAAGAGTGTAAGATGCCTTCTCTCCGAGCAAGTTCGTTTCCATCCTTTAGGCGAGTAGAGTAGGCCCGTCTTAGAAAAAGGGATTTTAAGAAAGCTGGTTATAGGTTGCTTTCGAGGAAAAGCAAGTCTTCTCCGGGTTTACCGTATAGAGGCTTATAAGATCTAGAGTGCCTAAAGTATTACATTAGGAAATAGACAAGATATATTTCATAAGCGCTCCTGTAATAGTGTCAGTCTTTCTACCTTCCCTTACATAGTGAATATTGGTTCCTTGGTCACCTGGGGAAGCTAACTAGATATCTTTATCTGGTAGGTGTCTAACTATCTTTCTCCCCGTGGAAAGTGCTTTAAGGCAGTGGTGAATGCTAAGCCCCTCTAGCCCTAGATCTATTGTTTGTTAAGATTGGGATCTTTTTCAAACATGCTCTCAAGCTAAGCCTCTATCCCAGCGAGCAAGTCCAGCGCTGTATGAATAAGCTAACCAACTACCCTTTCTTTGGTTTTACTATACTATAGGAGTCACAAAGTCAGTCAGGTTCTTAATCCCATGCTCTAACGCTCTATCCTGTAAGTCTGGTTCTAGAGTATGTATACTAATAATAAGGTACAGAAGAAAAAGAGAAAGGGTTAGCTGGTTCTAGACTAAGCTTTTAGAGCAATTCCCTGGTGAGTAAGGTCTAGTAAGATATCCCCTGCTCTTGTTCGAGAATCTGCTCCACATGAATGCGCAGAATCTGCTGCTCTCTTTCCTGCTTACAAACCGAAGCGCTTTTCGCCTTTACCGAAGCTGCTAAAGCAACTGCCAAATGACTTTCCTGTTGATTTCGCAGGACAGACAGATATTGAATTAACGGAAAGGAACTGAACTGCCTTAATCCACGAACAGTAAAAAAAAATGGAATATCTATTCAAAAAGTGCGCCTACTTTCGTACCCAAGCACGGGATGCGACTTTCCAACTGAGATGGATAGGGTGGGTCAGCTAGTATTGAATAAGAAGAAGCTTTTCTTCCCCCGCTCCTTGGCGAATTGAGTGCACTACTAGCAATGAAGGGCGTATCAGCTCCTATCTTTACGGTAGAAAAATCCCTTCTTCTCATAGAAAGAAGGCATACTCTGCAAGCCAGTTTCCCCTGTCATGTCAGCATATACTATTATCCAATCGGGGAACCTTCATTCCTCCCGCTGTATCGAATTCTTTGAGTGTCCAACCTGCTCCCATTGTCTCGATAAGGTCAGCAGCAGGGCATACAGTAGGGATTGAGTAGTCTTGGGAGGCGGACTTATAGTCCCCGGTTACGGGTTGACGACGTTGTTAAACACTAAAACTTAAAAATTCTTTTACACCTTAGGGAAAGAGTACCGGAAAATCTTTCTTTCGCTTAAAATCCCAGTTTGGATGAGCAGAGTTACGCTCGATTTCGATTCATACTGAAAAATAGGTGAATAATTGATAGTAGATGGGGAAAGCTAAAGGCAGAGCTTGGATTTTCCAGTTGGAAATCCGTTAGAAAAGCTGTACCTTGACAATCCCCACTCGCTTCATTCTATGCTTGAAAGGATCAGGAACAGAGGGACAAACGCAAGTCGATACAAGCAGAATAACTAACCAAAGTACGTTCAGTTTCATCACCCGGGCCGGACCGACAGCGGAAGCCTAGCACTAAGTTCAATCCCCAGCGACAACGGTCCAAAATGCATGAACGACGAATTGCCCGCCAACTATGGACGGTATAGAAGATTCACTTCGCGCATACACCGAGAACACGGCATAGCCGCACCCCTTATAAATAACAAGGCCATTGCTTGGCTGCTTTCTTAAGTGAATTGGGGTCAATAGCAGGTGTGAAGCAAGAAGGAAGAGAGAGGCCTGTGCACAAGCTTGATATTCAAAAGCCCAGGATCAGAGTGCTTCGCCCTAGAACTTGTCACTCTATTTTCATTGGTCGCTCCTTGATTAGAGCATGGCAATTCGATTAAGATTTGGCAATCAATTAAGAAGGGTCCCCCGAGGGGGATCAAGAGACAGCTTTTAGTCTCTCCCCCGGGTTCTGAGAAGAGCTGGTGCCCCAAACTCCTCTCTTTGGCTTATATCCATAGTCTGACCCGACCTCCTCGGAGACGCTTTGAATGATTAAAACGAGCTTTTCACTCGAAAAAGAAGGAGAGTTGAACTTGTTGCATGCATCCTCTACTATGAAAGCTCACCTGGAATAAGGAAGAAACCCCTGATCCTCCGCTTTAGCATAATTTCGTTTAAAGCATTTTTGAACTCGTTTAAGGAATTGGTTGATCGAGTCAAATCAATGGGGTCTCCGGTAAGCCCCTTCGGGCCCTTTCACTTTTTTTTTGAATCAAAGCCTCTTCCAATTTCAAAGAATAGCCATAGCTTAGTGCCCGTAAACACATCCATCGGGTTTCATCTTCCCCGGCACAGTTTTCAAGTCCAGTCTCACAAGTACCAGAGCTATATATCCCTTAATCCAGTATTAGGTCACGGATACCAGTGAGGGGAGCCCGAAGGAGACAGAAAGAGACTCCCTTGAAAGAAGTACGATCAGAAACGCTCCTCCTTACCAAAAGAAAGTCAAGCCCTCTGTAGGATTTCGATAGATTCAAATCAACATGGAGACGTAAAGCCAGAATCGCTACTTAGTAAGAGTAAGAGGCCCTCTCTCTATTCAATAGGTGGAGTCGTGTCAATGCATCCCACCGTGCTTTATTGTTCGCCGATGAAAGAGAGAGATGAAACTTTAAGGGGGGAAACGAATTCAAGGGAAGGAGAGTTGGGAATCAACGGCTAAGAGGAAAGCAAAGGATAGTCTTTGCTATGCCAATGTCAATAAGCTACTCTTTCTGCTGTGCCAGCTAAAGAAGAAGGGAAAGAAAGTAAGTCCCGAAAGTCGGAAGTAGATTCTTTCTTTAATTGATAATGTCGAGGCAGAGGTCCAGGCTAGACCTTGGAAGCCAAGAGTGGAAGCAGATCAGAAGAACGATAAGATCAACTTTCAGTAGTGAGGGGTGCAGATGAGCGAGAAGAGGCTATGGGAACAACGCTTTGACTGCAAGAGATCCCATGAAAACTATTTTGATATTGAAAAAATGGAATGAAGGCAAGACAAAGCACTTTCTTTCCGAAGCTAAGCATCTAATAACCAAGAAGGCAGAAAAGGGATCCTTTCATGCGATTCAATCTCAAATCAGGGGATTCCATGGTCAATAGATAGGCTGTTCAAGAAGTTCATTCAACTAGAAAAGGGACTCTTCCCTAGGTTAAGGGGCATCGTTTGCAGTTCCATGGTTGATAGCTATTTCATCAGGCAGATCATGCTCAAATCAAGGTCAATCTTTCCCAGCAGTTTAGGCCACTTTCTCAGCCTTATTCATCGACAACTAGTCGCTCTCTCAAGGAAAGAAATGAAATGTTCAAATCCAACCGGGGAGCCAATCAAAGCAAGTGCTTTTCGAACGGTGAAGGGCAGCGGGCTCAAAGACCTTCTTTTGGCTATCAAAGCTAGAGTCAGGATTGGGCGCTATCCAAGTGGATAGAAAAGACAATCTTCCCAGACCGATCTCTAGCATCCAAAATAGGATTCTCAATAAACAGAGAGGAGAGATAGAGATAGAAGGCTTTAGGTATCCAACTATTCCATCCCCCCTTACAGGAAAAGTGAAAGGCGAAGGCTAAGTCAAGTCGGCAAGCTTGATTCGAAGGCTAAGTCGGGAAGGCAATGCGGGTAGCTCTCCAGTCAAGAGTACGTCACTCGATGGAAGCGAAGCAACTCGTTTACGTCTAGTAGTATGCAAGCAACCTCAGGGCAAATCCATGTTCAAGTAAAGCACTACGGGCAGCAGGTTCCGTTCGATGTCTCATACGAGGCACCATCACTCCATCGAATCACAACTAGACTTCCGAATCCATACCTTCTGGGGGTTCTTTTCACCCTTCCCTCACTTGATAGATAGGGGTGCATGTACCTGTGGAAGCGGTGTGTACGCAGATCAATGACAAACAGAATTGCATAGAATAAGATGTGATCTCGCTCGGATGATCCAAACCAATACAAGACATTCGTTCGGATGATAGGGATCAATAGCATTGAGTCGCATGTCAAGTCTTGACAATCAAACCTTCCCTTTGACCACGCCCTGGCTCAACCACAAGATGCACCACTTCCTACAAATTCGAGAAAGAAATTAGATATATCTATAGGAGTGAAGAAGGAGTTCAGGTAGGAGTGAAGAAGAAGTTATGTATCTATAGTAGTGTAGTGAAGGTAAAAGGAGACTAGCTCAGAAGGGAGGGCTACCGGTTTGGATATTCTAATTTACTACGTCACTAACGCGTTCATGTTCACTTCGCCAAACCTAAGTGGCTGATTGAGTGGAGGTGAAACAGTAGTGGAGTAGCGCTCGTCAAGCCTGCCTTTAAAGTGCCTTGACGAAATTAAGTGACAATAACCCTCGAGTTAAGCGCTTATGACTTTCTTCTTTCTTTGTAGCTCGCCGTCTTCCCTATGATAGCTCAACAAAAGATTATGTCGAGTCAGTCACATGATTGGTTCAGCTTTCCTAAGAAAGCGAGCATAAAGTGATGATGAAAGGAAAAAGGGTTCCTTTTCGTTACGCTATGGCACAACAAAGAAGCACTCCTGCTAAGCTAAAGGGCGCATAGATAAGCCCAGTTCTTCCATGAATCAAAAACATTTCTCTATAAACTATGGTACGATCACTCGAAAGTCTAATGGCAATTCCTTCTGGAAATGGGTAGCTATTGCTAGAGAAAAGGCTTTCCCGAGCGATCTAGTCCCGTATGCCTAGGTGCCAGATAGGGGAAAGTCTAACTAACGAAACAGAATAGATTAAGGCACTAACGAAGAGTGAAAAACCCAACCGAGGACGAGAGAACATATTACTTTCAATACACAAGAGGGAGCCCCCCTTTCATCCAGATGATCCTACGAGTCTGACAAAATCCCATTTCGGAAGTGACACTACTGGCGTCGATTAAGCATAGAAAGCACTGCGCTATTACCCACAGTTTTACATCTCAGTAGAAACTCACCTGGAGCCTACCTAAGAAAGCATTCTCTTTTGATGAACAATCGCTAACTAAAAGAGGAACCGCATAATGAAAGCACCGCTCGCTCAAAGCTTGAATCTATGTCTCCTAATCCAGTTTTGGAATCCTCCATTTATTCCTCTGGGATCTACAAAGATGAGAAAGAAAGTTTTTATATTTAATATAGAGACTTTAGTTCGATAATCATTCTTTAGTTCGTGAGTTACCCATTTCTGGGAATAAAAACAGGATTTCCTCCACTTCAAAAAAGGAAAAAGCGGAGATCACTTCGTTTTTGCTTTCTCAAAGCAGAGGGAGCGAAACCCCCAACGAAGACAGTGCAAGCACTCAATTAGAAGTTGAGACACGCATTAGGTTCAAAGTCCATTCGATCATGCGCGGAAGGCCTTTTCTTATTACTAAAATAGGAAGAGGTATTACTCAAATTGAGTAGATCCGGCGGAAAGATATGGTGGTTCCTCCCAGAAATTAGATTTCCGGTCGTTCGCCACTCAGCTTTAGCTATTTTGGGTGTTCTGAACTTGTTGAATTGGATAACTGGACGATACGTCTAGGAATCTTGATTGTGAATCTGGCCCGCGGGTGAACATCATCAGTCTACTTTCCTCGCTTACTTGCTTAAAAGCTTTTTACCCAATAGAATAGGGTCGACTTATCTAAATTATTTCAATTCCTCCAAAACTCTGAATCACCCCCCAGTCAGAAGCTACTTATTCTATTTCTTATTCACCGAGTCGTGAATCAACTCACGAGCCTCCTGGCCGATACCATAGGACATTGTCTTTTCGAAAGCTTCAAACTCAGGCTCATCTGCCGGGATCGCCCCACTTGCTTCCTTCGTTTCTGTTGGCCTAGGTGCTCTACTTCTTTTTCTTAGATGCATAGCTCTAGTAGGCTATTTACCAATTATTGAGTTGGCACCTCGCCGTTAGCGTTCCGATCGATTGCCTCACTTAATTGTAATTGGCGGGCTTCCAAAATATCTCTCTCTCTACAACCGGTCTCATGAGCCCATGCGAGTTCATCTCTTTATTGCTTGAGCAAGGCGGCAACAAGGGACTCATATAACATTCTAAACATTCCCTTATAGCCAGAGAGACGAGCCTACCATGAGTTGAAACACCCTGGCATTACATTAGTGGAAGAGTGCATTTTCCATATCAGATATTGGTGCCCTGTCTTCCCAAAGATGATCTCGCAGAAAATGAAAACGACATTTGAGATTAGCATTTATTCCTCCAACCTTTCAAACATCTTAAGATGCCAAGTTTACTGCT
The DNA here is from genome assembly GCA_002013955.2 of Citrus medica. NCBI lineage: Eukaryota > Viridiplantae > Streptophyta > Magnoliopsida > Sapindales > Rutaceae > Citrus > Citrus medica. The sequence goes on along the minus strand of MKYO02005228.1, from coordinate 562,261 downwards.
CTACTAATGCTTGGCTTGGCAGAGGTCAATGATCAATATGTGTTCGTTTTCTCGCTCAGAGCGGGCGGATATGCGCAAGTAGGAAGTTTCCTCAGCCTGAGAGTTGTACTGGTTTCAATCCATATCCCAGTAGGAGCATATGCCCGAAAGCGCTCACTTAGATAGCGAGGCAAACAATGGAAGCAGCTCGCTCGTACCCAAGAAATGCCGCAAACAAAGTGTTAAGGTGCGACAGCGCTTTTTTAAATGTGTCCCACTTCTTAGTATAAAGCCTGACGCAGTTGATGCGCCCTTCTTCTCTAGCTTTTTCTCCAATGATCAGATTCTATACATGAAAACCGGTCTTCGACAGGTCCCTTGAATCTGTTTGACGTCGGTTGCGATGAAGAGGGAATGATTGGTGAATGCAAGCTACTATCGCTTGAATTGGGGTCAATATTTACGGAACTGATCATCCTTCTCGAAAGAAAGGAGATCTGGATTATAAGCTAAGCTATTGGCAAATAGAGAATGAGTCGAGCAGACTGATATGGAAGAAAAGATCAAAACTGGTACAGAAGATGGTTAGAAGAAATAGCTCATAGCCCGGGTGTGGCTCCCCTTTCTTACTTATTATTTATATATTTATATTTATGGGATCCCCCTTGGCCCCCTTTGGTCTGAAATAGCCGCACGCACTCCTCCATATCCCACTCTGGAGGTAGGGCCCAAGAATCCTATCTTTTTTGTTGAGTGGAAGTAGGAATGGAGTGGCTCATGCCAGATCGGAGAGATCATACTTATCAGCTAGCTCAATCGCAAATCGGGCATCCCCATGATATATTCAGCCAGCTTGTTAGCTCAGCCTCTTGCAGACCCTCGGGACTCGACATTCTCACTTATATAGGATTCCTTTTTGTCTCCACAAGTTAGCATGTCTGCCTGCAAGGCCCAATCGAAGTAGATTGTCCCCGACCTTAAGGGTTCCGGATAGTGCCCCGTCACTTGTAGTTTCGCTACTCTAGGACATCAACACCAACTCAGGCTCCAGCCCTAACTTTAGTTTTAGATGAAACTTAGAATTAGGCTTCAGCTTCAACTCTAGCTTAGGCTTCAAGCATAGAATTAGGCACCAGCCTCGGCCTAGGCATCGGCTTCCTTCTTCGTAGTCTTCTTCTTCACAGTTTCCCTCGAATTCGGCATAGCCTTCTTCAGATTATTCATCCTTGTCTTCGTCTCTGTCTACCAGATCGGATCCAATCAAAGCAGTTCGTCCCCTTTCTCGACGTTTCGGAGGGTGGCTCTTCACTTGGTGTTCACTATTCTAGGGTCTTGGCACTAACAATGGCACCGACTTTCACTTCGACTTAGTCCTCACCTTGTGAATCCGGCTATAAAAATATATCTGGAATCCTTTCTGATGCACCTTATGTTTCCAAAAGGTAAGACTTTCCCCTTCTTTTCTAGGTACGTGGGGGTTCCCCTGCCGGATATAACTCAATCGATGCGGTTCGTCCCCTTCCTCCAGCCCTTCCAGCGCTTCTGGATGAACTCGTACCCGTATTCAGAATTTCACCAATTTCCAATTACGTGATGTAGGGATCATCACAGGTCAGCCTTTAGAGGCTAACTTATTTTAAGAAGAGGGTGTACTGCTTTCTTCCCCGCTGAATCCGCTCATTCGGAAGAACATCTCTTTTATTTTGTTGTTCCTTACCACGACTGAGACAAAACTGTCCCCGATGCTCTCTTCCTTACCTTGATGAGGAGGGAATTCAGGCTAATGCCTGCTAGCGTTGGAGGAACGGCTGGAGTCGATACTGCCCCGGTCAACCAGAGAGAAAGGCTAGCCAGCCCATTGTATCGAGTCTCATTTTCTGTAAATTCGCCCTCACTCTTTGTTTAAAGAGAGGTGCCGGTAACAAACAAGCATTCATCTCTGATGTACCCAGAGTCCCCTCCCACAACTATCTGGACTAGCGGGCCATCCCTTGCTGCCCTTGCTCGGTGAGGTAGGATAACCTTCCCTTCAAGTGGATAATTTCGAACCAGAGGGAGAGGTCTCATAGTAGAATTTCATGTTGGTTTTTTGCTACTTCCCCACCATCTCTAAGAGGAGCCGAACCGGATTTCTTTCTCTGAACTGAGAAGTTCAGGAAGAGGGCTAGCCAATATGGATAGATGGATAGAGTAGCTTGGTTGCTTAGCAGATCGAGTAGCTTTCCCCAGGAGGGAGGGATAATTTTATGAAAAAGGGATGGATAAAGGGAAAAAGGAGCCTGTCCTTCGTAGTTGGAATATAGGTAGTAAAAGACCTGCCCTAACCGGACTTGCCATCTCGAACCTGATCTTTCCGATTCGGATTTTGGATTTTTGTTAGGCAACAAAGGACTTTCATGAACGGGCTAAGAAGGATCGCTCTTCGCGTGCGTACTTAAATTCGATTGACGATATCCGATCCAGCATTTTAGGAAAGGAAGAGGCCCCGTGAAGGAAGATGTAGTAAATTCATTTCATTTAATTACTACTACCGGAGCAACTCGTTCTTTACACCTACTCCACACGGCCAATCACATAGGCAAGTCGTAAGCATCTGATACCAAAAGCTCATCGACGTCTGGCAGATCAATGCGAGTCTCACGTCAACTTGCGAAAGATGAGACTCACTAGACGTATTTTTTTAAGATAGGAACTTTCTCTTTCACAGGAACCAGAACCTGACCTTCACTTAGGGCTTTCACCAGCACGGCTAGATATAGCTAACTCTTAAGATTTACTTTCATAAAAATAGAAAATCGAGGAACTTTGACTTCATTTCATCTTTACTTTATATTAATATTAAGGTAAGGCGGACCTAGCCTTAAATTTGTTGCACGTTTCCACTTTGATTATGATGACAAGGTAGGCGGGGCAAGGATCGATTGATCTCGCTTTCGTTTCGGAACTGGACTTGCTTTAGTCAAACCTATTCTTGTTCTTGTCCGTCCTTGCCTTCCTTGCTTTAGGTCAGTCAGTCCAGTCCAGGAATCCTTCCTAAAAGCGGTCTAGTTTGGTTAATAGGTTAGTGGATATCTCAGTTATTAATAGCACGCCTAATATGAAAGGGACACGCCTAACAAGAGAGGTAAGGGTGGTCATAGATTAGTGGATCAGTCAATGAAGCATTTCCATTCAAAGAGGGGAATAGATCTCAATCGAGAGGGTGGTGGGCTCATGCCACATATTAACCTTCACCAAATGAAGAAAAGACGAGTTCTAGGGGTCCTTCTCAGACATGTAATTCAGGCTCGTCAGGTGGTGGGACATGAAAATGTATAGAGCAGAGAGCCCAGGAAGAGGATCTGTAAGAGAGACAAAGGCTTTCTAGTCCTTTCCTTTGACAGCGAGTTAGAACGCCCTTAAGAGATCTTAAGGACTCACAAAGAAAGCCCCTCGGTGAACTAGGGATAGGCCAACCGGCTTATCTTATAGCCACCTACGTATTTACCTCCAAACGCTCTGCTGGATGACCATTCTCGTGACCCACAAAGAAAGCTAGGTGCTTCCCAATCTCTCCCCTGTGAACCATGTACACAACTTTAGCATTTTCCCCAGCTGATTTTAGGGCAAAGCAGTCCGAGGGCACATACCAGGTACCTTTCTTTGTTGATTCAGTCCCCGACGGATCTCTCCTTGACAAGTAACCAACCAGACTTATCTATAACCTTATTAGCCATCAATCCATCTAAAGCATCTATTTCTTTCATCAAAATACCTTTTGCAACCCCGCTGGATACAAGACATTTTTCCAATCTGGTTTTTTTCTTTTTATAGTAATAAGAAGAGTAGAAGAACTACAGCGTGCTGCTGACGCTGCTGCCTCACAACCGGCGTGACCCCCACCTATTACTGTTGCATCAGCAAGAAAAGAGGGTAGGACGGGCCGTACGCACTTGGTGCCCTAGTTTATCTCTCCGTTGTTACGGGAGACAGGCTGAGACTCAGGAGAGTCCGTTATTCTTCTTGTCAAAAGTCTCGCTTCCTTATTCTTTAAGGACCTCTTCTCTGTGGGAATGACCGAAAGCGTGTTCATGCTGGGTAGCTTCACAAGCCAGATAGCTCTTCACAAGCTGGGAATACCAGGGATACGAATTAAGCTTTTAAGGTTCAGTGTGGCCCCCCAACTCCCGAAACTCTCGGTTCATCAAACCCGTCTAAAGGCCGATTCATCTAAAAGAGAACCTGGGGTTGGCAAGGTACATGGTAGACTGTCTGAGATCAGAAGGCGAGGCCAACGCCTCTCAGAAGGTATGGTACAATCTATTATAAGAAAACGCAAGTTTTCGGCCCTTCCTACGATGATTGTTTAAGCCGCGGTAAACGCTTCTAGAGCGCCCTCTGGCAGGAAGGAAGGTACTCAAAGAAAGTGGAGGTGAGGGAAACTCCGCTGGAGTGAGGGGATTTATCGGAATCTCGTTCAGAGTGAGGAGTCAATGAGGGTTTGCTTGTGCTTGTGGTTCTATTGATAGGTGTTTGCAATGGGCTTTCGTCTCAGGTAGTTCATTCTCCGGGGTTACTCTTAGTTTCATAAGTATAAATGATTTGGGGCACATAATCTGTCGTAGATGTTCAATTTTCTAATTTTCATTCTCATATTTCTCATCACATGAATGAGACATAACTGCTTATCATAAGAATAGTGAACTAGAAATCAGATTTTGATTGGTTCGAGGATTCCGACTTTGAATTAGAAGAGGTTCTGTTTTCTTTGGACAGGCAAACCCGGAAAGAAAGATCGGGATGATGGAGACTTGAAGAAGTAGAAATCAAATAGAAGGGTCGTTCGTAGATCAGCACAAAGCTATTGATCCAATCCGAGTTTATTGGATGATCTACTAAGGCATTGGTACCTTCGGATCAGTTAACAGAGCATTTTCACTTTCATTATCACAAGCAGAAGCTCCTGCTTCTGAATGAACATTGACTACTAGCTCAGGAACAACATCTACAGCTTAAACTCTCAAATCTCTGGTTTAGTAGACCGTGTTGATGGCCTGGTTAGCAAAGACTATGTTGTTGGTCCGCACATAGGCTCAAGAGAGGGATACCCAGGCTCAGAGGACTATCAAGTTGGCTGGGAGAGAAGAAGTTCAAAAGGAACAATCAATCCCATGGGTACCAGTTCAGTAGGGACAGGCCCGGACTAACGGACAATGGACTAACGCCTTCGACTTCTGTTGCTGGGCACTTTCATTTATATATTTATGAAAGTTGAGGGGGGTGTGATGGCTCAAGCATATAGTATGTTTCCCCCTGCCAGACTTGAAAATCCTTATAAGGCTCTTTTCTTTATAGGGGGGAGAACTGGTGTCGGCTCTCCACCACCCCCGGTGCAGGCATGGGCCATGCACTAAGTGAGCCACCCTGGGGCAACCGGGGGCGGACTCTGAGTACCGAAGGGAGCTTGGGGTCTCCATAGTGCAGAATGCACCATGGACAGTGTCGGTATGGGCACGGGGCCCGGCATTGCGCATCATTCGTGCCATAGAGGCTTAGACATGCATCCGCTATACTGTATGGGCTGTCGACATGCGGAGCTTGTCTATGACTCGGGGGACATCGTGGTGCCACCGTAGGCCACGTTGTGCTATCGTGAGCATGAGCTTGGGTTCCGCTATGCTTGCGAGATCTGTGTTGCCAGATGCACGATGAGGGGCGACATCGTGCTACACTATCCGAGATTATATAACGGGACATACGAGACGCATGTTGGGATGCCAGCTTGGTTTGGGAGTTGGATCATATGGTTGGCTCTTATAGTAAGGCTAGCACATTGTTGGGTATACAGCTGTGCCTAGCATATATAATATAGGGGATCAGTTATGTGGCTAGTAGCCTTGATGACAACGAGAGCCTATTCGTTGGGCGAGTGTCCTGGCTCGGTGCCTCGACACCATGAAGCGACGCTTAGCCGCTAGCGTGCGGGACTCTTTGAGAGTAGTTCTTTATTGGCAACCCTCGATATGGAATAATGGTATTCAGGAAGGGTCACTGTGTAAAAAGACTCGAATGGTGTAAGGCTGGCCTTGACTTGGTGGAGTCATGGCGCCGCACGGTCCAAATTCCGCTGCATTTCTCTGGGGCCGTGACAAGTGGTATCAGAGCCGAATTGCTCCTTATGGGGGGAGGCGAGTAGGCATCATTCCAGGAGGGAATGGTTGTCCGAGCGGAATCCTTCTTAGAGGTGATATCTTCTTTGCTTCCGCAGAGCCCATTGTAAATTTTTTTTTTGTTGATTATAGATTGATTATAGTAGGCCTTGTGTACAAGTTAAGGTGAACTAAAAAACCGATTTGTTAATCTAATATGTTAAGTGAATCGTTACCGAAAATCTGAAACCGAACCAAAAAATCGAAACCGAAAGGAAACCTAACCGAACCGAATTATCGATTCCGGTTCGGTTTTTATTTTCTCTAAAAACCGAATGTATTTTTTAAATTTAGGAGCTGAACCGAACCAAAACAAAAAATTTATACCGAAACCAAACCGATGCCCACCCCTATGCATAAGTATCAAGCTATTATAATAGCTAGTTGGCAAATCTGTCTCACCCAAAAAAAAAAGCATTACATGAACAAGAACCCCTCTAATTTGCACGAACTGTATCTTCTTAATATACCTTTACTGTCAATTCAATCACTAACAGAAGAAAGCAGTCAAATAAGATGAAACACAAAATAGTCTCAAATTATAAAATTTCAAGGTTTAAGATTCGCGGGATGGAGTCCTCTTGTGATTTGAATCTTTAATCCTAGGGTTTAATTTGTCTTTTAAAAGCGTTTGAATGCAAAACACTAACCTTAATGGACGGCTTTTTGGTGGAATGACAGTGACATACAGACAATCGGTGATAAAGAAACGGTCTTTATGACAAGGCTACTTTGTGCATCTTGAGGATATGATACACACATGGAATGTTTCAAGAAAAACAGAGGCTTTCAAAGAAGCCAAGAGTTCTTTTGGTTTATTTTATGATAATAAATCTCAACAATTCATACTTGGATAAGGATTCATGGACACAAATCTCTGACTTTATTCATTTGTACGATAATAAAATATATTAAAATGGTTAAATTGGTTGCTATAATTAACAGCTATATGTTTTTTCATTATTTTCCAATAAATTGCAAAACTGGAAAGCTTACCTTTATGAACTGTCACTATCATGAAACAAATGCATTTTCTTGGTTTCTTATCTTCGAAATTGAAATTTCTTTGAGAGCTTTTAGCATTGGTGTCTTTCCCGTAAAAAATTCCTGAGAAATGCATTGCATTGTGAGTCGAGATTTTGGTTAAGAACCCAAGCAAGCAAATGCTACTTTTGAAACTAGAATAATTGTTAGTCTGGCTATAAAATGTTGATTTTGATGATAACAAATCATGTGTTTTGGATAAACAAATAATTACACATTATTTTTTTTATAATAAGAAAATAATTTTATGAAATTAGTTGTTTTCAAGTTTATAGTTTAAATCGTAAATTTTGAAATCAACAAGGATTGTTTTAAAATTCTAAAAATGGACATATTTGAAAAACTTTATAAATATTTAGGCCATAGTAAAATTTTAAAAAGTATTGGGGCAAAACTATAATTTAGGAAAATAATTGTTTCACTATAGCAAGCGGCTAGCCGGATTCAGAAAGTGGCAAACCGGTTATGGATAGAAATTCTCTGGAATAAAAGCGGCTAACCAGATTTAGAATGCGGCAAACCGGATGTGCAAAAATTAAAATATTTGAATAGAACGGTAACATAAAGCGGCAAGCCGGATTCACAAAGCAGCAAGCCGGTTATCACCAGAAAGTCAATAACGGCTAGTTTTCTTCTTCAACTATAAAATGTCTCAAATCAAATTCATTTTAATAGATACAATCATTGTTATCATTGAGCATTCCTTTGCAATCTGAGCATAAACGTTGTGTATTCATTCATTCACACACATTGAGCTTTCATGTGTAATCAAACACATTGTGTGAGAGAAATTTATTTGTAACCATTTTTGTAAAATTAAGTTGAGAGGTTATAAGTGTTGGGGTCCACTTGGGTTAAGAGATTGGGGATAATATATTATTGTAAAGGTCTATTAACACATTGGAATTCAATTGTAAAGAATTTGAAGCCTTGGGAGGCTTGGATAATGAAATCCTCAAGCCGGGTGAGTTTGGAGGCGTGGACGTAGGCATGGATTGCCAAACCACATAAAAATCATTGTGTTTACTCTCTCTTCCCTTATTATTTTAATATTATGCTTTATTAAATTTATTGTTTTTGATTTCATTAAGGGAATAGATTGAATTGTTGTGTGTTTTGTTTAGCTTAAGTTTTAAAGACACAATTCAACCCCCTCTTGGGTTGTCTAGTTAGTATTTCAATAATATCTTGAACAACATTTTGACTCTTAGTGGTGAAAGAAGTTGGTCTAAAACAATGATCAACATAATTTTGGATCATATGATGGTGATAATGATGAAAGGAGTTCTCCCGGATAGCTTCCTATTAATACTGCAAGTGCCATTGCTCAAAAACTATATACATTGCATTTCTCTATCACAATCATAGTATAGGCAAGTTTTACATGAAAAGAAAAGGTGTATGATCATATCTTTAAAATTTAAACCATAGAGTCTGATGAGAAACATAACCAAATATTTTATTCACCTGGAGCAATATATGCGTAAGTGTCCACTCGCAGGGTTCTATCAAATGAGTCAATATAAAGAAGTTTAGCAGTGCTAAAATTAGTAACAAAAGCCTCCAAATTTAAGTTAAGCAGATTGTTGTCGCTTCATATGTCGCGATAAATAATTGATGGTGTACAGTGGTGATGCAGGTACGACAAAGCGTGAGCCACACACTTTGCAATGTTTACTCTGTTTGTCCAATTCAACTCAAGAGCTTCATTCTCTTTGTGTAGAACACAGCACAAGCTTCCTCTTTCCATGTACTTATAAATCGCAAACATGCATTTCTTGTGCAAACAAAAACCATAGAGTTTCACAATATTTTGATGTTGTACTGCGAAGAGTACAAGAGCCTCATTTTAGAAACTCTTGACAAAAGTTGAATCCTTTATTGCAGAATGGTGAAGCTTTTTCAAATAACAACTTTTATGTCTGGTAGCTTTGCTCTGTAATCACTGTCATAACATCTAGTTTCGATGTGATATTTTGGTATGAAAATCTTAAATCTTCACATAAATTTTTACCATCATAATTTTGTGGTGATAATATTATTATTATTTCTTTCAAGTGATATAAGACCACCCACTTTGTATACAAAAATATACTAGTTATGTTCTCAAGAAAGATTGGAAGGGTCACGATGGTCCCACTTAAAAGCAAGCCTCCTTATGCATTGTATATAGCCTTGGTGCCAGAACCTTTTTAGTGTACCTAGGCTTATTAATAAACTTCTTATATACTTATCATAAATTATTATTATTATTATTATTATTATTATTATTATTATTATTATTAATAAAAATTGCAATGGTAATGACATAATAAATAAATCAACAATATGTAAAAATATTACAAAAATTCATTAATCCGAGGCCTGTAAAATTATAGTGTCCTCAAAACAGATTCACCACTTTTACAACGGTGCTTTAATTATATAAACTTCTATCTCCCAGAATACAACGGATTCAAATAGTGTTGGCACCACAACCTCACTTTTCCTGCAAACTTCAAACAAATGTTTGAATTCTATCACGCTAAAGCCTAAAGCTAGAACATTTGCTTAAGGGATAGGAGAAGAAAATCACTAGAATTTTTGGCGAGTTTTACAATTAAACATGGAGGCCAATACATATAGGTTTGAAGGGGGGGCATTAGTTAACTAAAAATCCCACAAATCCCTCATTTTTCCACACCAATGAGTGCTCTTTGAGATCCAATCTCTCATTCACCCAAGCACCAATTTAAGAATTCTATAATTTGTTGCAAAGAACTCACAGAGGAGATTCCGAATCATCCATGCACATTTTTTTTTTAATATTTATCTTGCTCAAAATTGGCCTCAAAATAGCCACTTTATGCTATTTTTCTAACAATCCCCCACATGAATGAAAATGAGCAAAAATATAAAAGCGATTGTTTTGATATCAAAATCATTTTGACTATAGTGATAGAATTCAACGGATTAAAACCTGCATAACATATGTAGGTCTCAACCTTTCAACCTTCGCTTGTGAAATATATTTACTTTATTGATTGACTAGTAGACACGATATCTTTGAACTATTTTGTCGTTTATATAAACGATAATATACTCTCACACAAGAATTTTTCCTAACACTTTGAGTTCTCATGGTAATGTTCATTTTAGTCCACACACAAACGAGCGTCGCTATTTCTTCATGGGAATGAACATAAAGATAACCCCTAAAGTGATCTCACAAGGTATGTTACAATTAGGTTGTCCCTTTAAACCTAGTTCTTGGGATCTCCAATCAACTAGGTTGAGTTTTCCTTCTTAAAATAAATATTTCATTCTATGGGCTTTAGTCCCATTACCCCCAAAATTTTTCTATTAGCCTTTTGTTTAACCTTTTCGTTAGCGGATCACAATGTTATTCTTAGACTTTACATGGTCAATGAAAATAACTCCAGTAGAGAGTAATTGTCTAATGGTACTATATCTACAACGTATGTGTCTAGACTTACCATTATACATATTACTTTGTGCTCTTCCAATTGCGAATTGACTATCACAATATATGCAAATTGATGGAATAGGCTTTGTTCATTTTAGAATACCTTCTAAGAAATTCCGTTGTTATTTTGCCTCTTTACCACATTTGTCTAATGCAATGAATTCAGATTCCATCTTTGACCTGGCTATCACCATTTATTTAGATGATTTCCATGAAACGACGGCACCTATTAGTGTAAACACATAGCTACCGGTAGACTATAATTCTTTTACATCAGATATCGAGTTTGCATCACTATACCCTTCTAGTACAACTAGATATCTAGTGTAATACAACCTATAATTGTGAGTATAGCGTAAGTACCTAAGTACTCTTACTATAGTTTTTTAGTGATCAGTTCTTGGACTATTCGTATATTTGCAGTTTGTTTACTGTATAAGCTAAATCTAGCCTTGTACAATTTGATAGTACATCAAACTGCCTATCACTATGAAATATTCTACTTGAGAGACACTTTCACCTCTATTCTTAAACAGATGCAAACTTGTGTCTAAAGGTGTTCTTGCTACAGCAAAATCATCTTTATTGAATTTCCCAAGAATTTTGTCCACATAATGTAATTGACTCAAAATAAGTCTATTAGATGTCCTTGAGATTTTTATTCCCAAAATGACATCTGCTAAACCCATATCTTGCATGTCAAAACTGAACTTCAATATATTCTTAGTAAATCTGATCATCTCATCATCACTCCTAACAATTAACATGTCATCAATGTAAAGGCATAAAGTACATAAACATTTTTTTGCCTTTTTGACATAGATACATTTGTCACATTCGTTGATCTTAAAACCACTAGCCATCATTGTATGGTTAAATTTTTCATGCCATTGTTTTGGTGCTTGCTTCAAGCCATATATGACTTTACTCATTTATAGAATTGTTTTCTTGTCCTGCAGTTATAAAGCCTTCAGGCTGTTACATATAGATTTCTTTATCTAAATCTCCATTTAGAAAGATTGTTTTTACATCCATTTGATGTACTTTTAAATTGAGCAATGCTTCAATTGCTAGTATCATTCTAATGGAATTTATTCTCGTTATAAGAGAAAAAGTATCAACATAATCAATGTCTTCTCGTTACTTTTAAATTGAGCAATGCTTCAATTGCTAGTATCATTCTAATGGAATTTATTCTCGTTATAAGAGCATAAGTATCAATGTAATCAATGTATTCTTGTTGCTTATAACATTTAATTACAAATCTCACCTTGCATTTATCAATTGATCTATTAGCTTTTATTTTCCTTTTAAAAATCCACTTGGATCCTAGAGGTTTGCATCCTGAAGTGCAGGTCTACTAACTCCCAGGTATGATTCTATAAGATGGATTCAATTCACTATTAATAGCATCTTTTCACAAAGTGCATTCTGGTGAACTTACAACTTTCATAAAGTTTTGTGGTTCACTTTCTAGTGACAAGGTCAGAACATCTTATTTTTCTATTCTATCTCTTTTACTACGTCTAATTTCAAAATGAATCTCTTATTCACTCTCTTGAACTTCTTATTTTTTGTCTTCACTATCTTCAATGATAGCTTAATGTGTTCGTTTAATCAAACTTGAGTCCTCCTTAAATTTATAAGCAAATACATTTTCAAAAAATGATGCATTTTTGGATTCCTTTACTGTATTCTTGTGAATATCTAGTATATTCAACTCATACACAAGAATTCGATAGGACACTACTGTTATGTGCATAAGCAACAAAAATGCAATCTATAATAATAATAATAATAATAATAATAATAATAATAAATAAATTGTGATCTATGAAAATACAATCTATAAAACGCGTCTTATTATATCACAAATTTATAATAATAATAAATAAATAAATTGAAATAGCAATGATATAATAAATAAATCAACAATATGTAGAAATATAAAAAAAATAATTCTACTACCATGAGGTTTGTAAAATTATAGTGTCCTTAAAACAGATCCGTCACCTTCACAATGGTGCTTGAATTATATATGCATCTATCTCCCAGGATACAACAGATTCAAATAGTGTTGGCACCACAACCTTATTATCCTGAGAACTTCAAAGAAATGTTTGAATTCTATCATGCTGAAACCTAAAGCTAGAATATTTGCTTAGGAGAGAGAAGAAGAAAATCATTAGGATTTTGGTGTGTTTTGCAATTGAATATGGAGGCCAATATATGGGTTTCAAGGGGGCCATTAGTTAAATAAAATCTCATGTGGGATTTTTCCTCTTTTTTTTTTCATGTCAATAGGTGCTTTTTGAGATCCAATTTCTCATTCACCAAGCGCGAATTTGAGCATTCTATGATTCATTGCGAAAAGCATATAAAGGAGATTCTAAATCATTTATGCACACATATTTTTTCAATATTTCTCTTGCTCAAAATTGGCCTCAAAATAGCCACTTATGCTAGTTTTCTAAGAAATTCCACACTGAAAACACATTTCCATTCTTGGTAGCTCTTGTCTCGATTGAATTTTTATTCTTCTCTTGTCTCGATTGAATTTTTATTCTTACTCTTAAGGAGTAATATGAATCCAAATATTATGAAGGAGAGAATTAGAGTGAGAGGACAAAAAATTTTAACAAACATAATGATTGAAGGTGCAAATGTATGACGTCGAGAGCAAGAAGGAAAACCTTTAATTTGGCCGCATAAACCCTTGTTTCCTAAAAACTCTTTGGTGGATTATCCTGCAAATAAGTTGGAATTTCACCTTCCAAGTAGTTGAATGACATGTCTAAATACATTGGAGGGAGAGTCTTATGTATGGTACCTGATAACTCTATAAAATGAAAGTTATCATGGCACTTTTAGACTTAAATCAATAATACTTAGAGAGTAAATGATGTGTTTTTATTGCATTTTTGTTACATTTTGCATAAATATTCATTTTAGTTTAGTCTTAATGAGTTTTGCTTAATTTAAAGTAATTCGTAATTAAATTGTCTGCATAATTGTCGGTTTCCAGAAGCTTATAATTCATGGAAGGAATACTGCTGTAATAGGCTTGCAAAAATAAGGAAGAACTTAGCTACAAAAGAATTGAAACAAATCTGGAACAGTGTAGTTGCTGTAGCCGTTGCTGTAGTAACAATTGCTGTAGCCGTTGCTGTAGCAATCCTGGAACAACGACAGAGAAAATTCTGCGCGAGATACTTGTAGAATTAGGATCTGCAGTTTCCTAATCTGACTTTGCGCGCCCTAGGCTTCCGTTTACCCTAATTTTCAACTGTAAAATAAGCACACATCATAAGGAATGAGGGGAGCCGTCGCCCAAGGAGAAAAACACAAAGAAACAAAAGAAAAACAAGATTCAAGAGAGAGATTGAAGGCTACACAAGAGGAAAAATTGCAGAGATCAATTGGGAGCTCAATCATTCTTATCCTTCTCTTGTTTTCGTGTTTTCTATTTATTCATGGGGATGCGTTTCATGGTTGAAACTTTATTCTTTATTTTTCTTTTGCAAACCATGAACTAAATTTATTTGTGGTTAAGTGATAAACAATCTTGATGGTTTATTGACTGAATATATGTGTTGCTGCATATTTACTGTAGCAGTTTGTTTTGATATTATTTATTTTTATTTATTATTTCGATTAATCACTCATTTAATGATACAAGTTAGGAGAGAGCCGCAAAAGGGCCTATCTTAGTGGAACATATCAGAGCAATACTTGGTTTTAGATTGTGTTTCCTGGATTGAGTTTAACTTATCCTAAAAGGGCCATGCTTAATCTAAAATTAGTGATGAACTAGACATAGGGATTCACCTTGTAGGGTAAATAGAACCTAAGCGTGTAATGTTATATCTTATGTTGGCATAACAATTGATCATTGTTAGGTTACATATAGACATAAGATATCCAACATGCGACGGCTAAGGATGCATAAAGATTCTATCCAGTGCTGTAGCAGATACTGCAGCAACCGAGCCAACCATTAGAAAATAGTCAAGACTATTAGGAGAGTTTATTCACTCAACTACTTTATATTCTCATTGATTTTATCCTTGAGATTGACGTGATAATTTACTTTGTTGCATTTTTTTATTACGTTTTTATTTTAATTACTATATTAGTTTCATTAATTGTTTTATTTTATTTTAGAGCAAAATCTGCATTGTTAAGATTGTTGTAGCAAATCTGATAACATCAATCCCTGTGGAGACGATCTTAAATACTCATCACTTTATTACTTGTTGTGTACACTTGCACATTGACACCAATACCATTAGTATTTATACCCAACAGTACCTAAAAGGTTATTGTGAGAAAGGTCAAACATTTATAGGAATAAAAATTTTCTAATCTCTAGTAGAATGGTTCCATCCATGCTGTTGTGGTTTAATGTTAAGCACTGTAACCCTGAGCAATTGCCAATCACAGTTGGAATGGAACCACTAAGGTAATTTTTAAGGAGCTATAGAGACAGAAGGTTGAAGAGTTTTCCAACTGCAAAATGTATTTGGCTTGGAAGTAAGTTTGAGGAAAGACGGAGGTATTTAAGTGAGGATAACTTGGTGACCTCTTCTGGTGTGATACCATATATTTTGTTGTCAGATAATATAAAATCACTATAGCATTAAAATTCTCATATTTCTGTTGGAACGGAGCTGTGGAGTTGGTTGGAAGTGAGATCTAAAGGCTGCAGGCTAGTTAAATGGCCTACAGTTGCAGGAATTGGTCCAGTTAACTTATTAGCTATGCTAGACAAAAAGGTAAATTTTTTTAAATTTCCTATTTCATATGGAATTGAGCCAATGAACCTGTTGAAACCAAGACTCAAAGGTCAAGGTTTGTCAAGCAAAACAAGGTTGAAAGAATAGGTCCACCTATGGTGTTATAGTCCAGGTTAGACTTTTTAGATTCTCGATTTCCTGAGGTAACACAGCTTTGAGTTTATTACGACTGAAAAAAAAAACCTAATTTCTATAGAGACAGTAGCTGCAGTGTGATTGATTAAAGAAAGAATGATTATCAATGATTATTTTTTTATGGATATAAATTAAATATATAGCTAAGTATAAGTTGTATTATTGTGTAACTAAATAACAACTTTCTCTACTAGCCTTATCCGAAGCTTACCTAGTCAAGGCAGCCCTTGAATCAACAGCCACCGCCTCCACGCAATGACCAAAATTCATAAGTTTCGCAAACATCCCCCTTACGGTGTTGCCGACTCTTTGGTCGTTGTTGAGACCTTTTAAAAGATGTTGCCCTCTTCCTTGGACCAACCCGACTCCATGCCACAGCCCCAAAATAAAAAAGTTTGCGTTTATTATCTTCCACCGCCACACTACCTTCGCTGCTTCTTTAGCCACAGCTGAGACTACTGTCATCACCCTTGATCCACCCCACCACAGCCTAGGCCCCATCGACGTCACAGCAACCGCACACCAACCAGTTGCCATTCGTGTCACAAAACCCTAGTTCGCTCATCCCTTCTCAACGCGCCATCCATGCAATAATCATTTCAACCCCTTCATAGCTAGCCCTCCTTACCAACACATCCACATTGACACATAGCCAGCAACTTGGTTTTGAATGAGCCACCACAACCCGTGAACAGCCACTTCATCAAAATCTTAATATTCCCACCTCACTCCCACGCCTATAAATTCGGCTGTTAACACCATCAACCACCCAACGTAACCTGTCTATGTCATCCTATGCCTCTGTACTCAACCCAGCTGTAATCTTTGATCCAAATATTTCCACTTCTTCACCAAAATCCTTTTGTGGATGTTCTTGCCGACTCCCCTGGATCTCAAGTTCCTGTTAAGCCAATTTTATTTCATGGGGAGAACTTACTGTTGTGTTTTTCGCTGCTGAAGTGTAGTCCATGGCTAAACCTTTTGAACTATTCCTAGTTGGTAAATTTTCCTTTGGCCGACCCCCTATGAACATCATTCGAAAAAAAAAATTTTTCCTTTTGGTTAAAGGGCATTCTCAGGTCTCCTTGTTAGATAACAGGCATTTCCTAAATAGACTTATACTGGAGGAAGATTATTCCCGCATTTGGATTCGCCAGACATTGTATGTTAATGGTAGGAGTATGCAGATCTTTAAATTGGGTACATATTTTTGGTGATTTGAGGAGTCCTCTATTGTGCTAATTTGGGTTTTTTTTCCTTATTTTCCTATTCACTTTATTAATTATAAACTAGTTTTATTTTCGATTGCTTCAGCTGTTGGTAAACCCTTGTGAGTTGATCATGGTATGGCCTCCATTAATAGGCCATTTGTTGCTTGGGTGGTGATTGAGTATGATATCTCGCGGCCCCTATCAACATGAGTATGGATCGATGAAGGTGAATCCGGGTTTTAGCATGATGTGATTTTTGAGCGGGTACCTTCTTTGTGTGCTTCATGTATGGGTCATGCGTCTGATGCCTGCTATGTTACTAATCCCAAGCTTCGTAAGCCCCATCAACCCGTTGGCGAACCTCAAAGCTGACAGCCTAAGGATATGGGCAAATTACTTATATCTGACATAGATGTCTAGCCTAGGGTGGTTCGCCCTGCTCATTATGTTGTCGTTGCTGATAATCAGCCTTAGGGGTCTGGCATACAGCTTTATCTTGTACAGGGACAGAATTCGAGTTTTGCTTGATAGTCACCTCTGCCATTGGAGGTATGGCCATCGAGGCTTATGGCTTATGGTGAGATTCATTTGGCTATTAATGTCCTACTTATGTTTGTCAGGATTTCAAGACTATTTTGGTTGATCAGATTCGGGATTCTTCAATTATTGATGATGGTGAGCATCAACTGGGTTTGTCTTGATCGGATGGAGATGCCATCGCTAATGAGGTCTTGGGTTCTAGTGATAAGGATAGATTTCTGACTGACCCTAAGGACAGACAAATGATTGATAGTATTAATGGCCAGAGGGTTACCAATTCCACTTAGGATTTCCTTTTAGTTACGGATAAGAAGTACCATAATACTTAGCGACGGATGCAGACCTTTGCTCATCTGGAATATTAGGGAGATTAGTAAGGCCTCTGTGGTCCGCAAATTGCAGAAATTGATTTGGATGCATCGGTTGTCTATGATATGTATTTTGAAACCATTTCTTAATACTGATTAGTAGAGATTATTCGGGTTCTCTTGGGATGGATCAGGCTATGTCTTCTTAATTTGAGAAGATTTGGGTGTTTTAGTTAGAGCATTTGGCTGTAGAGCTACTACAGGATATGGGTCAAGTGATTTACTAACGTGTTAGCCATCTTTTATTCCTTGACGTTGTTTTTATATCTTACTATTTATACTACTTGTCTTGTGCATGTGAGGGAAGATTTATGGCTACCCTTGTGGCCTTTGCTAATAGCCATGATAGCCTTTAGGTTGTCAATGAGACTTTAATGTTGTTTAGTTTATTTTTGAGATTTCTGGTGGACATGCCCAACCTCAAGGTGCTATTGATGCTTTAAATTTAACTCTATTAAACTATCATTTGGAAGATGTTGGGTTTTGTTGGTAGTCCATTTACTTGGACTAATGGACACATTTAAAGGGGGCTTATAATGCCTAATGGTCTGATTTTTTCTCTATATGTTGAGTTGCTCACTTGTTGTTCTCTGGTGACAATGATGCGACCAAAAGGTCTTTCAAATTCAAGTTTTTATGTGCTTGGCTTAAGCATCCTACTTTTCATAATGTTGTGTGATAGTCTTGGGCTGCCTTGGTTTTTGGCAATTTGATGAGAGCTTTTCAGCAGAAGCTAGTTCATTTGAAGTTTTACTTGAAAAGTTAGAATAATGATGTGTTTGGTAATGTTTTTCAAAGGGTTTAAGAGGGCGAAGAGGATGTGACTCAAAAGAAAAGATAGTATGATATCTATAGTTCTACTAAAGATAGAGCTACTTTTTTTTAGGCTAGAGCATGGTTATAGCGTATTTTACTCTGTGAGGAAGTTTTCTTGAGACAGTAGTCCAAGATTAGCTGGGTCCAAGAGGGGGATGCTAATATTTGGTTTTTTCATACGATGATTTGGAAGAAATGCCAGCTTTTTACTATTTATCAAATTCAGGATGCCTCTTCGAAGTGGATATCTGAACGTACTACTGTTGCCACTTTTGTTGTTGATTTATTTTAGGGTATGTTGACAGGGGGTTAGGAGTCAGTTTCAGCGGTCTGGTTTTGATTTTATCTTGTCAATGATGATTGTAAAGGATGATATGGATTTGTGCAGGGAGCCTAGTCTGGATGAGATTTGTTGGACAACATTTTTTTATTGACCATGATAGTGCACCGGGTCATGATGGGTTTTGTAATCACTTTTATTAGGTTTGTTGGGATATTATTTGTAGTGACTTTTTCGATGGTATCATTGACTATTTCAAACGTTTTGCCATGCCTAGGGGTTTTCACAGTACTTTATTGGTTCTTCTTCCTTAGAAGACTTATCTAGCTTCTTGGGCAGATTTTCTATCGATTAGTCTTTGTAATGTGAGCACAAGGTTTCAACCAAGTTGCTTGTTTTGCTATTGGCCCCTCTGCTACCTTGTATTATTTCTATCTCATAGTGGTTTTAATACCTAGCAAGGTGATTCATGATAATGTGCTATTATTTTAAGAGCTAGTTCACGATCTTAATCGTCATAGTCGGGGCAACAATATGATGCTGAAGCTTGACATGACTAAGGGTGCGTTTGGGATTGAGGTGCTGTAGTTTTTAAGCTACAGTTGCTGTGAAAAAAAAGCTGTAATTATGAAATAAAAGTTAATAATATATAGTAAATATAAATTTTAAATAATGATTTTATCAAAATTATTAAAAATATAATAAATTTTATATTATACAAGTGAAAAATTATATCAACATAGCTTAAAAGCTACAACAGCTAGTGTTTACCAAACACTTTAGTGCTGTAGCTTTTAAGCTACAGCTGCCCAACCTCAATCCCAAACGCACCCTAAGGCTTATGACTGGATGTCTAGGTTTTTTATTACTCAGATGTTGCAGTGCTTTAAGTTCTTAAAACATTAGGTTTCCTTGATTTAAAAAGCAATTTTTGGTCTCTAGTTCTCGATATTGATAAACGGGGTTAGTCATGGATTTTTTCAGTTACAACGTGGTCTTCAGCAGCGCGATCCCCTTTCCTATGTTTGTTTATCATTGTTACTAAGCTTTTCTCTTGAGGTGGATCACCTATACTCGCAGTATCCCTTGGTCTGGTATTGTACTACTGCGCTTTTTCATATCTCCCATTTGAGTTTTACAAATCATATTGTTATTATTGCTAATAAGAGCCGATCTAGCTTTCAATGATTTATGGCTGTTTTACATTATTATAAGGTTGTCTCAAGGCAATTGATTAGTCAAGCAAACAGTAATTTTTACATTAGGGGCCTGAAGTTATAACACTAAAGTATTTGGTAAACACTAGTTACTTTAGTTTAGAAAATAAGTTGATTTGATTTACTCTTGGGGGCTCGTTTGGTATGCCAGATTTGATTGGATTAGATTGAATTAGATCGGATTAAATAAGATAAGATTGGATAACATTGGATTATATATAATTCTATGTTGTGTTTGGTGCAATATTAGACTAAACTATAAATAATCATGTCTTGTGTTTGATATATCATGGGGTTGGCTAGTAACTAATAATATGTCTTATATATTAATTTATCAAAATTATCTTAGATTTATTTTAAAATGACATGGAATATAATCTAACTTATACCAATAGTTATTGGTAAATTCATAAAAAATGAAAAATCTTCCCTTATTTTTTTTTAACATGTCATAGTTTTTAAACTTATATTTTAATAAATTATATCATCATAAACATAATAAGGATATCACCAACAAATATTTTACTAATTTCCAAAATTGCTCCAGAAACAATTTCCAGAATTGCTATCCTTTTTTTTAATATAAGAAATTCACTAAAAAACAAAATGACAAGATACAACTTTAATCAAAAGCATAAAGATAAAGTTCTATTATTAGGTAATAAGCACTAAAGTAAATTCATTATAGCCAAAATAAAATTTCTAGAATTGGTTAAGAAACTATTTCTAGAATTGCTATCTTTTTCTTCTTTTAAATAGAAGAAATTCACTAAAGAACAAAATGATAAGATACAACTTTAATCAATAGCAAATCACATAAACTAACAAACAATGTAGACCAAATGGCTAGAAATTGACAGCAAGATTTGCAAGCTTATGAACAATCCCATTACTGTATCTAGAAAATTAAAACAAAATCTACATAAATGTCTCTTTTTAATTCATCTCGAATTTTAGCCAAAACCCAAAACATTTCCTTCATGGATTTTAGCTATACGAACAAATCCATTAAAAAAGGTTCACCCAACACAAACAATTAACCTCCAAAATCGATTTATACACATGAAAATTAATTGAAACTAAGAAACACTCAAATACCATATAAAACATGATAATTCATTCCACCAAGTAATTATAACAAATAAATAAAAGAATGGAAAAATATTTAACATAAATTGAATTTTTTAGTCAAGATTTGAGGAGACTTCCTGCATGAACAAAGGAGATTTGGCGATGAGAAAAGAGACTTTGGCGTTGAGAGCGATGGAGAGAAATTTTGGGATTTTTTTTCTTATCTTGTGAACAAAGATAGGTTAAAATTCTATCTTGTAAGATACATATTATTATCCCACGCTCCTCTCATTATAAAATTTTGATGCTATGTTAGATTAAACTGTGAGCTCCACTAATTTTATCTTACAATTATTTTTGTGTACCAAACACTACATCAGGATAATTTTAGGGTAAAATTATTCAATCCCATCATTTTAAACTCCAATCAAATGAACCCTCTTATGATAAAAAATTTATTATATCTTTACTAATTTTATCAAAATTACTATTTAACAATTATATTTACTATATATTATTAACTTTTATTCTATAATTACAGTTTTTTTTCTATAACAACTGTAACTTAAAATTTATAACATTTCAATGCCAAACAAAGCATCGCTAGTTAAGAGATGATTGCTCTAAACTAAAAATGCTCCAACTTAGCAGTTGTCTTGCATTTTTTTTCTGCACATCTACTTTCACTTGGTAATTCTCAGACGACTAATTAGTAGTCAATTATTTGGATCGTAAAATCAAATGAAATGTGAATAGAAAACCTTCTAGGTTGCTGCCATTTTCGCCGATGACAAAAAAAAAACAAGAGCAAATTATTCATGTATAAATAGATTGAAAGTAAGACTTGTATGTAATGTGTGAATATGAATAATTACTCTATTAATTATAAGCCTCTGCAAGCTGGATGAAATTTGAGCAAATTATCCATCAATATCACTTTTAGAAGATTTGTTTTTAGTTTTACTCAAAGATAAGGATTGGGTTAAAAGAAATTAAATTAAACAAAATTCGATTTACCATAGTGAGGGTAGTTATTCAAGTCCTTGTATATGGATTTAATTTGCTCCATTTATATTATTAGATGAAGGTAGATTTCTATCTTAGAAAATGATTGGAAAAAAATTTAAAAATACTAATTAAAAACTCGGGTAATTTTTTTATTAATTTGTAGAATTTATTTTTTTTCCACAAAGCTTGAGTCTCCACTAGTCAGGAACTAGAACCACCAGTCTCCTTCAATATTAATGGAGCTAGAAATCTAGTAAAAATCTATACTACATCATATAATAGATTTAATCTAAAATAATCCCAATAGAAAGTTATTCAAAAGTA
This sequence comes from Citrus medica, assembly GCA_002013955.2. Taxonomy (NCBI): domain Eukaryota; kingdom Viridiplantae; phylum Streptophyta; class Magnoliopsida; order Sapindales; family Rutaceae; genus Citrus; species Citrus medica. The sequence continues at coordinate 539,818 of MKYO02005228.1, read as the reverse complement.
TCATAATAGATTAATAATGAAAGCTATACAAAACCGAAACAACACACAAAATTCTGTACGGGGAAAAGAAAATTATCAATTTTCCGCTAGATGATTGCCAAAGTTTTAAATACTGAAAAATTGAAAATTATAAATTTCAATTTATGAGGCAGGTAAACCCACCTCCATGTTCCTGCCATGGAGTCATAATAGAAGCATCGCATAATAATTGGCGACTGCATAGAAAGTACCAGCACTCGTTGGATGCAGAAAAGGAATTATAGTATTAATAGTGCGTTTGGTATATTGTATAGTATAAATGGTGTGTCTAGTATAATGTATTATATTATTTTAATATAAATATATTATATTATATTGTATTACATTAACACTGAATTATAATAATATTGTACAACGTTTTATACTACATTAAATTGTATTAATTTTTAACTATACTATAATTAGTACTGCACTGTATTGTATTAATCTTTTTTATTAATTTAAATTATATATTTAAAAAATAATATTTATTAACTTTTTGTTTATTTATTAAAAAACATATTTATTTTAGAAAAATTATCCACCGATTATCTATTTTTTTGTACTTTTTAAAAAATACACAATTCTTAATTTTTTTACTGAACTCCACTCGAAGTTATATTATTTTGCACATATTCACTTTCGTCTTCAAATTGTTAAGAGAACTAACGAAATATTATATAAATGACTCTTTTACCCCCAAATGTAAAAAAGCAATTATCCACCAATCACGTTTATTTTTCGTATTTTTTAAAAATTACACAATTCTTAATTTTTTTTTACTAAACTCCACTTGAAATTATATTGTTTTGCACCTGTCCACTTATATCTTCAAATAATGTCTTTATGAAATGACAAATTTACCCTTATGATGTCAGCAAAATTCTAACAATGTTATAACGAGAGTGAATCAATGAAAAAAATATTAATTTCGTGGAGTACTGCAAAAAAAAAATTGTATATTTTTGAAAAATTTAAAAAAAATATGTGGTCGGTGGATAATTACTCTTTATTTTATTTATGTATTTTTTTTAATTTTCCTCTCTTTTTTTTAATTTTTCTTTTCTTTGGATAATGTTTCTTATCATCATCTGCTTCCTCTCTCTCCTCCCTTCGTCTTCTCCAGAGATTTTCTCTCTTTCTCCGCCTTCTTCAGTTCACTTTCTTTTTTTCTCCCCTCCTTTTCTTCTTTTTTCTTTGTCTTCTTCAGTTTCTTTTCCATTTTTCCCTCTTTTTCTCCTTCTTTTTTCTTCTTCTTCTTCTCTGCCCTCATCTTCTCCACAGTGAAGGAAATGAAGGAAGATTTGATTGTCAGATGGATGTGCCCTAGCAAGCTTGGATTCTAAAATAAAGAACAGGTCGGCTCGGCTTCTCTCATTTCCTACTAGAACCTCACATCTAAGTATGCAAGCCCATTACTTCCAGACATGCCATAACTTGACTTATGGCATGTGTTGTAAGACCTAGAGAGCTAAACTTCAGTGACACAGAATGTCTGCTTGTCACAATTTGAAGCAGCCATAATGCAGATTCCGTTATGGGATAACCCCACAGCATTCTTGGATGCAACAAAGAATATGTAGGCTGCGATTGAGGTTGAGGTTGGATAGTTGTAACTTAAAAGATACAACAATAAAGTGTTTGGTCAGTAGTAACTGTTGTACCTTGAAAGATATGTTGATATGATTTTTCACTTTATAATATAAAATCTATTATATTTTTAATAATTTTATCAAAATTATTATTTAAAATTTATATTTACTACATATTACTAATTTTTATTGTATAGTTACAATTTTTTTTCACAGCAACGGTAATTTAAAAGCTACAACACCTCAGTTCCAAACAGGACCGTAAGGTGGCAATTTACCCTAAGGTATTATGATAGGGTATTTAATAAATGTAGCCTAAATATTCTGTACCTGTCTGTGCTTGTTGAAGACTCCAGCAGAATGCTTAAGCAAAATGAACTTCGATAGAAACACTTCTCCCAACATACAGGAAGGCACCATTTTCTGCAATACCAGGCTACGATATAAATCCATCGTTATAAACAACTTATTTCTCTTTAGCCAAAGTGTTAAGTCCACATATACCAACGGATCAGACAGAGTGAAATGTAAAATTGGCCACCAATGACATTCTTTCATAGCACTTCATCAGCGTCCAGATGAAATATTCCAAACTCTGATGGAAATTTCTCTGCAAGCACAGAATGTGATGTCCTATTTACTTATATAAACAAACAGTGCACGCTAGGGCATTAGTAGATTAGGAAAGGACAAACATAAACTTCCAGCTGAAGAGATCAAAATTTGATTAGCAAGAAAAGTAAAAATAAACTGCTGACAAAAAAAAATAGATCACACCTTGCTACTGCTAGTGATCTTAGAATCAAGAGGCAGTGAGAAATTGAGGAAAAAACTTTGAAGCAGCAATCACTATTGGACCAAGCATGATAGAAAGCATGCATGCCAGACAATAATTGGATTACCGCCGCACAAGTTGCCCAATTGTACAGTTAATTCTATGATTCCATCCGAACATGCATGGGACGCTTCAGTCATCCTCTAATCAATAATGCATCCATCTTGGGACGAAAACATAAGTTTCAACACATCCACTTATCAGCAATTCATCGTCGCATAAGAATAAACAAATCATACACCAACAAATTGGAAAGCAAAGAAACTTATTTAAATTAATTTTTTATTCATCACCGCATAACCTTGTTTGACAAAAGACAGAAACAGAGCATGGTTACCAAAAAGCAACCAAGTAATTCATTACCCAAGTAAACAAAGAAACAGATACAACCGAACAATTATCTCAAAATTCACCACCACGGAGACGGAGGACGAGATGGAGGGTGGATTCCTTTTGGATGTTATAATCAGCAAGGGTACGGCCATCCTCAAGCTGCTTCCCAGCGAAGATAAGCCTCTGCTGATCTGGTGGAATCCCTTCCTTATCCTGAATCTTTGCCTTGACATTATCAATTGTATCAGAACTCTCCACCTCCAGAGTAATAGTCTTCCCAGTCAAAGTCTTGACAAAAATTTGCATGCCTCCACGAAGACGGAGGACAAGGTGAAGAGTTGACTCTTTCTGGATATTATAGTCAGCCAACGTACGGCCGTCTTCCAATTGTTTTCCAGCAAAGATCAATCTTTGTTGATCTGGTGGGATCCCCTCCTTGTCTTGGATCTTGGCCTTGACATTATCAATCGTATCTGAACTCTCCACCTCGAGAGTGATCGTCTTCCCAGTTAGGGTTTTGACGAAGATCTGCATGCCACCGCGGAGCCTGAGGACAAGATGCAAGGTGGATTCTTTTTGGATGTTGTAATCGGCCAAGGTGCGGCCGTCTTCCAATTGCTTTCCGGCGAAGATCAGCCTCTGCTGGTCGGGAGGGATTCCCTCCTTGTCTTGGATCTTGGCCTTCACGTTATCGATCGTGTCGGAGCTCTCGACCTCGAGGGTAATCGTCTTCCCGGTTAGGGTTTTGACGAAGATCTGCATGCCGCCACGGAGCCTGAGCACGAGGTGGAGCGTTGACTCCTTCTGGATGTTGTAATCGGCCAAGGTGCGGCCATCTTCGAGTTGCTTTCCGGCGAAGATCAGACGCTGCTGATCCGGAGGGATCCCCTCCTTGTCCTGGATCTTAGCCTTGACGTTGTCGATGGTGTCAGAGCTCTCCACTTCGAGAGTGATCGTTTTGCCGGTTAGGGTTTTCACGAAGATCTGCATATTGACAAAGGTTGTTTATCTAGCGAGCAAAGAGAGAGATTTTACAATTGTTTTGAGACAGTAATGAGAATGATGATAATAAATTGAGCGCGTTGGGTTTATATAAGAAAGCTAACCCTTGTCGAACGATTCAGATGGAGGGCGGATTCGTAGTACTAGCATGGAAAGGGTTGGTCAAGTTTGATGACGTAATTGCCTATCAGTTTTGAACAATCTAGAAACTTCCTGTGATTTGTCGTAGAAAGAGAATTTGGGCCAACGTGGTTTTACTTAATGGAGCGAGCCCATTTATAAACTTAAACTGATCCGATTTTAACCAATCGTGTGTTTACGGAATTTCTCGATTAGCCTAATAGACCATTTACATGAATACTAAACTAAATTATTCTCTAAGTACGCTCTATGGGACCGAATAGCTATAAATATAAAAGAGGGAAGGTAAGTGGCAATAGAATAATGCAAAGTGGGATGATAACAGAAATTTCATGTAGGCACACTCCATATATAAATGCTTAGACGATCTCTCTCTAACTAAGTTAATACACATATAATGAAGGAGTTAGAATCGTCTTCAACCTTGAGCTCTCAGTATTGTTAATGGTTAGCAACCACACCTTTCATTAATCATAAACTAACTTGAGCATTGAAATATGGTCACGGGCCACCACTGCTCCATTTCTAACTTCTACTTCCTTGTCTTTGAAGGTTCTTGAAGGTCTAAATCCACTCTCTCAATTTCCTCACTTACCATAGCAAATCGACCACAATTTCTCATTCCTTAAGCTTCATCAAAGTCCAAAACAAGCGACACTACCCAGATAACCTTTGCATCATACCGTTAAATGCAAATTTATTGTGTTTGTGCTAACATGGTTTTACTTAATTGAGCGAGCCCATTTATAAACTTTAACTGATCAGATTCTAACCAATTGTGTGTTTATGAAACTTCTCGATTGGCCTAATAGACCATTTACATGAATACTAAACCAATTTATTTTCCAAGCACGCTCTATGGGCCCGAATAGCTATAAATATAAAAGAGGGAAGGTAAGTGGCAATAGAATAATGCGAAGTGGAATGATAACAGGAATTTCCTCCAGGCGCACTCCATATATAAATGTAGGGATGGTAATTTCCAGGTCCAGGTCTGGGTTTGGCCTTCCCAGTTCCTGACCCGGACACCAAAATGTTCGTACCAGACCCAAATTTTAACCTATTTTTTATGAGTACGGATCCGGTCCGGGTTAAACCCGGAAAAATCCAGGTTTCCGGATTGCGGGTTTTAAACCCGGATCATATACAAATAAAAAAATTAAAAAAATACAAACCTAGTTCTACAAAAATCAAATACAACCCAAATTCTTAAAAATCAAATACAAATTCTAAAATTTTCAATGTTTCAAAGAAATAAACCATTCACAAATACAAATCTATATAATACAACATTTACAAAATACAAAATTCATGTCTACATTCAATCTCACGATTCACGGCTTCAGTTCTCGAACTTCAAGGATCAGCGTCCGGTGAAGCAGTGAATGTCAGCTATTGATGATGATGACGATGACGAGCACAACATCATAGCCGGGAATTTATGATTGGCAAAGGTGTCGATGAACATCACAACTGCAAAACAGCGGCCAAATAGAGGCTGATGGTGTTGATGAACATGAACACATCGAAGGTATGACGAGTGATGGTGATAATTTGATGAAGAGAAGAGTTGAAGAGAGAGGAAAATGATGATTTGATGAAGAAAAGAGAAGAGAAGAGAAGAGAGAGGAAAATAATGAGAAAAGAAGAGGAGTTGAGGCGGCTAGGTTGTGAAATTAGGGCATCCTTTTTTTTCTATTTATATGAAAAAAATAATATTAAAATAAAGATATCGGGGTCCGGGTTCCAAATATCTGGGTTTACCCAAACTCGAAACCGGACCCGGATATGTCCGGGTCACTAAAATCTATTCCGGATCCAGATTTTTTTACACTCCGGTACGGGTTCAACCCGGTCCGGATTATCCGGGTTTGTCCGATCCGAATCCGGGTTATTCTGCCATCCCTATATAAATGCATAGGCTATCTCTCTCTAACTAAGTTAATACACATATAAATGAAGGAGCTAAAATCGTCTTCAACCTTGAGCTCTCAGCATTGTTAATGGTTAGCAACCACACCTCTCATTCATTATAAACTAACTTCAGCATTGAAATATGGTCGCAGGCCACCACTGCTCCACTTTTAACCTCTGATTCCTCGTCTTTGAAGGTTCTTCAGGTCTAAATCCACTTTCTCTCAAATTCCTCACTTACCATGCAAATTGACCACAATTTCTCATTCCTTAAGCTTCATCAAAGTCCAAAACAAGCGACACTACCTCTGTCTCTTATACACATCTAAATTGACCACAATTTCTCATTCCTTAAGCTTCATCAAAGTCCAAAACAAGCGACACTACCTCTGTCTCTTATACACATCTAAATTGACCACAATTTCTCATTCCTTAAGCTTCATCAAAGTCCAAAACAAGCGACACTACCTAGATAACCTTTGCATCATACCTTTAAATGCAAATTTATTGCGTTTGACCTAATTTTGACTAAAACACAATCTAGTTAAAACAGATTATATCAAAGGAATATTATTAGATTTTAATAACTAAATCAAAAGATTTCCTAACAAGAAAGAAATAATAGATTTAATACAACTACTACATATAAAAACACCTAAAGTTGTCAAATTAGATTAAAGATGTGGTAGAAATCTTAAAACTTGAAATTGAAAATATTAAACAAACACAAAGAGATTTCAAGTATAGTCAGACTCAATAAAAATCATAGTAAGTAAATGAATATAAAAAGACACTTAATAGAATCCTTAGCTAAACTAAAAAGAGAATTACCAAATATTAACCCAATATGTTATAGTTGTAAAAAATTTAACCAAGAAAATATACAACAAGCACATACAACACTATAATTAAATTATTTATTAACACCTGTATCAAATTAGAAGATTTTAAAAGATAGATTAATCAGATTAGAAACTAATTTCTAGCCATTTAGGAAAAAACAAAAAAGTTACATCAAACGTACAACTATATAATTCACTAGATAATTTAGACAAAGAATTAGATAACTTAACTAGGAAAACAAAATATTACTAGCATATCACCTAAAATAATTAATGCATAAGACCAAAAGTCATACTAAAAAGTAATGGAGCAAATGGAGCTAGTAAGAAATAGTAATATGGACATTACTATAACTGAAGGAATTAGAATATCTTTATTGTTTCCACATGAATGGGGTGACTGAAGACTTATATTAGCTGAACAAAAAATACTAATAAGGTTTTATAAATTCACCCTTACTTTTTGTAGCAGTTCCTTGGCCATGTAAACATTTTTTTTATATATAAAAAGGGAGCCAACAAGGCTAAACCGGAACAAAACGCGGGAAAGCATTCCCGTACATGTCATGAATTAAGCAATGGACAACACCACGAGGAGGTTTGTGAAGGAAATGGAAGCCAAGAGGTTGACTCATTGCGAAATTCGCAAGAAAATCCGCTGCAAAGTTTGCTTCATGATAAATGTGGTTAATGCACACATGCCAGTCCCTATCCAGGAGCCTCCTGATGCTTTGAATCACTCAAGAAAAACTATTAGGACTATTGCTCGTGTTTGCAAGTAGATCAATGGTGCACTTGCTATCAACTTCGACCAACAAATTCCGAACCCCCAGCTTCCAAGCCAGATCAAGACCATAGAACAAACCCTAGAATTCAGCATTAGTAACTGAACTAATGCCAATGTTCGCACAGAATCCAGCAAGCCAATGCCCAATAGCATTTCTTATCAACCCACCTGCAGCTGTCATGTTCATCTTTTTGCAGGCCCCATCAGTATTCAATTTGAAGGCATTTTCAGGAGGTGGTTTCCAGCCAAAGAATTTCACAATCTTTGAAGCTCCAGGCTTGATCAAAGTCATCATAGTTTTACGAAAATTTTCAGCTTTAATCATAATATCTAAAATAATGCGGTGATTACTCCTCTGCACATTCTTAAACAGAGCTTGGTTCCTCCAAAACCACAAGCGCCAGATTGCTATGCCAAAAATAACAGACCAATCCACTCCATTATTATCATAACGACCAGGCTTTAAATTAGTAAGAATCCAATCCTTTAAGTCTAAAGAGAAAAAACTATATCGTAGGCTAAAAGGGACAATAGCTAACCAAATATGCTTGGTTGCCACATAATCTCTAAGGGCGTGAAGAGAGTCTTACACGCCTACTTTGCACCTCGCACATTGATTCTCTGCCAAAATATGTCTTCTAGCAAGCTCTGCTTTAGTCTTTAACTTATTTTGAATAGCAAACCAAAGGAAAGTTTTAACAATTTGTGGTCTTTTCCAGCTCCAAATAAGGTCCCATCTTGAGCCAATACGACTGGAGGATTTGCTTGAAATACTTTGGTATGTTGATTTTATTGTAAAGTTGCCCTTAGTCGAGAAACCCCAAAAGATACGATCCATACCCCCCTCGACACATGGAGGCATGATGGCAGCAATAGCGAGTGCTAACCTGTGTGGGAGATAATTGCTGAAAGAAACCCAATTCCATTGACCATTATTGTCAAAATATTCCTTATTAGAGTTATCAAGCATATTACTCGGAACCGGCATCATAGCATAATCCTTCAAAATGACATTTTTCATTACCCAACAATCTTTCCAGAACCGAATCTTTGAACCATCTCCAACTTGCCAACGAATACCATTCAAGACTTTTTGCCAAACCGTACCCACTGCATGCCACACATAAGAACCATATTTTGTAGGTAGCTCCGTGGGGAGATTGTCATTCTCAACGCCGTATTTAGAGCATAAAACTTTAATCCACAAGCTTGTAGGAGAAACAATAATATTCCACCCAATCTTCATCAATAACACCTCATTGATTTGGAGAAGATTTTTTAAGCCAAGACCGCCTGCCATTTTAGGTTGACATATTTTATCCCAGCTAACCATGGACATGTTATTCCTCTCGCTATTCCCACTCCATATAAAACGGCGAGAAATGCGATTAATTTTTTCTTAAGTGCCTCGCGAAATCATTGTGGTTTGCATAGAATAAATTGGCAATGCTTGGATTACCGCTTGAGCAAGTGTAAGCCTTCTAGCAAAAGAAATGTGCTTTGCATTCCATCCTGAGAGACGTTTATCTACTCGATCTAGAATCTCTTGATAGGTTTTATTGGTAACCCGACCATGAAGAAGCGGCATACACAGATACTTTCCCAAATTTTTTTAAAGTTGAAAAGCCACTTAGTTCACTGATTTTCTTTGACAAAGCAGGTTCCACATTTTTCGAGAAGTATAATCGAGTTTTTCCTTTCCTAACTTTTTCTCCCGATATGTTGCAAAAGTTATTCGGAGCTTTGATCGCCACCTTTGCCTGCTCAGAGGAAGCTTCTGGAAGAAGAAGAAGGTCATCAACGAAGAAAATGTGGGTAAGAGGTATACTTTTCCAAGACAGCCTTATGGGTTTCCATTGCTCCTGTTGCACTTCTCGATTGATGATGTGGCTAAGTCTTTCAATACAAAGAACAAATATGTAAGGAGAGATTGGGTCCCCCTAGAGAATCCCTCTAGAAGTCTTGAAAGAATCAGTAAACTCGCCATTCCAAAGAATCTGCATGGAACATGAGGTGATGCACTCCATGATAATTTGTATAAAGTTCGTAGGAAGACCCACAAAAACCAAAGTCTCCTTGATAAAATCTCAGCTTAATCTGTCATAAGCTTTTTCCAAATCTACTTTGATAGCCATGAATCCTCGTTTGCCCATCTTCTGTCTCATACTATGAATAATCTCCTGGGAAATTATAATGTTTTTGATGATGTGCCGCCCTGAAAAAATGCTAGTTTGATGCGCACCTACAAGATCAGAGAGAACAGTCTTTAATCTATTAGTGATGATTTTAGTGATAGTTTTATACATAACCGTGCAAAGACTAATAGGCCGAAAAAACTTTAAACTAGTTGGATTGTCAATTTTTGGGATAAGAACGATTAATATCTTCAAGAAATTTCCAGGAACGGTCTCTCCATTGAAAACATCTTTGATTTGCTTGAAAACCGACTTGCCAACCACCTCCCATTGAGATTGGTAAAAAATAGCATGCAGGCCGTCAATTCCCGGCGCCTTTAATGGCTTCATGCTAAAAATAATGTCTCGAATTTCCTCGTCATCCACTAATTTTTCCATAATATGGTACCTATCTGTATCAAGGCAAGGAAAATCATTAGGAATAAAATAACTTTCAATAGAATTAATGTCAACCGTGTATAAATTAGTGAAAAAAATTAATAGCATAAGCCTTAAGCTCATCCTCATTCGAAATCCACTGGCCCTTGTCATCTTTCATCCAGACAATTTGGTTTTGTCTTCTCTTAGTCATTGTTTTCTGGTGGAAAAATGAAGTATTTTTGTCACCAAATTGAATCCAATTGCTGCAAGATTTCTTAAGCCACATGAGTTCTTCTTGATTGAGAATATCGTTAAGCTCCTTACTAAGATGAGTCTCCAAATTTAACAAATTATCTGAATGGTGACTCTCCGGAGCTTTTTGAATTCCACCAAGTCTAGCTAAGATTTTCCTTTTTCGCTTAAAAATATTTCCAAACTCATTCTTGTTCCAATGATCAATTTTGCCAGTAAACTCCTTTACCGAAACATTATAGTCAACATCCTTCTACCATATCCGAGACACAAAACCAGAAAAACAATTATTAGTAAGCCAAGATGCAAGGAATCTAAACGGTTTCAAACTTTTGTTCCCAGTACCCTTATTATTCAAACTAAGGATAGGCTGATGGTTAGACCCCAATCTTGGTAAGTGAAACATCATTGCAAATGGCTCTATCCAAGCGTTTATAAAGTGATCCCTTTTTCCAAGTAAATTTTGGTCCAGTAAAAAGGAGATCTCAAAATCCGTGTTTGTGGAACCACTTTTGAAAATTTTTGCAAGGCCGACTACAACTATTAGTGCTTCATTTACTCTATGAGGTTGAAAGAGTTGCATTAAAGTCACCTGCTAGCATCCATGGACCATGAATAGTCTCAACCAAATAATTTAAATCCTTCCAAAGAAATTTTCGGAGAGAAAGAACTAGGCTAGCATAAATCGCGGTGACCCAGGTAATTAAACCCCTTAAGTCAGACACTTGGAAGTGAATATATTGCTTATGATTAATAAGAATGGTGATATCTAAACCCACTCTCCATAATAACCAAATTCCACCTGAGAAACCAACCGCCTCAACTCGCTGGGAATTATCATAACCACTGAAACGAATAAAGTCATCAGCTTTAATTCCACTAGTCTGAGGTTCACAAAGAGCCACAATTTTGGGTTTATAGTTTTGAACAAACATCTTGAACGTTCGTCTCAAGGACTGCGAGACCGCCCCCTGGCAATTCCAAAACAAGAAAGACATATTCATTAGCAAAAAATTGAAATAAAGGATAGACTTACTCCAAAGGCTCAAAGCCTTGCTGATTAACCTCCATATTATCCTCCTCAACAAAGAATTGAGACTCATCTGATGTCTCAGATTCGTCATCCTTTGATTCCTCCATATATTCACTATCTGATGAGTCCTCCTCCACCTTATCCATGTCCCTATTGCCTATATCAGGAGGCTCCTCATTGGGGTTTGGTTTGGGAGGAATCGAAAGGGGGGCCTGGATGGTCCCATTTTCTGACTTGTTTTTTAATATTACTGCAGAATGATATTTAGGATCCAAAGAAGTTGGGATTAGAGTTGGTTCAAGAGAATGACTCATAGATGACTTGGACTTGTTGTGTGAGATATTTGTTTTCCATGGACTCAATAGGGTGTTGATTTGATGAGCTGGAACCACTTGTGGGGGGGTATATTGTGTATTTCACGTAAAGGTTTGAGGGTAGTGTGTTCAGATGTGGCAGCATTCTTGTTTTTTGTCACGGGTTTTCCCTTACTTCCAGACAGCATCGTTTGGGTGGAGCCTTTAAAGTCACGTGAGATAATCTTTTCCTTGTTTTTAGGAGGAGCAACGGTCTTCTCGTGATTATCCATGGTGATAGCTGGGTTTGAAATCTCCCCAGAATCATTGTCTAACTCACTTTCCTATCGTAAGACACCGAATCTAGAACCTACACTCTGTTTCCCAAAACTATTTTGATTAGGCTCCTTTGCATATGCTCTGCCCTTATTTCCTCTATAATTTCCTTTCCTAGCCATGATCATCCAAGGACCAAATCTTGGATTGTCTGGAGTAACCACCGCCGGCGAGACATTTGAATTTCCCTTGGTAGTTTCACCTGAAGCCATATCATTCATCTTCTCCCTCTTGCTTCCAAAATCAATTTATCCAGGCATGAGGAAGAGGCGTGTCCATACTTTCCACATCCAAAGCATATTGTTGGAAGTGCTTCATATTCAACACTTTGGATTCTTCCATCCAGTAAAAATTGAGAGATTAAAGGACTCTCAAAGGATACTTCCACTGCAATACAGGCAAATTTACCTCTCGTCGCCAATTCCGTATTATAATCAATTTTGATTACCTTTCCAATGACATGCCCCAACATTCTAATGATCTTTTTATGGTAATAATGTAGAGGCATACCTGGAAGCCTTATCCATGCAGTGATTTTATCAATCTTTTCATTCGAGCTATCGAAATGAGGCGACCATAACTGAACGGTCAGGTAATGCCCCGAAACAATCCATGGCGCTTGTGTAAGAACAAAATCAGCATCATTTTCCTTCCTGAACTTAACGAGAAAATAGCCATTGTCCGAATCTATAACAGAGTAACCGCCAATATTAGGCCACAAGATTTCCAGCCGTGAGCAAAGCGCTTTGTATCCAATCATGCGGCCAAGAAGTTTCACCACCACAGTAGATTGCTATGGTTTTATGAGTTGCTCATGGACTTTTCGTGAAAAATAAATCGAAGGTAAAAAGTGTTGAAAAGTCAAAGAATGGCATGCAAATTTCAAAAGACAAGGTTGGTGGGACGATTTTGTTGAAGTTGTATGGAGGAAAAATGTGATGTTTTTCTAGAAGCCAATTGATTTTTCAAACTTGTTGATTTTGTTGCCCACCAAAATTGATTTTCCATTCTAAATTCAATTTATCAATTTGGCAAGTTGTAGCCAAATTGGAAGTGTTAAGTGAGCTACGGTTCCTATAAATAGAAGGGCAATTGTTCATTTGAAATCATCCCAAAATTGTTAAGCTTATAAGTTTCTAAGCTTTTGAGAGAAGTGAGAGAAGTGTGTCTGGGGAATTTATCTTTCCTGCAGAGTGTGAGAGTACTGGGTATATTTGGGTTTCTGGGAAGTGAGATTCGTTACTCAAATATTGTACTCTATTAATTGTTAAATAAACAATTATTCTTTCTTGCCTCCGTGGATGTAGGTTTAATTACCGAACCACGTAAATTCTTGTGTCCTTTATTTTTCTGTGATTATTTGGTGCGCTTGATTCCGCATTCCGCGCACAACAAAAAGCCTTCCCGTTCAATGACCACATCCTCCTTTTCAATTTCAATATCATTTTCCCTCCCCATGAATTCTTCTCTACCGACTTCAGCATCAATCACCCCCCTTTGTTGTTCCATTAGTTTATCTCGAAAGGATAGCATAGATGGATTATCTCCATCCTCCCCTCGTGCTCTGAATTTGGTTTTCTTGGTCGATCTATCATCCTCAAGGGGAGGGGGGCTGTTCTTGTCGAGAGAGTTTTCGGTTGAGAGCATTTCTCAACTGCTAGTTTCCATGTAAACGTTTTTAATGTAGAAGAATTGCTTAGACGTTGAAGAAGCTGAACAAGTAGCACGCAGTTCCATTGACACATTATTATTTTGAAGACTATAATTAATAACGGAAGATGCAATTCAAAAAAATCTACTCTACCTTCTGCGACCAAGACTAAATACATAAAATTAAAATTGGTTGAGTATCATGCAAAAGAATTCAAAGAAGAAATAGAAACTCAACGCAAGCGGGCAATTTTTACCCAACGAGAAGTAGTATGGTGTAACCAATTAGAAGATGAAGAAAGAGGTAATATTGAAAACATAATGGAAGCTTAGCTAGTTACTCTAGACAAAATTTTCAGTACGTTGCAACTTTTTCTTTTATAAAGTTTATAAATGTCTTTTCTTTATCCATTACTCAATAAGAAAAAATAGAAAAAAAAATTGTGAAGGCATATCTTATTTTTTGTCTTTTACTGTCAACACTCAGTCACCGACAATTTACTACAGCTAGTTTGCTTTAGTCAGTGTAGCTTTACGAGGGGCCAGCGACCACCTTTAGAGTGAATGAAGAATAAAATTAAATGATTAATGTCCATTCTTGTTCAAAGGAAAATGGCAACCTTTACTTCAAAACTTCATAGTTAAGCTTGCTTAAGCTGGAGAAATTCAACAATAGGCGCCTGAATCCAACAAGTAATGGCAAAGATAGGTCATGTCTTCAATAGATGATAGCACCGAATCAGCCAATCAAGAGTGTATTAGCATTGTGAATGGCAGCGGCAGGATGTGCCCAAGCCATAATGGCGGAGGCTCAAGCAGGGAGTAAGTTAACTAGTTGAGTGGATTGGCATTATATCAAGTAGCAGTTATGTCGAAGCACGGATGCAGGATGAATGGAAAGCAGCATCCACCGTAGAACTACGGGAAAATGGCATTAAATGATTTAATATCCATTATCTGACCACTAATTAGCTTTCAATAAAGAGTAATGATACAGCCACAAACTCTTGTACAAATTTATTTTGTACAAATTGATGTGGCATTAATTCATTGGTTGAATGAAAATATAAATTAATAAAAACAAATCATGTGGGCCAAGTGATATTTAATTCAACCAATCTTATCATGCCACATCAGTTTGTATAAAATAAGTTTGTACAAGAGTTTGTGGTTGTATCATTACTCTTCAATAAAATATAGTAACCCTTGCTTCAAGTTAAATATGCTGAAGTTGGAAATATTCAATGATAGATATCTTACTAGAAAGTTGCAACAAATATCTCGATCCAACCGTATTTAGAGAAATAAAAATAAACAAAAAGAGACATTCTCAAGATTAACATGTTTATTTTTCTTAATTCTTTTTAACTTTATCCATTTTTCAGGAACTTACCTACCTAACGAAAATATAGTTCATATTTAAAGTATCAACAAAAAAAGTTGATCCTTCTTAGTATTCAAAGTAAAATATTTTTTTAGAAGGATTTTTGGTTTAACAAAAATATTAAAAACCCTATTAAAATATTAATGATTGACAAAGATTATCTTTAAACACGACTCCAATTTTTGGGTAAAATATCTTGTGGGCTATGTTTCTGTCTAAAATATTTTGGTGATTTGTTTAAATTGTAGGACTAGAAGTTTTAAAACATGTTTTTATAATAATTTTGAAAGGGCAGTTTTTACCTCTACAATGTATTTTTTCAATTCTCATTTAAATTCCACTCCGAACAGGGTGTAAGGTCTTCAATTAAGGACAAATAAGGATTAATAAGTCATAAAAGGAGCAAAACAACACTCAATTTATATTACTATTACATCTCAAATACCGTAGTTTTTTATTACAAAAAGGCGATAAAAATAATAGAAGCAAAGAAAACATATGACCCAAGTGCTCCCACATTCTATGTAAAATTACAAAAAGTAATTAACTCAATTTAATAACATGATATTACCATAATGCATACGTAATATTTCATTTTGATGGATGTTTATAGTTTATATAATAACTTAAATTGATTTTAAGAGTAACATGAATATTTTATTATAAAATAACTTAAATTGTTATATAAAGAAATTAAATGTAGTGATTTTAAATTTAGTGTAAATATTTCTAATTTATAGTCGAGGTTTCCAAATACCCATAGTATTTAACCGTTACATTATCTTTATATCAAGTCAACGTACCAATCTATCATGGGCAAGTCAAATATTTACAATTTGTCACTCTCTACAAGATATTTTTCATTTTCAATAAGAAATAATACCTCCTGTCTTCGAACCTAACTTCGGTGCTCTTATCAATTCCTTACCAAGCACGTTACACAGAGGCCCCACTTGCCTTTAATCTTTATTATATAGTACAACATTTTTGAAGCATTTAGATATCAAAACTTCGCAGAAGCCCGAGATGCCGTTACCATTTACCAATCCTCTCACCTAGAACAAGGCGTTCCCGCTCAGCCTGCTCATTCATTCAATATCTTAGAAGTCATCATGTAATTTGATACTGGGAAAAAGACTTAATTAGTCCATTAGTAATTAGTTTCTATTTCTAATAGACGAACATTAGTAACTAATTGGATAGAAAATAACCCCTACATAGAAATTTTAGGACGTTCTTTAGAGATTGTAGAAACTGAATTAAATAGAATTAATATTGAACAAATATATTTAGACACTTTAATAGAAGAAAGGCTAGGTAATTTAAAGCTTTCAGTAGATTACACATCTCCTTTACCTCGTGAAATAGAAAGAAAAATAAATATTAAACATTACACTTTTACAAATTTACCAATATTTAATTTCAGAAAACATAGTTTGTAATATTATAATATTAATAAACAAAATAAATTATTAGACAAATACGAGAATTTAGCATTAAAAATTTGGAATAAATTAGAAGATCTAACAAATTTGTTTATAAATTTTCAACGATTAGATTATTTAGACTTAGAAATTAGCCATCATAAAAAGCAAAAGTTATATTTGACAGAAAGAATAAAGATTAGCTGTAATATTGAGCACTTAGAAAATTAATATAAACATATTCCACACACTAGCAATAGTCAACAAAACTTGATAGTAGATTTATTAATTAATTTAAGACAACATTTAGAAGTCAATATAGAGAGGCTAAAAGAGCTAGTACTAGAACTAGGCAAATTCTTCAAAACAAGTAATATTAATACATTAAGAAGAAATTTAGATTATATTAAAGAATTATTAACATATTTTAATAGTCAGGTTAAAAGATTTCCTAGCAAGAAAGAAATAATCCAATTAATTCAATTATTAGACATAAAAACACCTAATCCAGTAGAATTAGAAATTAAACATATTGTAGAAAGTTTAAAACTAGAAATAGAAAACATTAAATTTACACAACGAGACTTACAAATTCAATTAGATGCTATAAAAATAATTGTTAGTGAATGAGTTCAGATAAAATATTAATAGAATCTTTAGCTGAATTAAAACTAGAAATTCCACACTTAAATCCAGTGGGTTATAGTTATAGATAATTTAGTCAAACAAGTAATAATATTCAACAAGCACTAGCTAACACTATAGTTAAATTATTAGTCAAAATCAGTAATAGGCTAGAAAATTTAGACAATAGACTTAATAGACTAGAGAACAATTTTCAAACCTTTAGGAGAAATTAAGAATCTGTATCACCTAGAATTTAGCAACTGTTTAGATAACTTAGACAAAGAACTAGACATATTGACAAACCGAGTAGAAAAGTTAAATTTAAGTGGACCAGTCTTAACACGAAGAACAGTAGACATTAAAGACATTTTTGGACCAAAAGTAATATAAAAGTAATGGATGTAGTAAGAAACGGTAGAGTAGATGTAAACATGACAGAAAGAATTAGAAGGTTGCTTTCATTTTCTAGTAAAAGTAAAGAAATAGTAAAAAGGACAAGACATAATAGACGAATATGATCCAGATAAATTATTAGAAAAAGGTTTTGAGCAAATTAAGAAGAAAAAAATTATATAATGAAGGATTAAGTCAAAATTAAACAATACCACAAGCTAGAGATTTATTAGTACTAGAATTAGAAGATCATAAACCTAGCCAATGGAAACAAGTATTTAATCAATGGGAAGGTAGTTTACTTAGACATTCTATGGAGGCATTAGCAATTATAGTAGACCCAAACTATAAATTGATATATTTAGAAAGTACTTTAGGAAGTAGAGAAAGACAAATAAACTTAGGATGGAGAGAATGGATGAAGAAAAATAAATTAGAAGAATTAGACAATTTTGATACAAATATTACAGTAATTAGTTTTATTGATTTAATAAAAAAATTAATATTAAGAGTAGATGAAAAAGATGATGTAATTAAATAGATTAAAGCCATTAGAAATTTAAAACAATTAAAAATTTGTGATCTAAGATATTTTGATGAAGATGCTAATTATTTGTATAAATATTGGAGTGAAATAGATAGAACTTTTGATGAAGATTTATTATTAAAATTTGTAGACAAATTACTAGGAAGAGTAGGAGAAAAATTACACAATGAATTAATTAATTGGTCTAAAACAAATAGAACACAAGGAATAAATTATTATGCTACATTATTACCAGTAATAGAATACGTTAGAGGTAGTATTAGAGAATACCGTGAAGAAGAAAAACATAGACATCAATTAAAATTACAATTTAGAAAAATGCGTATATACATGACAGAAGTACCAACATTAGGTTGTAATTATCCTAGTTACGCTAGACATAAGAAGTATAGAAAGCATAGGAAACGATATAGTCAAAATAAGCCACCTTATAGAAACAATAGTAGAAAATTTTTTAAAAAGGAATTCTTTAAATATAAAAATAAAAAAAAGTCCATAAGGTATTTAAAAAAGGTAAACGTGTATACAAAAGGAATAAAACTTGTAAATGTTTTTTATTTGGAAAGGAATGACACATTAAGCCAAATTTGTCTAGAAAATAAAAAAGTCAATCAATTAGAATTAGATAATTATAATATAGAAGAAGAAATTTTAGATATAGAAGAACTTCTTAATATAGATCAATTATCTGATAACGATAGCATATGTATAGTCAGTAATAGTGAATCAGACACTAATAGTAATTCAAGCTTAGAATTAGAATCAGACATAGAACCAGAAATAGACATTAATCTTCTAGAAACTTATACTTCATTCTTTGGTAAAAGTTATACACATTGTAGTAAAAAAATTAAATTAGGACATAGAGACACAAGCATACGAAAATTCTTTTGTAATAATTGTAAAGATAAACAACAGATAGAAGATGAAACAATAGAGATAAATAGAGCAGGTAGTGAATTAATAAATATAGATTTAGAATTATTATTTGAAAAAGAAATTGTTTGCACTAAAGCAATGATAGACACAACACATGTATAAATAAATGTATTATACATGATAGCTTAGTACCCAAAGAAAATAGAAATAAACTTAGAAACCCTGTAAAAATTAGACAATTTAATGGAGAATTAATGCAAATTACAGAATGTATAAATAATATACCAATAAGAATAAATGGTGAAACTCATGTTTTGCCACAAACATTTATTTCAAATAAAAAAGTAGGATATAAATTTATTTTAGGATTAAATTTTATATTAGCAATTAATGGTAGTATATTAATAACTCCTAATTCAGTAGATTCTTTAAAAAAATCAACATTCATTCAACCTAAATACGGAACGCATATCTTACCATATGAAAAGAAAACTCTAGTTGTAGAAAATGACATAGATACATAATTTTTTGATTCTTTATTAGAAAAAGAAAAAGTAGAAAATACAAAAGACATAGCTAGCAATTTAGAATTAGCACATGAAATAGAAAACTTAGATGACGAAGAAATAGACAACTACATAGAAGATATACTTATTGTAGAAAAAGAAGTGGAGTATTTAAAATGTGAAAAATGGCCAGAAGAAATTAGAAAAAAAAGGTAGAAGAATTAGAAAAGTTAGAAATAATAGGAAATAACCCAATTCGAAAAGTAATAAGGAAGTATATAAATTAGAAATCATTAATCCGGGCATAACAATAAAAACACAAGATTTACCTTATAGTTTAGAAGATAGAAAAGAGTCTAAAATGCAAATAAATGAATTGTTAGAATTAAAAGTTATTAAGAAGAGTACCTGTAGACATAGAAACCCTGCATTTATTGTAAATAACCATAGTGAACAAAAATGAGGAAAAAGTAGAATGGTAATAAATTATAAAAGATTAAATGATAATACTTTAGACAATAGCTATAAAATACCCAGTAAAAATGAGCTAGTAAATGGTATACATAATGCTAAATATTTTTCTAAATTTGATTGTAAAAGTGAATTTTGACAAATACGACTCCACGAAAAATTTGTTCAATGGACAACTTTTGGTTGTTCAGAAGGCCATTTTGAGTGGTTACTTATGCCATTTGGACTTAAAAATGCCCCACAAGTATTTCAAGCTAGAATGGATAGAATATTACAACCTTATTCAAAATTTTGTATAGTTTATATAGTTGATATTTTAGTTTTTAGCCAGAATAAATTTATGCATATTACTCGTTTATACAAAATTTTAGATTGCTTCAAAAATAATAATATAGTTATCTCTAAAAAGAAAATAGAATTATTAAAAAAGTAGAATTTTTAGGATTAACAATTGACAGAGGAATAATAGAATTACAACCGCATATAGTTAGCAAAATATTAGAATTTTCAGATAAAATTGAAAACACAAAAGAATTACAAAAATTTATAGGACTATTAAATTATAGTAGAAAATTTATACCAAATCTTAGTACGTTAATAAGACCCTTATATAATAAATTAAGTAAAAATGGATAAAAATATTTTAATAGTGCAGCTATGAAACTAATTCAAAAACTTAAAAAAATAGTTAAAACCCTCAAACCCTTAGCATTACCAATAGACAGTTATTATAAAATTATACAAACAGATGCCAGTAGCTTAGGATGGGCAGGAATATTAATAAAAAAGTCCAATAAAGACAGTTCTAAGGATAAAGAAGAAATAGCAATGTATACTAGCGGTAAATTTACTGAAACAGAAGGTAGAAAATCTAGTACAAAATTAGAAATTTTAGGAATAATAAATTCTTTAAATTCATTTCATTTGTATATACAAAATGACACATTTACAATTAGAATTGATTGTAATAATATTATAGAATTTTATAAAAAAGTATAAAGGAAAAACTTTGAAAAGAAAAATTCTTTTATTAGTAAGAGATGGTTATATTTTAGAAGTAATAACTGGTAGAGGGTACAAAGCAAAATTTGAACATATAGTAGGTAAAGATAATACATTAGCAGATATTCTTTCAAAACTGATAAATCAATAATTATTTTGCAGGAATGGAGCGATATATGAATTTCGGAACTTAGATGGTTCCCATCAGGAACAAATTTAAGTTTTAAGTGCAAGTTTCAATTATTAGACAACCAACAATGCATTTTAGACAATTTATGGTGTGTTAACAACCCACATGATAAATTAAAGGTAGCCAATGCACTCATATATTATTTTAGACAAATTAATGAACATGTAGACAGTAATTACTTTGCATTTTTTATATTAGTTAGGGGTAGACAACCAGGAATATATAGTCAATGGAGAGAGGTAGTTGATTTGATAATCAATTACCCTAATCCATATTATAGAGGCTTTTATACATTGCTATAGAATTCGCTAGACATGAAATAAGACCAAATTATCATGTTAGTCATTTAATAAATCCTTTAAATAATGCATCAGCATCTTTATCTAGATAGTCAAATAATCTCTTAGAAAATGTATCAGTAGCATAATCATTGTTGTGCAAATTTTGTTGAACTTGCAAGCGCACGAATCTATTGTAGTATAGACTAATAGTGACAAGTGTCGATCCCACGAGGAGGTGGATTTTAATTGTGTATAGAATTAATTTTGTAAATGGGTGGTTGGATTTTGTGGTGATGGTAATTTAGATTATCCTAAAATTGGAATTGAAACGGCAAGAATAAATTCTAAAACTTAAATTAAAATGGCGAGAATAAATTGAAGATAAATCTATTGAAATGACGTACTTGAGTATCTGGATCCGTATCAACATGCATCATGGGCTAAATATTCCTTATTAATACCAATTAAATCATGAGGGGGGAATCCACACCTCATGAACCACACTCTAATCAATAATTGTGCTAAGGGCTTATCGTGCCAAATAATAATAACCTTATATTAGGGAGCCGGTGAAACCAAGGCGGTACTAGCTAAGATTATGATTATTTGTCGACGAGAAATCAAAACATCCACAAAAACTAGAGGGGAAGAGAAAATAAATTTACAAAATAAAGCCTATGACACATGTTGAGACTTTACCTTCAACTCAAGCTTGAAAGAAAATTAGCCACTCATAATTGAACTAAAAGCAAAATAAAAATTTATTAAAATACGTACAAAATACAAGATAGAGAGGGAATTACAGAAAATGAAGTCCAAAAATGGATTCAGAGATATCAAATTAGGAGGGGGAGGCCCCCTTTTTATAGATACATTGAGTAAATTGTGGCCATCGGATTAAAAACAATTTGGACGTCCAGGATTGCGCCACGTCATCAGTCAACAGTACGCGTGAACAGTACGCGGTTTGACCACGTGGATGAACAGTAACATGGTTTGACCCGGGTGAACAGTGACGTGGTTTGGTTGAAAATAATCTTGTGTGTTGCATGTACCGTACGTGAGATTTTTGGTCCACTGATATGCTGCCACATCATCGATCAACAGTGCATAAGAATTTTACTCCAACAGGATCGCGACACCTCATCAGTCAATGCCACATCATCGGTCAATGCCACGTCATCGATCCGTCTATGTGAACAGTGCCGTGAACAGTAACGTAGACAGTACCTTGATACCCCTAAAATACATAAAAGTAAGGGTTGTTAGTAAGACATGAAATGTAAAATGACGATTTTCTCCTTTATAAATATGCATTTTCTAACATTCAACACACCCCCCAACCAGTTTATTGCTAGTCCCTAACAAATAAAGCGAAAACAAAATTCAAATCTAAAATGATTTTTTTTTAAACACTCTTGTTTATTCAATCAGACTAATTATAACAATCAAATAAAAGTATAAGCATTATCTCAAGTCTAAAGAAACATCACACCCACATCAACCATCCACATGAATCAGTTCAATAGACTTTGTCATATCTACCTTCAAGAATGACATGTCAAACCCCGAAATCTCACTGGAAGTAGTGACACTCTCACAAAGAAATTAAACTCAATAAAAATAGTCACTCCAATGAATGGTAATTGAGAGAAAAAAAAATCAAGAAGTGATATCACATGCTCTCACCACGATGAAAGAAATATGCCCTCAGCTTAGAAATAATACAATCTCAAGTCAAATAAAAATGATAGTCAACCCAACTTATTTTATTTATTTTTATTTTTTTATGCACCGCTACATCTTTTTAGCCCATATAACTAGCTTCTACTTCAGACTATAGTTCCCTAAAATCAAGAAGAACTTTTATTAGGACGTAACGTAGGCTAGAGACATAGCTAACAGAGAAGGGAAATAAGGAAAACAAAATGTATGTTTGAGAAAAATGCAGATGAATTTTTTTTTGGGAAGTTGCAAGGTGGATTTCACCTATTATTGTTGTTTTTATTTGAAACAACAATTATTTTTTAAGAGCCAACAAATTTTTTTTTTTGAACTAGGCATAATTTCACTGTACAAAATGTTTATTTGCATTTTTCTCAAACATAAATAGGTGATGGAACTTGTAAGTTATTGGCTAATACTCCAAATCGGAGTGGGTTAAGATGATAAGTTGACAAAGAAAAGGTTTTTTTTTTTTAAGGCTCAAAAGGGTTAACTATGGATATTTGATAAAAGGGATGGTTAGAAAGGCTCAAACGGATCAAAAATGGCATTTTCATCATCTTTTAGAGCTCTAAATAATCTTCCATATCTACTAATTAGATGGGCCTCCAAATGTAGCAACACGCTTTTTTTTTCTTTTTCTTTTTTTTTTCTTTTTTTTTCTTTTTTTTTATTTTACAAATTTTTTTTAAGGGTTAACTCAAAAGAAATCTAGAGATCATGTATACAATAATAAACTGCTAAGTTGTATAAAGAATGGGCAAAAGGGTTACTCTCCAAGGAAAATGATAGGCTCAAAACTCACTTGGTACTTATTATAACATGTTTATTCTTTCAAGCAACTCATATTTGTCTCCGACATCAACATGTAGAATAGCAAACATAGTGTAACATCACTTCAGACTAAAGATAATACAAATATTAAAATTTAAAATTTATCATGTCATCCAATGTTAAAATAAATAACAATTTTTTTAAACAACATTCTACCCCCCAACCTATCTAAATATGAAAGGAACATATACATACAGAAATGCGAAAATAATGCAGAAAAACTAATTAGAAAATGATAGAAAACGAAAATGATTTTCTTTTTAACTTAAGAAGGTGCATTTCTAGAGGCACTACATTCCATATTCAGCCATCTTCGACTCAAAAAAAATTTGAAAATGTATATTTTATAAAGAAGAAATTAAAAAGAAGAAAAACGAACATCAAAACATAATAAAGAAAAAGAAAATGTCTGAAATTTTTTTTTGTTTTTTTTAATCAATGAAGATGCGTTTCTAGAGTCACTACACTAAATATTCAGCCATCTTTAACACAAAAAGTTAGCAACAGTTAGTTTTTACAACAAAAAGTTAGTAAAAACTTAACTAAAATTTCACAATTGTCGACTACTCCCTCCCCCCAACCAGAACGAAACATTGTCCTCAATGTTTTAAAGGAAAGAAGTAGAGTTTAGAAGAAATCACTTGGGTGGTGCAACACAAAAGAAAATATTTATAGGCGGAGAGTTAAATCTAATTTGTACTTCTTACTGCGGCTACTGTTACGGTCATCATTTGGACGCTCGAACACAAAGGTCCAGGGGTCTGCCTCCGATTTATAAGCTTGTAACATATCAAGTAGCTCATTAGCAGTGTGAGCACAAATAAAAAGCTTTTT
>MKYO02005228.1:443610-496607 GCA_002013955.2 Citrus medica | reverse complement strand
TTTTATAGATACATTGAGTAAATCGTGGCCATCGGATTAAAAACAATTTAGACACCCAGGATTGCCCCACGTCATCAGTCAACAGTACGCGTGAACAGTACACGGTTTGACCACGTGGATGAACAGTAACACGGTTTGACCTGGGTGAACAGTGACGCGATTTAGTTGAAAATAATCCTATGTGTTGCATGTACCGTACGTGATATTTTTAGTCCACTAATATGCTGCCACGTCATCGATCAACAATGCATAAGAATTTTAGTCCAACAGGATCGTGACACCTCATCAGTCAATGCCACATCATCGATCAATGTCACGTCATCGATCCGTCTATGTGAACAGTGCCGTGAACAGTAACGTAGACAATACCCGTATATGTGAATAGTACCATACATGTGAACATTACCATTTTTCTTTTTATACTCCTCCTAAGGTTTTCGACCGTCCTGAGTTCAAAAGTGATATCCGTTTTGCCATCTGATCTCTCGTTTACTGTGAAATGACCATGATACCCCTAAAATACATAAAATACTTAATTAAAATAAAACACACATAATTAAATTACAAGAAGCTTAAATACATAAAAGTAAAAGTTGTTAGTAAGACATGAAATGTAAAATAACAATTTTCTCCTTTATAAATATGCATTTTCTAACATTCAACAATCATCATCATCCATACAATTTTGTAATCATTATGAAGTGATGACACGAACAATTAGAAAGCTTAATGATACTAAATATCATTTAGACAATGAAGTAAATTCATGTAGTCAGAGGATAAGGGCATTAGAAAGTGTTAATGTAGAATTAATTAGACAGCTCACGCTTCAAGATAAAAGTCATACATTAGATACTCAACTTCATAGTAGACAAAATAAACAAACAAAAATAAGAAAATAATGAAATGAACTTGAAAAATGGAGGTTTTCTCTTTTTCCAAAAAGAGAATATCCACTTCCAACACATTTAATTCAAAAAATTAGATAAGAACAAGCAAGAATAGCTACAAAAAAACATATATATATATATTATAAAATCCTTAATTGATTTAACTATATTTGAAATAAATATTGATGGTTTAAGAATGTAAAATTGTTATATATATTTAACAAGCAAGAATACCTATTATACCACTAAGAATGTAAAATGCCCTAGGGAAAAACCCTTGTGCATAACAGTTCCCTTAGAAAGATTTGCCTATCAATGCCACCTCATTTATAATATACCATCAGCCTGTATAGAGTTAGCCAAATATGAACCCTTAGAAATCCAGTACAAAAAAAAAAATTGTCTTAACACCCACTTTGTTATTAGATTATGGCTTATTAAGTCAACCAATATTTTCAGACCCAGATCAAACAAATCTTTTTGGTAGAAAAATAGCCATAGTAGTCTTAAACACTTTTGCCAATACAAATAACCCTTTTGTTGAATTAATCATAGGCAGTAAACTTCCAAAATATGATGAGTCCGGAATTACACTAGCTCAGCACAAAATAGTAGTCATATTTCATAAATTTAGACCCTTATTTTATGGAACAAAGTTTCCTTGGCCATGTACACAGTTTAGTGTAGAAGAATAGCTTCAACATTGGATTAGTAAAGTAATCGGTAGACAATTCCATTTGAGTCATTTTGAATTTGAAGAATATACTTTAATAACTGAAGATGCAATTCAAAAAATTTACTCAAAGCATCCACTTCCAGAAGTACCCTTTTTAGCCAAGACAAAATATACAAAATTGTTGGAACACTACGCCAAATAATTCAAAACAGAAATCAGAGCTCAAAGAGAACAACAAGAATTGGCCCAACGAGAAGCTGAATGGTGAGATGACTTGGGAAGTGAAGAACCAAACAACATAGAAAACGATATGAATAATTAGTCAGCAATAGAAAGCTAAGGAGTAGTCAAAGTCAATATAAAGTTAAAGTAGTCAGAATCATGTGATTTTTACAGATGACCTTTACTCACTACCCAATAAGAAAAAAACTGTGAAGGCATCTTTTTCATTTTGTCTTTTCTTACCGACAGTGAGTTAGCACTAAAAAATAATAGCCAATTACTATTTATAGAGAGTGAATCACTATAAACTACTAGTTAGCTAGTTTTTACTTTTTTAATTAATTGTTGGCTTTTCGCTATATGTAAAGTGTCACTTTCAATTTTTGTCTTTTGTAACCTATGTCAATACTCATGTCAATAATGGTCCAGAGTCTTGAGTTGTACATAAAGAGTTTCAAGTCTATGTACAGAAGGAGTCGAGAACACGAGTTTTGAGAGCAACTCAACTTGTACTCCAAAGCAAAATCAATAAAAGTTTCTTTTTTCCAAAAACACTTAGAATATTATTTAGACAAGCAACTAGTAATCAATTATCAAGTAAGTAGTTTTACTCTTTACTTTTATTTAGCTTTTGGATTTTGAAGTCTAGCCGAGTTAACAAAAATATAAATTATATTTATTGCATTAACAAAAGGCGGTCTTTATTATCATTCAGTAGCAAAGAAAATTTTCAAGGAAAGTTTTTAAAAATTAAGGTTATTGTTTTTGACAAAAATAATAAGAACTTAGTAAAAGTTTGTACTAATTTTCTGAAAGCTTCTTTTTAAACATAGTATCCGTTGGCCCGTTTAGCCGTTAATGTGTTGAGAAAGCGTTTTGGGCATGAGTTAGGAGTTAAAAGTGTTTTCAGCATAAATGTTTTTAAAAGCAGTTAAATGAACTTTGAAATGCTTGTTTTTGGCAAAGCAGCTTCCGCAAATTTTCATAAAGCTTTTTTGGGAATACTCTGTATATAGGTGGGAAACCAGCAACATATATTCTGATGGTCAATCCGAATGAGGACTAAATCAGTTTGCACTACTGGTATAACAAGCCACGTATAGATTTCTCCTAATCAAAACCTAGCGTCCGTTTTCTCTTTCCTTCTCTTTGATATCAGAGAACCTCTTTTGTTCTTGTTTTAAATATTTTTTATATGAGTAGTTACAAGGCATACTTCATTTGTCATATGATATTTTTCTACGATTGCTAAATTTGACCAAACTCTTGAAAACTATTATAAAAATCCATTTGCTATTCTAAAAAAAGATTCTGATAGTTGGATAGAAAATAACCCTTACATAAGTATTTTAGAACATGCTTTAGAGATTGTAGAAACTGAATTAAATAGAAAATAACCCTTACATAAGTATTATTGAACAAGTATATTTAGACACTTTAATAGATGAAAGGTTAGGCAATTTAAAGCTTCGTGTAGATTACATATCTCCTTTACCTCCTAAAATAGAAAGAAAAATAAATATTAAACATTACGCTTTTAAAAATTTACCAATATTTAATTGTAGAAGACATAATTTACAATATTATAATATTAATAAACAAAATAAATTATTAGACAAATAAGAGAATTTAGTATTAAAAATTAGGAATAAATTAGGAGATCTAGCAAATTAGTTTATGAATTTTCAGCAATTAGATTATTTAGACTTAGAAATTAGCCATCATAAAAAGCAAAAATTAAATTTAACAGAAAGAATAAAGATTAGTTGTAATATCGAGCACTTAGAAAATCAATATAAACATATTCCACACACTAGCAATAGTCAACAAAACTTTATAGTAGATTTATTAATTAATTTAGGACAACATTTAGAAGTCAATATAGAAAGGCCAAAAGAGCTAGTACTAGGACTAGGCAAATTCTTCAAAACAAGTAATATTAATACATTAAGAAGAAATTTAGATTATATTAAAGAATTATTAACAAATTTTAATAGTCAGGTTAAAAGATTTCCTAGCAAGAAATAAATAATCGAATTAATTCAATTATTAGACAAAAACACCTACTCCAGTAGAATTAGAAATTAAACATATTGTAGAAAGTTTAAAACTAGAAATAGAAAACATTAAATTTACACAACAAGACTTACAAATTCAATTAGACACTATGAAAATAATTGTTAGTGAATGAGTTCAGAAAAAGATTCATAGAACCTTTAGTAGAATTAAAATTAGAAATTTCACACTTAAATCCAGTAGGTTATAGTGATAGAGAATTTAGTCAAGAAAGTAATAATATTCAACAAGCACAAGCTAACACTATAGTTAAATTATTAGTCAAAATCAATAATAGACTAGAAGACTTAGACAATAGACTTAATAGACTAGAGAATAATTTTCAAACCTTTAGAAAAAATAAAGAATCCATATCTAACCTAAAACTTAACAATTGTTTAGATAACATAGACAAAGAACTAGACATATTAATAAACCGAGTAGAAAAATTAAATTTAAATAGACTAATCTTAACACGTAGAACAATAGACATTAAAGACATTTTAAGACCAAAACTAATATTAAAAAGTAAAATAACCGTACAGATCACACAGACAGTCTACGTCCAGTTGATTAGTTGATCAAATTAACATTAAAAAAGTGCTTCAAACCCATACAAAGGAAGCACAACTTTGAGCAACAAGTGAGGTAATCGAGATTGAGGAATTGATGCACTAATACCAAGGACCCCAAAATATGGCCTAGCCAGTGAAAGAGAACAATCAGATTATCAAAATATGACAAACTCGGCAGTGATGATGCCATATTTTCAGAGAACGTTATAACTTTTATTTGGTGCATTATGGGATCAGGTTGTACTTTGCAGGGGATAAAAAGACCATTCAATCACCAAATCCCAGAAAAGAAATTGGCTCCTTGCAAAAATCATATTTCGTTATTAATGATAAGCCCATTCTTGCTTATTTTATTGGTTGTATACAGACTATTTGTCCTCAAGGTTTTGAACCCTCCCAAGTTGAACAAATGGCATCAATGGATCCAGCTATAAAATACCAGAAATGAAACACTTTGATTGTTATGAGTGGCTATCTGGGCAATGAACTAAATGCCCCCTTTTTGGATGAAATGACGCAGCGGCTTCCATTCAATAACATGACTATCTCTTTACATACAGTTATTCTAACTATTTTCGAGAATGAATAAACCTCTCAAATGCGCTGAAAGAAACAATATCCTGGTATAACAGATACATACCACAGAAAATTGCTCATGAAGAGTTTTGGTTCGTCAGACAATAATCCATACCTCCACTGTCCCTACCATACCACTCCATGTCAACAATGGCCTCGGGATGTATGGATGTACTTTCGCACATAAGCTAAAGGGACCCCAAGATTTTCATTACTATCGTTATCATTATAATTCCAGCCAGAGTGACAATCTGATGGGAAGAAAAATATAAGTCAGAGCCATTACGTTGCTAATAATGAGCTAGTGATTGTAAATCAAGAGTAGTCAATCTACCCCAAAATCAAAATAAACTTAGTAAAAAAAAAATAGTAAGCACATACGTCCGATAATTATATATTTATATGTATGAATGATTTCAAGCCAAGATGCCCAACTCTACTATTTGCGGAATGATTCAGCACAAAATTTTTCACTCATTAACATTGGAAGTAGGGTCAACTGACCAACGTGTGTGTCATACAACAATACAGACAAATAAATAAAAATCCATGCACCAAAAAAGAGAACACTTTGAATCATCGGAACCAGCTTATATTCATTAGATTGTAGCATGAATTATATGAATTATTCACATGCTTTTCAATCCAACTCACTTATGCATGTATGAATTCTTGTGTTTTCACATTGATTCACATCATCATCCATGAATAAAACTGGTTTTGAAACATTCAGAGATCAACAATGGTCTTTAGAATGGAGAACAAAATTTATATAATTGGCTAACAGGTTCAAACTCAGCCCAGAAAATCAATTAACCGATACTAAGCTAACCAATAAGCCATTGTTCCAAATCGGTTAACTAGTAGATAGGCGGCAGTTTTTCACCACCAAATAAAAAATCTAACCATAGCGAACCAAAATCCCTAGAATTGACCTAATTTCTGGCTTTACTTTCTTCTTCTCACTCCAAAATAAAAATTCCCCAGTTTGAATCTAAAAGCTAGCCCAACTGTCCTCCAAATTCAGTGGACTTTTGACGTTTCACATCAGAAAGCAGGCATCCAGCAAGCACAACAAGTTTCCAGTTT
Source organism: Citrus medica (assembly GCA_002013955.2). Taxonomy (NCBI): domain Eukaryota; kingdom Viridiplantae; phylum Streptophyta; class Magnoliopsida; order Sapindales; family Rutaceae; genus Citrus; species Citrus medica. Next base: position 490,524 of record MKYO02005228.1, on the reverse strand, counting down.
TTTATTCCAGTCATTAACATTAGGAATGAGACCAACAAATGTGCAGACTTCTATCGTGTGCATTTAATGTTTACAATACATCCATTAATCAGCAATTCAGCGTTGCATAAAATAACAAATACCAAACAGAGTGCAAAAAATTATTTGACTAAATTTTTATCCATTACTACATAAAACCGGTTTTGATCGAAAACAGAAAGTGCATTATCAAAGGAAACTAAGCACATGGAACCATCTAGAACAGAACAGACAGAAACAAGCAGACAACTTATCTCACAAAGTGAGGAAAAGCTGGAGACTGGACTTCTTCTGAATTTTATAACCAGCAAGGGTACAGCCATCCTCAAGCTGCTTCACAGCAAGCCTCTGCTGGAATGCCTTCCTTATTCTGAAATGGTTGATCCAGTTTTGATAGATTGGCCCTCAGCTCTCTGCTTCAAGGATGGGTGAGGGTTTTCACAAAATGCAGACAAAGCACAGGATGAAATGTGGACTCTTTCTGAATATTATAGTCAGCCAAGGTACCGCCATTTCCCAATTGCTTACCAGCAAAGATCAAACTTTGCCCGTCCAGTGGGAAACATGGCCTTGACATTATCAATTACATCTGAACTCTCTATCTCAAGAGTAATCATCTTCCAGTGAGGGTTTTGACAAAGATCTGCATGCCTCAATGGCAAAAACACTGGATATTTCACTATTCAAAGCATGAACCTCAGACAATTATAGATATGATAGCCACCAAACAGATCACATTCTACAATCAAATTCTGTGATTCCATGCGACATACATGGAACATCAACAAACAAGCATCAACAAACAAGCATCAACAATGCCCCCACCATATCTTCAGAGCAATATTAAACAACAGTGCTCAGCAAACAGTCTTAAGAGGCTACAAAAGCCTATGTTTCAGAAGCAGGAAAGAGAGCCTCAAGCCCTAAAATTGGATCAGCATAGCAGCTAATAATAGCTAATGGTCCTTCAGTCACTGAATTTTGAAATAAACTGAATCAACAAGCAAGCTTTTAGGAAAACACAAATGGAGGGCACAGAATATGCATTTCATTAATTGGCAACTCCTCACCACATAAAACTTGTTTTGACAGAAGACAAAAAACAAAAGTACCATTATCTAGAGAAATTAATCAAATATGGCCAATTTGCAGACAAACAAACAAAGACAAAATCCAACTCACTCAGAATTCGCAGCTAAGAAATCAAGAGGGCAGGATGAAGGGTGGACCATGGACTCCCTCCGATCACATAGACAATATTTTTATGTGAGCAACAAGTTCAACATTTGAAATCTAAGAAGCAAGTGACCCCTACTGCCTCTTCCTGTTATGATCTGGAACATCAAAGCCAGCAACCTGCCTTGATTCAAAAGGTGTAACAGCAAAAGAAACTTGCAAACTGAAATATACTGATCATAGACTGTTTGTAAACAACAGAAGAAAGCACGCTGTGAATGCGTATATTATGAATAATGGAAACCTATGACCTACAGCATGTTCTAATTCAAACAACAGAAAATTTCCAGCATGTTCTCATTCAAACAAGTGAAATTTTCCAGCAAACATAAGTCAATCTCTTAACCAGCACCACCACGGTTGCCATAGACAGGTTACCTGGATTTCTTCAGACAGCAATTGTATCTGTTCCTCCACAAATTTGCACGTCAGCCAATGAGTGACAGATTATGCAGGTTCAGTTCTATAGGTCTGGATTCCTCTCCAAATCATTTAAAATAGAATCTGCTGGAAATTCATTCTCTAAGCAAGACTAGAATTGATAAATGTGAAGTAGGAACAAACTCGGGGATAAACCTAGGTCCCGACCATTGCTTCATGTCAGATAAACTTAAATAGAGAGAGCATACTGATATTTGCAATTGCAACTCAACCCACATTTTGAAAGCGTGCATTATCAAGCCCAGATTTTCAAAAAGGAATAACATAGTAAGCATGTAACAGGCACAGGATGTTTCGATCATTGACACCAACGCACACTCATTGTTCTTTTCTATGCATACAACATACACCATGATAAAAGAATCAATGGAAAATAATAGAGCATAGAAAATTATTTAAACTAATTTTTTATTCATTACCACATAAAACTTGATGTGACAAAAAGACTGAAACAGAAGCAGGACTAACAAACGAAAAATAAATATTACTGCTACAGCAGAGCAGAACAGACACGGCGGCAAGCAGATAACATTCTTAGAATTCACCACCACGAAGGCGGAGCACAAGATGGAGGGTGGACTCCTTCTGAATGTTATAATCAGCTAAAGTACGGCCATCCTCAAGCTGCTTCCCAGCAAAGATGAGCCTCTGCTGATCTGGTGGAATCCCTTCCTTGTCCTGAATCTTTGCCTTAACATTATCAATAGTATCTGAGCTCTCCACCTCCAGAGTAATAGTCTTCCCAGTCAAGGTCTTGACAAATATCTGCATACCACCCCTCAGGCGCAGAACCAGATGAAGGGTCGACTCCTTCTGGATGTTATAATCCGCAAGAGTCCTTCCATCCTCAAGCTGTTTGCCTGCGAAGATCAAACGCTGCTGATCCGGTGGATTTCCTTCCTTATCTTGGATTTTTGCCTTGACATTGTCAATTGTGTCTGAGCTCTCAACTTCCAAAGTAATTGTTTTCCCAGTAAGGGTCTTAACAAATATCTGCATGCCTCCCCTGAGACGAAGAACAAGGTGGAGAGTTGACTCTTTCTGAATGTTGTAATCGGCCAAGGTGCGGCCATCTTCCAACTGCTTACCGGCGAAGATCAATCTTTGCTGGTCCGGCGGGATCCCCTCTTTGTCCTGGATCTTGGCCTTGACGTTATCAATCGTATCCGAACTCTCCACCTCCAGAGTGATCGTCTTCCCAGTTAGGGTTTTCACGAAGATCTGCATACCACCACGGAGCCTGAGGACGAGATGAAGGGTTGACTCCTTCTGGATATTGTAATCAGCCAAGGTGCGGCCGTCTTCCAGTTGCTTGCCAGCAAAGATCAGCCTCTGCTGGTCCGGGGGGATTCCCTCCTTGTCTTGAATCTTCGCCTTGACGTTATCGATCGTGTCTGAACTCTCAACCTCGAGGGTTATCGTCTTCCCGGTTAGGGTTTTGACAAAGATCTGCATGCCTCCGCGGAGACGAAGGACGAGATGGAGCGTTGACTCCTTCTGTATGTTGTAATCGGCCAAGGTGCGGCCGTCCTCGAGCTGCTTTCCAGCAAAGATAAGCCTCTGCTGATCCGGGGGGATTCCCTCCTTGTCTTGAATCTTCGCCTTGACGTTGTCGATGGTGTCGGAGCTCTCGACTTCGAGAGTAATAGTTTTGCCAGTCAGGGTTTTCACGAAGATTTGCATGCCTCCGCGGAGACGAAGGACAAGATGAAGGGTTGACTCCTTCTGGATGTTGTAATCGGCCAAGGTGCGGCCGTCCTCGAGCTGCTTTCCAGCAAAGATAAGCCTCTGCTGGTCCGGCGGAATTCCCTCCTTGTCTTGGATCTTGGCCTTTACGTTGTCGATGGTGTCCGAGCTCTCGACTTCGAGAGTAATAGTTTTGCCGGTCAAGGTTTTCACAAAGATCTGCATATCGAACAGAGCTTTTTCTTGCGAACGAAGGAAGAATTGATAATTGCTGCGATCAAGATGAGGAAATGATGAGTGAAGCGCTAGAGGTTCGTGCTTGGTTATATAGGAAAGCTAACCGACTCGTTGAACGGTTCAGAGAAGAGGGCGAATTTCTGATGTGAAAAGGAATGGTCCAGATTAGTCGGTCGAAAGTTTGATGACGTAATTGCCGACCTTTATTGAACTATCTAGAATCTTCGACCGATTTGTGGTAATAAAACGGGAATTGGGCCAACGAAGTTTTTCTCAATCGGGCCCATACCTAAACTCTAGCTGAGAGGATTCTAACCAATGTTCAACTTTTCATAGTCCGTGGACCAAGTTCTGTTCAAGTAATAGGCTCTCGATTTTGCTTTTATTGAAAAATATAATTTCAGAAAATAAAATAGACTTTTCCTCCTTTTTTTTTAAATTACATCCTAATATTTTTAAGTGTAAAAAAATAGTTTAGTGAGGTGGAACTCTTAGACCTCTTTTAGAATTAAGGTTTGGCAGTTGTGACTTAAAAGTAATAGCACTCAATTGTTAGGTAAATAATAACTGCTATAACTTAAAGGTTAAGGGTCCGTTTGGGGCAGTTGCGCTGTGGCTCCCCATGCTTTGTTCTAGAGGAAAACGCTCTCTAAGTTGATTTAATTTCATACTTATATAATGAAAAATATATTATTACTCTACTAATTTTTATTAAAATTATTATTTAAAAACCGTATTCATTATATTTATTTTATAGTTATAATTTTTTTTACAGTAACTATAATTTAAAAGTTATAATACTTCGATACCAAATACAAACTTAAACTCCGTTTGGTATAGTTTTTAAGTAAAACTTATTTAAGTAGAATTTTTATAAATAGAGTTTTTATCAAAAAATTTTAATTATTTAGTTGTCAATAAGAATTTTTATTAAAAATTTATGAAATTATTTTAATAAACAGGTTTGTTAAAGTTATATTATAAACAAAATATATAAGATTGTCGAATAAATAAAAGATATTTTATATATTTTAATATTTAAAAATAAAATCCCCTAATCGGAACTTTTAGACTGCCGTGAACGTCGATTTAAAGGAGGGTGAAATGGTTGAATGCTAAGACCTCACATCTAACCATGAGACTACCAACGTCTGACTGCAAAGGAATTGTCACCTAAAAGCTCGAGCTTTGTCATAACCTTTTGACCAGGAAACATAAAATGAGAGACTAAAACCGCTGCGAGTCGTTTTAATTTCTGCGTTAATAGACTGATTAAAATTTAAAGACAAACCTATTGTAACACGGGTTTACCGAGTTTTCATTGGAATCAAATTATGAGCTAGTTTTTATTAAAAAGAATTATCTTTTAGGTAATTTCAGTGATGACTAAATATGCATTTCCCTCAGTAATGCCTAAACATGTAAATGCATAATAGGGTTATTAGGTGCCACTAAGTGCCGATAGTGCAATTCAAAAAATTTCTAGGAATTTTACTTCTATTTTCAAAGCAGCTTCCCTCAAAAGAGTATGACTAGTTTTCACGTTTTCAAAAGCAATATGGTCCATTATTTTTATCCAACACTACGCCATAAATGACATAGAAGCATATGCACCTAAAAACACATTCTTATAACAAAAGGAAACAAAATGGCATTGAAATTTAAAGGCTCCAAATAATAAGATGGAAGCCTAAAATAAATGGACTGGCCTTTCACTAGCATTCCCTTTGACAAATTTTCTTAAAAAGTTTGCTTTTCCTCCGTTTGAGGGAATATCAAAATATCATTATACATATATACAGAAATCATAAATTGTAAACAACAGAAAGAATATACTTATTTCTTCTCACTATCAGCCATAACTGAAGCTTTGCAGATTGGACATACGTTCTTCATTGAAAGCCATTTCTTGATGCAGGTCACATGGTAGTCATGGCCGCAAGATTTCAGTGTCCCAACATCATCCATGTTCTTATATTCCTCCTGTCAATTAATACAAAGTTATTAGAGCTAATAGAAGATTCAAATGTAAACCTCCCCAAATTAAAACCAAAGCTCAGTCTCAAGAATTGTAGAGAAGAGACCAAACATACACAGAAAGCAAAGTGCCAAGTTCTATTTGCATGCTCATATCTACTTCATTCTCTTTAATTATTACATTTTTTCTTTTTCTTTTTTGAAAAGAAAGAAAAGACAGTGTTCGGAGCTAATTACAAGATAACTGTTTCAAACAACATCGAGTTATCCGAGTCCTTACCAGGCAAATTACACAATTCCCTTCCTCCTGCATTTGATCAGCTGAACAGTATATTGATTCTGTCAAGCACCTGGATATCAAATCTTCTGACAGGCCTGTGCTGACACTCCCAATTCTTTCCCCTAAAGCCAGCAATTCCTGATCGGAACAATCATTCAAGATGTTTCAGGATCCAACAATTTCTACGAATAAGTCAAAATGTAAGACACTGGAAAGTTATAATAACCTCATAAGTCATGTTGTCTATGTCTAGCCTCATGTCCCTGTGCTGATCTAACATACCCCTGGACCCATACAAAGGTGAGCGGTCCACAATCATAAAACCCTGCAAATTGAAGAGGAAAGTACGAATTTGAGTAACAATAATAAACATGGAGGAATATTTGTTTATTGATATACTGACTCCATATATCTGAAGTATGGTTGTCTGTGTTTGTGTTCGGTGGGGGAGTGGATGGTTGTTTAAATGATTCACTAGCTTGCCTATAATAACAAAAAATGAAATACTGTATTTCCAATTAGAATGACTGCTCTCACAAGTAGCAAAAATACAAAATTCCTCCCCAAAAAGTGCATACCTCAGAAGAAAATCGCTCATGTAGACTTGGTTCATCAGAAAGTGAGCGATATCTCTCATTCGACATCCTTGATCTACCACTCCTATCACTATGACGCCATGCTATGGCAGACAATGGCCTTGAATGTCTGGAAGAGTAACTTTCAGCTACCAACTGCATCCCTTCATCCGAAGATCCCACATGTCCCAAATGCACAGTGCTTGAAGAAGCCCTGAAAGCCGGGCTAGATCTCTGTGAATAACTACTGCGAACACCCCTCACAGACTGATTTGGGGCACCATGAAAACTTTGAGAAACAACAGGATTTCGACCCAAAATTAAATCATGATGAAATGCCCCAATTTCCAAAGAGGCATTTGTTGCTGTGCTTCCAACGATAGAATCATTTGTCTCATGATTAAAACCACCTGAATCTGCAAATTCCCAACAAGAATCTTATAATTAATAAGAAATCCAATGTATGTAAAAGAATATTGTGCCAGTAACTACCTGAAACTTGAATCCTTCCATGAGCAGGAGCCATTCTATTATGGGGCCACTCCCTTGTCAAGGCACTAGAATGCTGGAGTGAATGATCCATTGAGCTAGAATGGTCATGATGGACTGTTGAAAAGGAACTGTGGGGAGGATTGATGGATAAATGTGCTCTGGCAATGTTGGATTCTAAATCAAGTGCAGGCCGGCTTCTGACATTCCTCATAGAACCCTCACTCCTAATTGAGAGGGCACTACTTCTGTAATTGGGAGCCATTGAAACACGATCCCAAGGCATGTGTTGAGAATCCATATTTGGTTTCTCCTGCCACGGTTCAGAAGGTATAGGAATATCAGAGGAACTTCCAGCACCATAATATCTGCTTGTGCTGCCTCTATCACAAACTGAAGGAACACCAGGGCTTTTTCGCTTATGAGGCCCTCTTCCGTTGCCCATGGTAAGATCAACTAAACCACCACCCTCAATGCCATGAAATGTCTGTCTTTCATAGTTTGAAGCAGCAGCATGAGGCACATAATTCTCGGGGACTGGATAAAAGGCTCCAGCATTTGACGGATGCAGAAAAGGATCGTAGGATGGGCCCGAAGCATCTGGTTGGTAATGTGGTACGTCAACATTGTGACTTGAAGTAAACCCACTTGAGCTGGGTGCAGGGTTCCAATGGGGAGCAACATGCACTCCTTCTAGAGACATATTGTCCCCTGGAAATAAGAAAGAGCCATTTTCAGCAGTGCCAGCCCTGGCTGCAATATAAATCCAATAACATAAATCTTGAGCAAGAAGATTGTTCACAAATCGCCACAGAATAATTGTTCAACATAATATCAGATCATATGACATCACATGTTTATTACATCCTTTCTTAACCAATTCCCGTCCATGAAGATACAAATAAACGAACACCTCATCAAGGCCAAAACAAGAATAGTTGAGATTATTCAAAAAATCAAAATTTGTTCCGTCTGTAATGCAAATGCACAAAGACAAAAAATCCCACAATTTTGATGTGACAATCATCACTGAGTAAACAGTTCAGTATTACGAAGACGTAATTTAATTTAAAAAAAAAAGAAAAATAACTTATATTGATACAAAATGAACCAGAAGAACACTAAACCAAAAACCTGATAGAGGCATTAATAAAAAGACTACAGAAAAATCAAAAACTTTAATAGCATCTAAATCAAAAACCCTAACTTCTCCGGCTAGAGCTGTTCTATTGATTTACAAACCAGCGATGTGAAGCCATAACTACATGAAAAATAAGCTGACTTTGCATAAACAAGTAGCAGACATGTCTACACCTTCACATCAGCAAAGCCAAATACAGTCCCAAACTCCCACTGATTTAATGTGCAATTAAAGATATTGAAAGTTTCAGTACCTAAATTTGCATAAGGTTGCTCTGTATGCAAATGATTCCAGTTCTGATCATGTCCACTCTCAAACATTTGTGATGTGCCAAATAAATGTCTATGCCCCATATCACCTAAGCGCCAACAATAAATTATATCCTGGTGTCAAAATCAACCTGCACATGAGAGGAAAACATCTCTAACATTCAGAACATGATAACAAATCATATACTTCTAAGAAAATATTACTAGATCCCAAACCTCAATATTATTGTCTCTACCAATAGAACATTCAATTATAACAAACAACTTAATGTTCAAACATATGACTTCATAATTATACATTTAACTATCAAACTTCAGATATTTTTCAACTTCTGAATAATATTACTTTAAAAAAAAAATACCAATCTTAGTGTCAATTAATTTATTGACAATCAACTTCAAGGTTTAATTTAATTATCTTTTACTTCACCCATCTTACATCAAGCAGTTAGATCAGCAAGTTACGTTGTAAAAAATGTTAATTATCCAAAATCAAGGTATTGAAACTAACCATCACAAGTTTTTTCCCAAAAGAACCATCACAAGTTAGGCAGTCCTAAAAGTATCACAGTTTATCCTTTAAAAAGGTAAAATAGTGCATCCACTATTTTTTTCACGATTTGAAGATGAGTTGCAGATATAACTCCTTCAAAGTCTGAGCCCATAAACAAAGAAAAAAAGTTTCAAGAATAATAGCATGCCGAGATAATTAATTAAATATAGATGTGAAGTCGGGCACTAAGTACTCACTCTATAGACCTCTATGTTGCAATAGGAGCTAAAGATTTATTAGTAGAAGGATCAGGATTGGAGCTGCTGACAGGATCAGCCTACCTGAATTAGGATCAGAGGAGGCAAAGCAAGGGAAGTAATGGCGTCACCATCTATAATTCTTTCACTAAACAGAAACTTACTATTTTCTTTCTAGTCTCAGCACCTGAGGCTAATATTGAACCACAAAAAGGTGTGGAAGTTCATAAGGGCACACCAGATGAAGAAGAATAGTCTTTCATTTCAATCAACCTCAAGGCAAATCAGAGGCAGAAGAGAGCCGTCATTCTACCCACCTTTCAAACCAGTCATAAAACCAAAGAAGAGAAAAATTTCACAAAGTAACATCATGATAAAGTAAAATTTGTCTGCACCAGGAAAATTAATAGTTGTAATCTCAGTATGAAGATGCAACAGAAAGCTAGAGGTGAAAACGAATGGAACTGACTTTGGTCTGTCATAGAAACCAAGGAGCATTAAAAACATAACAATACACTTTAGCAGGTAGAGTCAAGGAGGGTGTTTTAAATACTACACAATGGAGTTCAAATCTCTTTTTGTAACAACAGAATGCAAAGTCTCAACGACCATCCAACAACTAGAAAGACAAATCATAGCTGTGAATCTTCGAAGTAGAAAAATGAGCCCTATCATAATCACCTCCAATTCTTACTAGGACCAAAATCCGGAAAAAAGAAATAACATTTGATTTTCCAAATTGTAAAAGTTCTAAGAAAACATTTAAATCACTTATTTGGATTGGAGCCATGAAATTTTTAGCATCAATGTCAAATTGAAAAGTTAAGAGCAATTTACAACCTCCCTAAGCACAGTCCATTCTTTGTAATCTCATCACCATTTTTACAATAATGGTTACAAAGATGCAGAGTAGTCATTGTTTATGCAATAGGAAATTCTAATTTCGATAACTTAGTCTAAATGAGGTAAATGAGATGTTGCAGAAATAAATAAAAAGATAAACAACACTGTTACATTTTAATTGAATCATAAAAACTTCATAAGAAACACTAAAACCAGTACAAGTGCATTTGAACGTACACTGTCAGACTGGAATGCCACTATTGGAAAGAGCCAGTGAGTCAAACACATATTGGAAAAGACTCTAGATCCTAGATAAAAATGAATTAGACCTATAATCCTGCCCAATGCTGTCTTCAAATCAATAAACAAAAAATTAGATTTAGTTAAACCACTGTCAATGATACGAAGGTAACCAGAATTTTATACACAAATTTAAAAAATGATAATCATTGATCACTTAATACAAACAAAGAAACGTAACCAAATAAAAAACCCTGTCATTTTTGTATATTTTCAACAACTCTGAAGCAGAAGATCAGTCAATATAACCACATCAATACATTGCTTAAAGTTGCAAGTCTTCACTAATTAAGAGTATTAAATCTTACAACAAATCCACTCTCAATAATAAGAAACTGTTCTTTAAAAGATCAAATAAGATCAAATGCCAACGCATTTTATCAACACAAATGTGAAGAAGTTCACTATCAATGCTCTGGCAAGTACAGATTACAGGAGATGCATTACCTAGAACAATATACATAAGGAATTCTGGAGGTGACACAAGTGTATCACACAAGTTTACAGATATCTCTCTCTCTCTCTCTCTCTCTCTCTCTCTCTCTCTCTCTCTCTCTCTCTCTCTCTCTCTCTCTCTCTCTCTCTCTCGCTCTCTTGAGTCTTGTCAGTTAAAATACATCCTAATACACAACAGGGACATTCTCTTGGCAATTGTTCTTCAATATCATGCAGCAATTGTCAATGGAAAAATTTACTATGTATTTTTATTTTTCTTTCTTTTATAATGAGAAAACAAGCCTCCGGTCAAAAGGGTCAACTGCGCTGCATCTAGGAAAGGACTATCATAACATACAAATTAATTACTGGTCACAACTACAATTTCTCCTCCACACTCATCTACATCAACCAGAAGGCACCAGGCTATTTCTCATTATTCTTTTATGTTATCAGCAAGATGATGCTATAACTATCCCTTACTGGGATCAGGTCACAATAAGACTAAGAAGAGAACAGCCACTTAACATTTATATCTGCAAACACATACATCCACCCAAGAACTAAATCCATACCCGGCAACAATGCAAGTCCCACTGAGTGCTTTCCGCCATCACCAACAAATCAAGTTTCTTTATGACACTATCAATTCCACTTCACCAAAAAGATAGTGGACATTCAATAAAAACAAAGATTTTGTTAAATCCAACATGAAACCCCATATTCTCTGGCTTAGAGCAACAATAATTGGCCAAAACCCACCTACCAGTACGCCACTTATTAAAAAGTTGATTCCCATATTCTTACAGCCATGGAGATGCCCCAGTAAGTTACATTAACCAATCCAAAACATCATATGAGCACTGCATGCCACATGCTAGGAATGAAATACTCAGTTATGCTTAGTCCTTTCAAATCAATCTCACTCCCTAAATTCCAGGCAATACACTCTTAGCCAAATCTCTTGGATCATTAATATATATCTCAAACATAAGAGATCTAAAGATCATAGCATCCTCAGCATAATCACTAGGTTTTTCTCAATACAGCTACTATTTCATGGACAACATGACGCTGTTGTGAAACCAATTCCAATGAGGCCTAAGAAGTCAGAAATGGAATCTCTACCACCATATAATTTGCTCTCCCCATGGAGAGGTCAATATGAAACGCTCTTGAAATTGCAGTACAAATGATAGAATATTCTTCAGAAAATACAGGTGTGCAATTCATATCTGTTCTTCAGTTGCCCCAAGACCCAAAAATTCCTGCAACATCATTTGCAATTCAGAATATGTAAACATAAAAGACTAACTGAACCATCCACCAAGTAAAGCATCCTACTTACGGCTGGATCAAAGAGATCAGTCGCCAAATGTTTTATAATACTCCGCAACTTACAAACCAAAATGAATTAATGGCCCAAGAATGGGGCAAGGTATTTGAGCGTGTGTTAAGATTAGACAAGATAATGAGGATCAGGATATTTAAAGAGAAGGCAAGTTCACTGACCTACTTAACCACTGACCAAAACCTACAATGGATAGATACATATATAAATGCATTTCTTACTATTGTTTGAAAGAAGTGTCTGCTCGAACAATAACAGGGAGCTCACAAAATCACAGCTTCTCACCCGTAGATGTAGGCGTGTTATAGTTCCAAAACCTCCATACTAGTTAATGTTCATTTCTGTGCCCTAACTCAAGACACATGAGCAATATTGAACAGATCATCAGAGCCCCTAAACCTGCATAATAGAAACCGTCTAAACCTAGTTGATGCTAAGGCAATCATGATTAAAAACCAGGACCGAAGCTATCTGCTATAGTCCCTCATCCAACAAGCATTGATAAACTACCAGCAATGAAACAGATCTTAATCGTTCATTTTTATTCTCTCAGATTATTAAAAACAATCAGACAATTACAAGCAATAACAATAATCCACCATTATCAATAAAAATAAAAAATTTCAAATTTCAAATGATCAGAAGTTTATATTCAATCCACATCATAGCAAAAATTTCTCCACCACTTGAGATACAACATATCCACTTGAGATACAACATATGGCAACGACAATCGTCGTCGTCGTCGTCGTCGTCGTCGTCGTCATCATCATCGCGGTGACGATGATAAGAATTCTAAAACATTTCGTATTTTCTCGAAGAAAGTTGTGCTTGTATAGATAAACTTAAAACACGTGTGCGGTTGATAGCCAAAACGCAACAATCAAAAGCAAAAACGACAAGTCAGACAGAGAGGTGGAAAGATCAATCGTAAAAGTTAGAAGCTTGATAAAGAAAACGACGATCGGACAACGGATAAAGAAAATTAAATTTTATACAAAAAAAAATTGAAGGACCGAATAAAAACACGCGCGTTGATGACCTTCATCTATAATCAATGAGGAAAACTCGCCGGAGAAACGTACCTTGATATAAATTAAAGAGGCGGAGGCGTACCGTGCCGGTGAAGGAAGAATCGGGGGAGGATTTTATTTTTTTCGGCAGAGTTTTAACGCGAGAGAGAGAGAGAGAGAGAGAGAGGTGCTGAAGAAAGAGTTGCGTTGTGTTATTGAAATGAAGACACAGAAATAAAGCGCTGTCTGTGTAAAAATATATACTAATTAGAGGAGGAGAAAATTGGCTAGTCTGCCTACCTTCACCGGCAACCGATTCAATCGGTATTTGAACTCTTTATTTATTATGGTTACATCCTTTAAAGCCTCTGATATTATGAAGCCATAAATTTTACTCCGCCCCTTGTGGCACTTTGGTAAATAACTTCTTTTATTAAATTAAAATTGACTTTTTTAAACAATTAAAGTAATTAAAAATTCTGATTTTAACTAGAGATAGCAATCATACCCGAAACCTGCTCAAGCCTATCCGCCAAAACCCGTTCGTTACAAGTAATTTTACGGGTTACGAGTGAGTTTAGCGTCACAAATTAAAACTCATACTAGACTCCAAGCGGGTTTGATACATGTCAAATATTCAACGGATACCCGTATAGGTGTATGCCAACACTCACTTTTTTCAATTATTTTTTAAAATGTTAATATTTATTATATACAAATTAATTTCATTATATAATTATGGATTATTATATATTTTTTATAATTTTATTCTTTAGATTAGTGATTAGAAAGTATTAGTGTTTAGAAAATATTAATCTTAAATCGTTATTATAGGAATCGTGTTGGATGAGTGCTGATGGTAGTGAATGAAATGAAGATTTTTAACTCTTGGAGCTTGTTTTTTTTTTTTGGAGTTACATGAGACTATTACTCATATTACATGAGAATACAATTGATATTTACAATCAAATAATTACTGGGACTAGTGTACATTAAATCTTATATAGTATTGTCCATATTTTAATCATCTCTAATATTCGAAAGATGTCAACTCTACTCACATTTTAAAAAATATAAGATTGTCTTCACTTAAATTTGAGGAAGAAATTAAACCCCTCACAATGCTTTTGTGGATATTCGAACCACTAGCCAAGTTCTTGGAGCTTGTGTTGAATAAGCATATGAAATGATAATTGTTGCACTTTGCAATTATGCTACTTTTGCATAATTATGTTGTTACTTTTGGATATTAGTTTCAGGAATTTTTTTTCTTTTTTAATTGAAAACACTTTTATGGTTTGATGGATTCATACTTAAATATGAAAATTAGTGTTGGATTGATGTTAAAAATTAAATTTTCTATTTATATTGATTAAATTTAGAATTGAATTTTTTATATAAAACTTTAGGCTATTGTTATAAATTTACATATTGAGTTATATAATTTAAGATTTTAAGTTTTATTGACATTATCTTTTAAAATTCTTCTCTTGAAGTTTTGATTGATGTCTTACTCGTATTTTATGTTTGAATTAAACTAATCTCTTTCCAAGATTAGTCGTTAGTGTAATAGAGCTTCAAACATTAAACCTTTAACCTTCTATATTCATTTCTAATATATATGAACTAACCATCCCTACTGTTTTGATTTTTTTATGTTATCAAATATATTTTTTGGGTCTTAAAAAAGTTTATATATAATTTTTTTTCATTTTAATTTCAAAGTCCTTAAATTTTTTTAAGAATTCGCATGTGCTATTAAAGGATATTCCAATGACTTGTCTTAACTTTCGGTTGCTGACTTTTCAAATAAAATCTACATTATTATATTAAGGAGATAAACTGTAGAATTTTTCAAATTCACCGTTTTAAGATTTGACACAAATATGGGACAAACTTCTTAATTTGAAAATAGATCAAATATCTTTTTGAAAAAAAGAAGAAGAAGAAGCAAGAAAAAGGAAAATTATCAGTCATATACTCTATAGATGTTTTGTTATAAAAAAATACTATAATACTTTGAGGGTATATCAATCGTTCACCCTAAGTTGACAAAATGTATCTACCGTCAACTAAACCGTTACTTACCGTTTAAATAGGATAACGTTAGATGGGTAATTTGGTCTTTTTATATAATACAAGTGATAATTTAAGGGTATACAAGTGATAATAAAAGAATTTAAAGGTATATAAGTGATACTTTTCAAGAGTAAAATCGTCAATTGTCTATAATTCCGTTAACTTTCAAACGGCAACTAACGATTTAGTGGTCGACATATAACTTTTGTCAATTTAGGATAGACGATTGATACACTTTTAAAGTATTATAGTATTTTTTGTAATAGAGTATCTATATGATATACGAATAATAATATCCCAAAGAAAAAAGATGAAAGATCTCTCTCGCTCGAAATTCTTAAAAGAAAAAAAAACAGAAAATTTGTTTGTCTAGGGATGGCAATGGGGCAGATATGGGTTGGATCTACTCTGCTCCAGATCCAAATTCATAATAAAAATTAAGATCCGTATCTGCTCCAGATCCGTCATGAATCCATATTTTGCGCTCCATATCCAGATCCAAAAAAGAAATAAATATCTGTATCTGCTCCAAATCCAAAAAAAAAAAATTAAAAACCCAAAAAGGTCTTAAACCGTCATGAATTCTAAAATTCAGTAATAAAAAAGTAATAATTTTTTAGATTGAAAATTGAAGGGTAAAATGTATTGATAACAAATAAATTATATAATTTTTCTCAAAAATATACTAAATATTGTAGCTTATACATTTACACCAAAACAACAAATAAGAAAGATAATAAAATATCATTCTGAAGTAATTGCAGAAGTAAGATCAATCTAATATTCTATTGTCTCCTTCATCATTCTAATATCCACGATACACCTACCCTCATTCCTACAACATTAGATAATGACATATAAATTAAATATGATTTATATTCAGTCCTTTATTATTTTTATTATGACCATATTTGACTAAATATATGAATAACTATATTCCTTAAAAATTATTTGGCCAATATAATAAAATAAATTGTCAAGTTATATTACTTGGCTTGCAATTTGAATATTGCATGTACATGCTTTGGGGTTGGCCGACCTTTAAATTTACAAAACTAACCTTTAAGTTTTAAGAGTTTAAATGCATGGTAAATACTACTAATATGTTATGAATAAAATTTATTATCATTATAATTTCACAATTGTTAAGAAACTTTTAAAATAAAATAAAATTAAAAGATGAGTTGATATAGATATGGATTTAAATATTAAGATAGATCCAGATCTGCTCTAGATCCGTCTTAGATCCGCACATTAATATTTAAATCTAATCCAAATCTATTTTAAACCGATCTAAATTTGATCTAATTAAATTTAAATCAGGTAAATCTTAGATCAAATCTAATTTATTGTCATCCCTATGTTTGTCGTTTCACATAATTTATATTAAAGAAAATCATTCGTTGGATGAGTCGTTGCTTAATTCAAAAATTAAACCAATAAATGCGCAGTTTAGTCAAATATATTTAATGAAATTTACCCAAACTGATAATGAGACGTGGGTTACGTCCCGTCGAAATGCCCATATCGAAAAACGCTCACACGTGGGGTGTTTTTGGTAATTGCATATCATAAAGACAAGATTATAAAGTCCCCCTGGTGCGACCATAATGGAGCTTAATAAAAAGGCAGAAGTATTAATTTTTTACTTTTGGGACGATGAATGCCTGCCACGCGTAGCCATTATGGTGCTGTTAACTCAGTCTTGACGTTTCTCGTTGCACAATCTTGACACGTCAAGAAACACGAAACAATTTTTGGGTTCGTAACGTGTAAATCCTGGCGTCTGAAAATCATATTAATTCATTTAACGCCAACTCCTTTGAAAAAAAAAAAGAAAAAAAAAGATGGAAAGAAACAAAGAAAAATCACCCATAATCTTTGAAAGGGGGATGAAACCTTTAGATAGTGTTTGCAAGATGACGGGACGGGCGAAATTTATCAATCTTGAGCTTATTTCAAACAATAAAATAAGATAAAAATATATTTTAATCTCGTCTCAATTAATTAAATTTAATTATATTATAACAGTATTATAATATTATTGTTGCAATATAATTTTATTCTAATCAAAATATTAAATTATTTTAAATAATATGAATTTTTTGGTTACACTCTAAATTTTATGTACATTATAACCAACGCATCACATTTGTGTGACTTATTAAACTAATTTATCATATATATATATATATATATATATATATATATATATATTAAATATAAATTTTAAGTCTTTTCAAATTTCGATCAAAATTTTTGAATATCTCAAATCTCAACTCAAATAATAAATCAAAATAAAATATCAAATTATGATCGAGATTCAAAAAATTTTGCCAGCCTTACCGTAATATACAGTAAAATGATGGAGATAATTCGATGTGCTAAAAAAAGGGAGAATCTTGCCTGATCATGAGGTCAGAGACTCCGAGAGAGCAAATTAATTCTTCTGCTGCAGTCGACTGTGTGCGATTTCTCCCAAAACAAGCATAAATTAAAGTCTATTTTACTACCATTGTGTGACATGTCAACGCGCCTTGGTCAGTATAGCAGTTCTCCCCTGTCAGTCTACAAAAGATTTATCAAAATTAATATGTTTAACTTTCTTTTTTTATTTTTATCATGAAAATATAATTAAAAAAATGAAGAAGATTAATATTTAATGGTAGGCCGTGCTATTAGTATTATTCAAGCTATCAATTAAGTTTAAGTTCTGTAATGAGTTGAGACATGATTTTAAAAAATTAAAATTTAATTTTAGTGTTTGGTGAATTTTTTTAAAATTACTTTTGACAAAATCATCTCATCTTATAATAAATTTTGAAAAACAAAAAAAAAGAATAGTCTTTTAAGATCACATTTTGATAATCAATTTTATATTTAATATAATTTCATATATACCCTTGTATATATTATAAAAGTTTAAAACTATCTTTATTAATTAAGAAATAAAATCATAAACTTTAAATGAATTATTATTATTATTATTATTATTACAATTATATTCGGATAACAGAATAAAAAATAAAATTTATACTATAAAATATTATTTTAATTATTAGTTATCATATGTACACATTAAAAAATATTTTATATACATGTTTATATACCGTGTAAATAAATTTTATTGAACATTATATCCAATTTACTCATTTATATTTTTATAGTAGTTTAATAGTAAGATTTACTAAATACATATGATTATTTTTAAAATTCACATTACTTTTAAAAATAAATTTAACTAAATATTTAACTAATTCTCTTCATAGTTGATTATTTTTATAGGCCAGTTATCGACAATTATTTTAAAACTTATATTATTACCAAATTGGCCATTAAACCAGTATAATAGGGAGAGTAGATTTTTAAACTAGTATTTAAAAAAAAAGTTGCCCATACTACAAATATATCTATATAAAACCTTAGTAGACTCATATTGATTGTAACTATTAAAAAAGAATAAAGGAGAAAGGGAAATGATTTTAAAATGGTGAACACATTAATTTAATTTAAGTAGATGGTACTCATATTTAAGAATAAGAGATTTAAATTTTTTTAATTAAAAGTTCTTAGATTTTTTTAAATATAAAAGAATAATTTTCTCACTTGTCTATTTCAAAATTTATAATAAATTAATATTTAATTTTGAATGTGAATGAATCATATCGTCACACTTTTTTTTTCAATTTTTTGAATATTTCGTATCATCGTCATGCTTGGATTATGTCCAAATATGTCACATGGAATGGGTATTTCAGTTTGTGGCAGAGCATGAACGGTACGGTCACCTAACCCACTAAAACTTGACCAAACTATTGCCATTTTGAATTACCCAAGCAACCGAACATAACATGTCCTCTTTTTTTTTTTTTTTTTTTTAGATTTAAAGTGACTTAACTTAATTAATTAAGTTAATTAGAGGTGTTTGTTTTTATAACTTAATGAGAATTTTTAGATAATTTTGACTTAATAAAATAAGCTAATTTTTTTGGCTTTTTACTTAATGGAGAAATCTGAATTAAGTCAATTACTTGCTAATGTCAAAAATATCCCTGTTTTATAATTTATTTTTCATGTCTATCCCAAAACTCACCCATAGATATTTACCCCACATAAAAATATCCATATTTTTTCTTTCTTATATTATATACGATAAAATTTAAAATTTATGGTATTTTATATATTAAAATTCTAAAATAATTATGTATTCACTTGAATATAGTTTTACTTATAAATGTTAAAATATTGTGGTATTTAATATATTATTTATTTGACATTCAAATTTAATAAGGATACAAATGTAAAAGTACATATTTTCAGCTTTTTAAGTTGAAAAAAACAAACAACTTAATACTTATTTTTCGAGATTCAGACGAAAAAACAAACATATTATTCAGATTCAGATATTCAGACCTATTCAGAATTTAGACTAATTCAGGTCTATTCAGATTTCAGATAAAAAAACAAACGCCACCTAAAACTATTAAATTTATTAAACTTATTTGTCTTCCAATCTTCCATACAAGAGTTCAACAAGTCAAGTTATCCTTATAGAAATATTTGTTAATAATCAAATGAATTTGATATTAACTTTTTCAAAAAATAATTGTTAAATTTATTACTGTGCCGTGAGTGTTCTTTCTACCTGTAGTAACAAGTTTTTTTTCTTTATTTTTTTGGAATTGGTGGCAACGTTTTTTTTAAATATAAATACAAACATTTATGTATTAACTTGTTATTTGTAACGATAAAATTATTTCAAATGACGACAAATTGTAATTGTTAAAGAAAAAAAATGAAAATTTATAACAGTTGTTGCAATAAAAGCGAACCCATATGCGAGAAATTATTTATATATTTGACAATGGGTTCGTAGGCTTTAACCACCATCTCTCTCTGTTGGCTTTGGATAAATTATAAAAATAGCTTAGAGTTAAAGCATGCACAATTTATTTTAATAATTTATAAGATTTCGTATGATACCCTCGCACAAAATGGTCCATTGCCAACTAAGGAGCATTTCTTGTCTTTAACTAAATTTCATGAAATGAAAGCATATTATAATTTCATTGACGGAATCGGCGAAAAAAAGTCAGTAATTAAATAATTTCATCGATAATGGAATTGACTTGCATTTATGGGTATAAAACAAACACGATATAATGCTTACCTACCAAATATTATTCTCCACTTAGTTTGTTTCACAGAGAAAAATAAATTTAACAATTATCAAACTTACTTGGCTACTTTTTGATAAAGACGAAACAAATAAAGTTAAAATTTTTCTTAATAGTATGCTTGTAAGAAAGTGAAATTAATAAGTTTTAAATGTACTTAGCACTTAACCATGCACTTCACTTACGTACGTGTTTACTTTTAGAAAGGTAAATGATATATATGCAATGGATTGTATTGGTTTATATTAGATTTAGAAAGATAATTCAATAGTCTAATCTTGTAATTGGATTTTACAAATTATGATAAAATCCTATTTAATCAAAAAAGTAAAAATTATAAAAATTGAATTAATTTATATTAGACCAGTTAATTTGATCGGTTCTATTTGAATTCTGAACACCCTTATAATCATAATATTAACTTGTACAAAAACAAAAGAACCATTATAGAAAATTAGGTTATTAATTATTATCATCATTTTTGTTATAAAATTATCATAGGATGTGTGCATCACATTTTCTCACTTTATTATATATACTCTCATATTCGTAGTAGTCATTTACATTTCATCGATAATCTATCTTATATTTTGGACAAACATACAAAACGTACAATAAAAAAGGGCTTTGTGAAACATATACGCGAAATTAATGTAATGTTTACTCTCTAAAGTGAGAGTGAGGAGTGTGGATTCCTCCCACTCCAGTGTTTACTTACAATTTTTAAGGGGGGGTGGGAATCTCACTCCGTGGATCCCACCTAATTTTGGAGTGGGGAGTAGGATTCCCACTCCCATGGGGGGAGGTAGGAGTGGAAATCTACTCCTCTCTATTCCCCTTTTACCCTTATATTTAAAATAAAATAAATAATATTTAATAAATATTATACTTAATAAATAAAATAAATAATATCATATTTATTTAAATAATAATTTTATATTATATTATAAATTACATTTATTATTATTAATAATAAAAACATACTTATTTTATTAAATTTAATAAAATAAAATAAAAAATATTATATTATATTGATTTAAATAAATTTGTATGTTATTTTATGGATTAAATTTATTAAAATAATACTATTAAACATATTTTAATATAATATTATTATATTTAGTTAAAAATAATAATTTACATTGATTCTAAGTTAAAATTACTTAAAACTAATATTATTATACTCGTAGGGTGCGTTTGACACACTGTATTGTATTATGTTTTATTACATTATTTTAGATGTATTGTATTATGTTATATTGCATTAGCACTGTATTATAATAATAATGTACAACATTTGGTACTACACTGTATTAATTTTTAATAAATATTTGATATTACACTGTACTATATTAAATTTTTAATGAGTAATTTAAATTATATATTTAGAAAATAACATTTATTAGTAGTTAGAAAAATACTAAATATAGAATTCTTAAATTTTAGAAATTTAATATTATCTTTTTGATATAAATATTGAAAAAAAATCATAATTCTTCGTAAAGATTGAAATAAATAATTCGATCAAGTAACCTTCAAATAATATTATAACATAAATAAATAATTAAAATGTATAAGATTAAGTCAAAAATCATTTTAAGATAATAAAATAAAAATTCATACATACTATAAAATAATATAATAGCTGTAGTATAATAACGAACAAAATAGATTGTACTAAATAATTCAAGTAATACAACAATATTTATAAGTATCGTTTTTGCTATCTTTCTCTTTTAAAGGCCCATTTTTTGTTTTATTCTCATAACTTCATAGTTCTTTTGTTTTTTTTTCTTTTTCTTTCTTTTCCTTTTCCTTTTTGTTCTTTTGTTTCCTTTTTCGTTCTTTTCCTTTTCCTCTGTTTTTTTATCTTTCTTTTTCTTATAAGTTTCCTTTGGGTGATTTGTCGGAGAGTTGTGTGGCTTTGATTATTGGGTCTTGAGATCACCTTCAATAGTTTTAGTGTTTGGGTTCTTTTGCATGCCTTCGTAGCCATAGTATGCGAAAGAATATGGCAATTTTCCAGTGCTTGAATAGTTATTTTTTCGGTGGAATCGGCACTTGCGGCGGCGAGGATGAGGTTATGTTCGTCGGAGATGGTGGTTGTGGACATCTGGTTCTTGTTGCGGACATTTCTCTTTTCTTCGTCTCCTTCAATTTTCCTTTTTTTTTTCCTTTTTTTCTCTTTCTAACGCGGTGAGGTGTAATTCTGACTCCCCCGCAGGTAAACACAAATGCCTTGAAGAGGCAAATTGTAAGAAATAAAGAGAGATTCAAATTACCTTAGAAAAGACACAAATACAAAATTAAGAAAGAGAGATCTTTAGCTCTTGTAAAGGCACATATATTAGAAGTTTTGAAAGATCTCATTGGGCATATATATTGAAAAAAAAATATTTGACCAATAGTATGTTAGTACTTGTTGTGAGAGAAAAATTAAAATTGATATAAGATTATTGTCAGTAAAAATTTAGTTGTTATAATAAAATATCTAGGATCCCAAATCACAAAATGTGAAGATTATCAAATTATATGATTGGCCAATATTGTTTAAATATTTGGACATGCAGTCCATACGCTGGAGAACGTAAAATTGATTAGTTAAATTTGAAGAATTTTGGACTTGTAGTCCATACACCTAAAGTCGTAAAATTTATTAATAAAATATGAATATGAACTATAGCGTGTCAAAAATTAAATTGAAGAATCTATGCACTTATCCCTTAAGGATAAAATGCTTAAAACAAGTACTAAAAGTATTAAATCAAAAAGTTTGCTGTTGGTTATTTTTTTTTTTTATCAAATGCTATTGATGCCAATGTGTAAGTGTACACAACAAGTAATAAAGTGATGAATAATTAAGATCGTCTCCACATGGATTGATGTTACTAAAAATGCTACAGCAATCACAATAGTGCAATCTACCTTGATTCCGAGAGGAACAAATGTAAAGTTGGTTACTATTGAAACTGATAATTGTGAGAGAATAAAATGAAACAATGCAATAATGAAATAAATTAAATAAAAATGCGTCGAAGAATCAAATGAGAATAATGTAGTTGAATAATCAAACTCTCTTTATGGACTGACTGCTTTTTATCAAGTTAACACCAGTTGCTACAACAATTTCTATAGCATTGGGCAAAATTTATTTTGCATCATCAACTGTCGCATATTGAAATTCTCATACTCATAAATATCTTAGCAATGACCAGTTGCTATTCTACCTATGGCATGGCATTATGAACATCTACTCTCTCCACCCTACAAGGTGAGTACCTATATCTAATTTATCACAAATCTTAACTTCAAGTATGGCCTTTATATGATTCAAGATAAACTTAATCTATGAAACTTAAATTAAGATCAAGTATTACTCGAATAATATCTACTAAGACATGCCATTTTGCGGCTCTATCTTAACTTGAACCATTAAATGGGTGGCCAACCGAAATAACAATTATAATAATAATTACTAGAGTAAAATGCTATAGCAATTATATAACAACTCATAGGAACAGTCAAGAATCAATTAGATTATTTGTCACTCAACTACAATCAAGTTTAGTTCATATTCTAAAAGAGAAAAACAAACAGCAACATATTGGTCACGAAATACATTAGTTTAATCAAAGAGTGAAGAAAGAATAAGTGAAGAACGATAGATAATGAATCCAAATAACTCAGCTGGATTATTTAATGATGCGGCATTGGTTCCCTTGAGATATGATCTTCTTCTTCTTTTTGTCTCAAAATTTTCCAAAGATAACTCATTGCCGTTGTTTTATGTGATGTACGCCTCCTTTTATAACTGAAAACTAGGGTAAACAAAAGCCTCGAGCGTACATGAGTCAAATTAGAAAACTGCAGATCGCAATTCTGCAGTTAACCCGTGCTAAGTTTTCTCCCTCACTGTTCTAGGTTTGCTACAGCAATGGTTGCTCCAACAACGGCTATAACACTGCACTGTTCCTGGTTGTGTTTCACTTCTTTTGTGGTCATATTCTTTCTTCTTCTTGTTTGCCTAATATCTTAGCATCCCTTTATGAATTATGAACTTCTGAAAACCTACAATAATGCACATGTTTTGAGTACAAATTACTTTAAATCAAGCAAAACTTATTAAGACTAAACTAAAATGGATGTTTATGCAAAATATAACCAAAATATAATAAAAACACATTATTTACTCTCTAAGTGGTCTTGATTTAAGTTTAGAATTGTCGTAATAACTCTCATTTCATAGAGTTATCACACCCCCAAACTTAAACCGTTACTTGTTCTCAAGTAATGACAACATACTAACACTTCACGCACACAATCATGCAACACACAATTTAGCTCTTTTATCAAATTTGCAAGGATTCTTCCACCTTCAGATCACAATCCCAATCATGCAAAATGGCCATAATAAATCAGTTCTAGACTTAAGCTTCCTTCTGTCCACAGTGCGTGCGTGCTACTTTGATTGAATTCCAGAGATGCTACAACATTACCAAGAGATTGCATGTAATTCAATAGTAGCACAATTTTATTCATATATGGGGCAATATAAATCTCACATACTCAAACTGTGCTCTATTTAAGAATGAAAACTTGAGAGTATTCAACCCTCCTCATTGCAATATTTATTTTTCATGTGAATACCAATCAATTGTAATGATGACACTCAATTATTCAAACCATGTATAGATCAGAGTTGCTGTCGCAATATCTGTAACATAATTTTATCTAGAGATATCTTTTAACTTAAGACTAAACATGGGGCTCATGAATAGACTTGGCTACTCAATATCCTAGACATAGGACTTCCTTGTATTATTGTCTCATTTTTCATTTTTTTTTTCAAAGCAGCTGCTACATCACTGCTCATAACTCTTGTTGCCTTTGAACGCAACTTTGCATATAGGGTACATACTCAACTCTGGTTACTCAGCAACTTGAACCATTGGAGCATAATTTATTTCATAGCAAGCACAGTCAATTAATTTTTTTTCCCAAAACTTAATATCTTTTCTATTCTTTTGGCTCTGCTACAACAGTCTCATAAAACTCCACCAAAGTTTTAAGTGTCAGGACAAAATTTCACTCGCCATCTATAACTATCTCTACTCAGCATTCTTATAATCATTAATTAACACTCAATTTATCTTTATTAGGTTTTCAAATCCATAAACAAATATTAGATAGTAGAGCTTCACACAACACATACATAAATACATATTCAAAACATCCAGAGATACATTCCCCCTCAAACTTTAAATGGTGATGTGTTTCATAAACACACAATAGCAAAATCACATAACCCGACAAGGACATGGAGGAGGAAGTCAGAAAATAAACCATACAAAATGAAATCATAATGAAAGAAAAGTTTTGCAGAATTGAATAAAATGACTAGCAGAAAGAGGATACTCCCCTGTTGATTGGGCATTGTGGCAACATGGTGTGATGACATCAACGCTTTTTGGATGCACTTCGCAGCTTATCCTTTGGGGATTCTTGTGGAGAGGTGGCTGGCAAAGTCTTTTCCTTTTTCTTCAATGGGCTGGTGGGAGGGGTTGCAGTTGGGGCAGCGTGCTTGGTTGACACCGATCTGGTCCTTTTTTGTTTTGGTGAGGCTGTTGCAGCAATGCCTCCAGAAGTGTTGTCCTTTCTTTTACTGGATCCTCTAGGACTAGCACGAACAAGTTTACTAGAAGTTTACTGTAGAAGAGTTGGATCAAGTGCATCAGCTGCATGTCCTTCAGCTGTGATGGCAGCAATGATGTCAAGTAGTTGCTTGGCTTCTGTGGGTGTACGAGTGACTCTAGTTGCTGTAGCTTCCAGCTCTGCATCAACTTACTCAGCTTCATCTTCAGAGGTAAGAGGGGTAACTATTTTTCCTTGCCATTTCTCAAAAGGACTAGAATGGGGGCTTCTCTTCAGGTTCATCTTCATACTCTTCTTGGATGATGTGCTTTTTCTTGGGTTTGGAAGAGGTCCTGACTGGAGGTTCCTCACGTTCTTTCTCAGACTCTTCCTCTGCCTCTGTTGGTGAACTGTCAGTTGCAGACTTGTCATATTCTTCATCAAGTTAGTCAGATGGTTCAGCCTCTTCTGAGTCAGCCTCTGCTTGTGGGTCGATTGCGGCTTATTCTTCTGGTTCATCTATGTCAGTGGCTTCTTCACTGCCCACTGCTGGAGCATCTGTAGTGTTGGTGTCAAAATTGTACTGCTGGAGCAATGAATCAGGGAAATTCTTGTGGATTCTTTTCATGTAAAGAGCAAATTGGTGTAGGTGGCTTTTCAGGTGCTGTAGGTAGCTCCAAAACCGATCATTCTCCCTCTGCTAAGCCTCAGCATATTGAGTGATGCTGGTGCTCACTGCTTGTATCCTCTGTTCTAGCCCAATAACTCGTCTCGCTTCTGTTACCGCAGCTGGTTCAGTTGTTGCTCCAGTACTTTCACTAGCAATTATCTCAATGGTGCGTACAGTGAGGGCACCATCATTCTCGACATGTTCATCACTTGTATCAAGACGAACGCCTGATACTACATATATGCTAGTGATGAGTGAAGGAAATAGCAAAGCAGCAGTTTTGTGGTTTTTCATGGCACAATCTCGAATTTCTTTTTTGATAATGCTTCCCACTTCTATGGGAAGCCCTCTAACAATAAGATATAACAACACCAACCTTTCCTTTGAAACAGTAATGGTGTGGGTGGTTGGCATAAGCTTGGATTTTAGAAATTTCACCCGCACCTTAGCAATGGGTTTTAAATCTATCATGTTAACTACATGCCTTTCCTCATTAGCCCACGATGCACCCTCTACTCTAAGTGTCGTGAAAATTGTGTTCTATTGTTGCGGGGTCAGTTTATCAAGCAACTTGGCATACTCACAAGTAATTTCAGCAGGTAAATTATAAAAAGCATTTATAACTCGAAAGTCTAATGGAGCAAGTGAGTTTCTTATCCAAATGTTGTGCTGATCAAGGCTTACCAAATTGCCGTAAAATTCTTTTACTACTGGCAGCACATGATCTCGAGGGTGGTTGCAAAACTCTAGCCACCCATGCCTTGATGCAGTATTGTGTACTGTTTGCACAATTCTTGTGGGTTGACGTGGAAATTGAAACCCTTTTTCTTCCAAAATCTTGTGCGGTTCAATGAATTCTTCATATTTTTCTTCCGCGAGGTAACTTTGGAAGCTTGAAGGATCTTTGAGTTAGTTGGCTGTTCTTTTATACCTTGGCATTGCTATAGCAGTAAGAATTTGATGGTAATATGCCTGAAAGTGAAATGAGAAGAAGTTAAGAATTATTGGAGTCGTGATTGCGAATGAGAGGGGAAATAATGTCGTAGGTCACTAAGTACAATACTCCCTTTTATAGTTTAATTTAAATGAAAATAAATTTGGTAAAGAGAGATAAATTAGGGAATAATATATTTTAAATTCATTAAGTATATCCCATAAAAATAGGCCAGAGAAATTAGTGCATTAATTTCAGAGATTTTTCTTCCTCAATTTCCATCCAAATCTATTCACTCATTTGTCATATTTTATCTCCAACGGTAAGTGAGAGGCTTCAACTTTAAATTACTGTAACGGTAACATTGGTTGTTACAGCACCCAATTGTTTGATCTAGCAACGGTTACATACTCTTCTCCAATAGTTGCTAACACGTGGCTTGCCTCTGCACGTTGTCAACAATACAACCCCAATTGTCAGTATGGAATCCATTTGTCACACATATTTCCCTCAAAAAATTTAAAAATAAACAAAACCAATCCTAAGAAATTAAAAATAAAGACATAAAACGACAATAAAATAAAAGGTTCACTAATCCAAAATAATAAAATTAAATAACAACAAGTGAATAACAAAATGAAGATAAAATAAAAGGAAGAGCCTTCAACAAAACCAAAGAGGATAAAGCTCGGTTTGAAGTGACTGCTCCCACAATGGGTTGCCTCCAATTGAGCGCTTGATTTAAGATCCTTTAGCCTGACCTTCTTTGACTGCTCAATAGCTTGGTTTTTTAAGGAGTAAGACCTCCTTTGCAAAATCTGTAGCTGGGTGTATGTAATGCTTAACTCTGTGCCCATTGACTTTAAATTATTGGCCTGTCTTTTCATTTAGGAGATCAACAACCCTATGAGGATAAATTCTGAGCAGTTTGAAAGGTCCAGACCATCGAGATTTTAGTTTTCCTGGAAATAATCTTAGCCTTGTATTATGGAGCAGCACTAGTTGACAAGGGCTTAATTTACTGTGTTGGATATGCTTGTCATGCCAGTAGATTCTTGCATTTTCATATGAGAACAGTCGTAATTCATCAAGCTCACATAGTTGAAGCTTCATTTGCTCTGCTGCAGCATGTATATCCCAATTTAATTGCTTCAATGCCCAGTATGCTTTATGCTCTAGCTCAAGTGGCAAGTGACAAGCCTTCCCATAAATAATTCAGTAGGGAGACATGCCAAGTGGTGTTTTATATGTTGTTTTGTAGGCCCATAAAGAGTCATATAACCGCAAGGACTAATCATTCCTTGATGGGTTCACCACTTTTTTTAAGATCTTCTTAATCTCTCTATTAGACACTTCTGCCTGACCATTAGATTGTGGGTGATATGTTGTTGCTACTTTATGCCTGAATCCATATTTGACCATAATTGCAACAAATATTTTGTTATAAAAATGAGTAACCTCATCACTGATAATTGCTCTTGGAGTGTCAAACCTGAAAAAAATATTTTTATGAAAAAAGTCCACCACTGCTTTAGCATCATTGGTAGGTAATGTTACAGCTTCTACCCATTTGGAGACATAATCTACAGCAACCAGGATATATAGGTTCCCTAAGGATGGAGGAAAAGGTCCCATGAAATTTATTCCCTATACATAAAAAACTTCCACTTATAGAATGCTTGTCAATGGCATTTCATATCTTTGAGTTATGTTCCCTGTCCTTTGACATCTGTCACAACATTTAGTAAATTCATAAGCATCTTTAAAAATAGAAGGCCAGTGATAATCTGATTGCAGAACTTTAGCAGCTGTTCTGTGACTACCAAAATGTCCTCCATATGCTGCAGCATGGCATGATTCCAGTATGTGGGGAATCTCTCCCTCTGAAGCATGTCTTCGTATTACTTGATCTGAGCATAACTTATATAAATATGGGTCATCCCACTAGTAGCTTCTAACATTATGAAGAAATTCCTTTTTCTCGTGAAACTTCAACTCAGGTGGTAGCAACCCACTTACTAAGTAGTTAGCAAAATCTGCATACCATGGAGTTCCTGAGTGCTGCGGCATCTGTGCTTGCTGTACTACTAACAGTTGTTCATCAGGAAAAGTTTCAGTGATGTATTTTCTTGTCAATGTGCTTGTGTCTGCTTCCAGCCTCGACATGTGGTCTGTTACTTGATTCTCAATCCCCTTTCTATCTTTAATTTCGAGATCAAACTCCTGAAGCAATAAGATCCATCTTATAAATCTTGGTTTAACATCCTTCTTTGAGATTAAGTACTTGATGGCTGCATGGTCTGTGTACACTGTCACTTTAGTACCCACCAAGTAAGTTCTAAATTTATAAAAAGTAAATATTAATGCTAGCAACTCTTTCTCTGTAGTGGTGTAATTAATTTGAGTTTGAGTAAGAGTTTTGCTTGCATAGTATATAGAATGAAAAATCTTATTCTTTCTCTGCCCTAACACTGCTCCAATAGAATGGTCACTGGCATCACACATCAGTTCAAATGGTAGAGTCCAATATGGTGATATAACCACTAGTGCAATAATCAAAGCTTTCTTTAATTCTCTAAAGGCTTGAAGACAATCTTTATCAAAATGAAAAGGTTTGTCATGTTCCAGCAATGAGCATAATGGTTTAGCTACCTTGGAAAAGTCTTTAATGAATCTTCTGTAAAATCTAGCATGACAAAAAAAACTCCTAATACCCTTGATTGAAGTAGGAGGTGGCAGTTTATCTATTACTTCTATCTTTAGTTTGTCTACCTCAATGCCATTCTTGGACACTTTATGGCCCAAAATTATGCCTTCTTACACCATGAAATGACATTTTTCTCAATTGAGTACTAAGTTAGTCATCTCACATCTTTTAAGAAAATTTTCCAAATTGTGTAAACAATCATTATAGGTTTCTCCAAAAACTGAGAAGTCATCCATGAATACTTCTAATGTTTGCTCTATGATATCAGAAAAAATAGACATCGTACATCTTTGAAAAGTTGTTGGAGCATTGCACAGACCAAAGGGCATCCTTCTGAAGGCAAAAGTTCCATAAGGACAGTAAATGTAGTCTTTTTCTGATCCTCCGGATGTATAACAATTTGGTTGTAGCTTGAATACCCATCTAGGAAACAATAATATTGTTTTCCAGTAAGTCTGTCCAACATCTGATCTATGAATGAGAGTGGGAAGTGATCTTTGTGGCTTTGTTGAGCTCCATATAATCCATACATACTCTCCATCTAGTTACTGTCCTTGTAGGAATAAGCTTGTTCTTCTCATTTGTTATCATTGTTATTCCTCCCTTCTTTGGAACACATTGGACTGGGCTCACCCAAGAGCTGTCTGATATTGGGTATATGATTCTAGCATCCAACCATTTAATGATTTCATTCTTCACCACTTCCTTCATAATAGGGTTTAATCTTCTCTGTTGCTCCACTGAATTGCTGTAATAGTTGTCTAACAGAATTTTATGTATGCATATTGATGAGCTTATCCTTCTGATGTTTGCCATGGTCCATCCAATTGCTCTTCTGTATTTCCCAAGTACATCTACTAGACTCTGTTCTTGATCTGCATCCAAAGTAGAGGAAATGATTACAGAGAGTGTGTTGTTTTGACCAAGATAAACATATTTCAAATTTGAGGGTAATAATTTTAATTCAAGACTAGGTGGTGATTTAATAGATGGTAAAGTTGTTTTTACTTCATTGTCTGAAAGATTCAGATGCTCAATAAATCTGTTATGTCTATCAGATTGCTTTTCTTCCATCCAATCTATCTGGTTTGCTGCAACATCTTTTTCTTCAAAGCCTTCAAAGGTGGTAACTTTGATGATTTGATTACTGCAGCATCTGTCGATTCTGTTTACTACAATAAAATCTATAACACTTAGGAAATTGCAATCTTTTACCTCATCAGGGCTCTTTATAACCTCAAATACATTAAATGTGACTTGCTGATCATTTACTCTCATGGTTAGCTCTGCTTTCTGTATATCTATCAGAGTTTTTCCAGTTGCTAGGAAAGGTCTTCCAAGTATAATGGGTACCTCTTTATCAGTCTCAAAGTCTAGTACAATAAAGTCCACTGAGAAGATGAATTTGTCAATCTTCACCAGTACATCCTCAATTTTTCCTTCAAGATATACATGAGAACTGTCAGCTAATTGCAGAGTGACTGTTGTTGGCTTGCATTCCCTTACTCCCAACTGCTTAAATACAGATAATGGCATCAAATTAATACTGGCTCCCAAATCACAAAGTGCTCTGCCAGTGTACCTAGTTCCAATGGAATATGGTATTGTAAAGCTTCCTAAATCCTTCAATTTTGTATGAATCTTATTTTGGAGCATATGACTGTTTTCCTGTGTTAAAGCAATAGTTTCAAATTCTCCCAACTTTCTCTTTCTTGCTAAGATGTCTTTTAGAAATTTCACATAATTAGGCATTTGCTCCAAAGCCTCCACAAAATGTATGTTGATGTGTAGTTGTTTCAGCACTTCCAGGAATTTGCTGAACAACTTGTCTTGTTTTTGCTTCTAGAATCTCTATGGAAAATGAGGTGGGTGCCTAAACTGTTGGGTAGCCTCATGAGGTACCACACTATGTTCATTTGGTCTTTTGTAGGCTGTTACTACTGGTGTTGCAACTTCTTTTTCAGCATGTACTGGTTGAGTTCCTTCCATAGTTGTTGCAGCTTAATCTCTAACACCAGTGTCTTAACGGCTGGGTTATTGTAACATGCTTCCATCTTGAGGTGGTTTTTGTGAAGAATTAAGTTCCAGCCTCTTTTTAGTCACATCAACATGGATATCAATATTCTTTCCAAATCTTAAGTTGATTACCTTACAGTGTTTCTTTCCCTCTCTTTTTGGATCTTCTGTATTGCTGGGTAATCTTCCCTGAGTTCTACTACTCATTGTTGTGGCAAGTTGTCCCATTTGGTTCTCTAGGTTTCTCAAGGATACAGCTTGACTCTGTACAATTGCTTCATTCTTTGCAATGTATTCCTTAATCAGTGTTTCCAATAAAGTGATTGGATCTTGGCTGGTGTGTTTTTACCCTTGACTCTGCTGATGAAAATCAGGTGGTTGAGTGTTTTTATTCTGTCCATTCAATGCTGGAGTATTTCAATTTTGACTGCTCCATGAGAAATTTGGGTGTTGCTTCCATCCAGGGTTGTAAGTATTTGAATAGGGGTTGTTTTGAAGCTGTCGGTTGAAATTACCCACATAGTTTGTTAGCTTATATAGCTATAGATATTGATTTTGA
Source organism: Citrus medica (assembly GCA_002013955.2). NCBI lineage: Eukaryota > Viridiplantae > Streptophyta > Magnoliopsida > Sapindales > Rutaceae > Citrus > Citrus medica. The sequence goes on along the minus strand of MKYO02005228.1, from coordinate 457,710 downwards.
TGATAACAAACCACATGTATTGATTAAACAATGGTTTATGAATTGTGTTTTTATAATAAGAAAATGATGTCATAGAATCAAAGTGTTTTGGACTAAAATGAATGTATTTTAGAACCTTTGATATTGTTTTAAATTTCGGATTTGGACCTCTTTGAAACTATTTAAATATTTTGGGTCATTCTATAATTTCACATAGTTTGGGTGAAATCATAATTTCGGAAATTTTTAGGATTGACAAAGTAATATTAAGAAATTCTGAAATTGGATCTATTTGCAACGTTTCATAACGTTTTGAGCCATAATACAGTTTTATAACGTTTTGGGGTCAAACTGTAAAATTGAAAACTTTTTCACTGTAGCAAGCGGCTAACCGGATCTTGACAAACGGAAATCCGGTTGTTGGGCAATAAGCTTCTGAGCATAAGCGGCAATCCGGATTTGACAAAGCGGCATACTGGATGTTCAGAAATTCAAAATTGTGGCTGTAATGGTAACATTAAGCGACTAACCAGATGTTCATAACCGGCAATCCGGTTACGACCAAAATGTGTATAATGACTAGTTTTTGAGCTCAAACTATATAAACTTAAATCCAACTCATTTTAAAGCTCTCCAACAAGCAAAAACAAAAAGCACACGAGATATCTTGAGCCTTTAACTTATAAAACACAAAATATTGAATCATTTTTTGTTCTTCATTTTTGAATATCTACTCATTGAGTGAGTTTTATTGTAACTTTCATTTCTTCATCTCAATTGTAAGAGTTTGAGTGTGTGAGACACTTGAGTAAAGAGATTGAGAGATAATCTCTTTGTTGTAAAGGTTCATTGACACCTTGAAGTCAATTGTAAATGGTTGAAACATTGGAAAGGCTTGGATAGTGGAATCCTCAAGCTTGGATCGCTTGAAGGCGTGGACGTAGGCGGGGTTTGCTGAACCACGTAAAAATTCTTGTGTTTGTTTCTCTTCTCCCTTACTTATCAGTTATTGTGCTTTTATTGAACTTATTGCTTTCATTTTTTATTAAGACATTAGATTGCTTGTTGTGTGGATTTACTAAGAAATTTTTAAAAATTCAATTCACCCCCCTCTTGGGTTGCACACTTATATTTCATAGTTCACTGATGCTGGATTTCCATGACAATTATTAAAGTCATGTTCTTCACCATAGTATACGCAAGACAGTTCAGCAACTTGCTTTACTACTGCTGGAGCAGATATCATGACTTTTACCATGTTAGTCAATGAGGTTACTTGTGCTGATAAAGCTGTAATTGCATCTATATTATGTACCCCTGCTGCTCCTCTTGCTACTGGTTGTCTAGTTGATGGCCACTAATAATTATTGTTGGCAATTCTCTTCAAAATTTCATAAGCTTCAGTGTAAGATTTGGATAACAAAGCTCCATTTGCTGAAGCATCCACCGTCAATCTTGTACTAGGATTCAGTCTATTATAGAAAGTTTCCAATTGTATGCAACATGGAATACCATGATGAGGACACCTTCTGGACAATTTTTTTAATCTTTCCCGAGCCTCATACAAACTCTCATCTTCAAGTTGATGGAAAGAAGTAATCTTATTCCGTAATTTTGCATTTTTTGTCGGTGAAAAATATTTCATTAAGAATTTATCAGCCAACTCATTCCAAGTAGTGATGGAATCAGATGTTAATGAATTTAACCATGCTCTTGCTCGATCTCTTAAGGAGTAAGGAGAAAGCCTTAGTCTTAAAGCATCATGTGTTGCGCCAGCAATTTTAAAAGCATGACTCACTTCCAAAAATAACTTAAGATGGAAGTGAGGATCTTCATTTGGCAGCTCATTGCATTGACCCACTGTTTGCAACATTTGAAACATTACTGGCTTCAATTCAAAGTTTGATGCTTCCACTTCAGGTCTGATTATCCCAGGGTGTACAACTTGAGGAGTTAACACAACATAATATTTGATAGCTCTGTCCCTGTCGTTTACCATGTAAATGATATTGTTATTGCCTGGCTGTCTCTGGTTAGGATGCTCATTCTGCTCTTCTTGAATGTTGACTGGTTGTAATGGCCCGTGAGGGTCCAAATTCCCATATCCTGTAAATTATCCATGTCTGAAATAGTTTTTGAATTTCTTTGTTCTATTTGTAGTCTCCTTACAGTCCTTTCGATCTCATGATCAAATTGGAATACAACATATCTGTCTTTGCGCATGTAAGTGTTGATATGTCAATAAATAGAACAAATCAAATTAAATTGGCACTATCAAAACTTACTTCACACTTTGAAAATAAACAATCAATCCCCAGCAACGGCGCTAAAAACTTGTTGGTTATTTTTTTTATCAAATACTATTGATGCCAATGTGCAAGTGTACACAATAAGTAATAAAGTGATGAATATTTAAGATCGTCTCCACATGGATTGATGTTACTAGAAATGCTACAGCAATCACAATAGTGCAATCTACTTTGATTTCGAGAGCAACAAATGTAAAGTTGGTTACTATTAAAACTGATAATTGTGAGAGAATAAAATGAAACAATACAATAATGAAATAAATTAAATAAAAATATGTCGAAGAATCAAATGAGAATAATGTAGTTAAATGATCAAATTCTCTTTATAGACTGACTGCTTTTTATCAAGTTAACACCAATTGCTACAACAATTTCTATAACATTAGGCATAATTTATTTTGCATTCTCAACTGTCGCATATTGGAATTCTCATACCCGTAAGTATCTAAGCAATGACCAATTGTTATTCTACTTATGGCATGACATTATGAACATCTACTCTCTCCACCTTACAAGGTGAGTATCTATGTCTAAGTTATCAAAAATCTTAACTTCAAGTGTGGCCCTTATGAGATTCAAGATAAACTTAATCCATGAAACTTAAATTAAGATCAAGTATTACTCTAATAATATCCATTAAGACATGCCATTTTGCGGCTCTATCTTAACTTGAACTATTAAATGGGTGGTCAACCGAGATAACAATTATAATAATAACTACTAGAGTAAAATGCTATAGCAATTATATAACAACTCATAGGAACAGTCAAGAACCCATTAGATTGTTTGTCACTCAACTACAATCAAGTTTAGTTCATATTCTGAAAGAGAAAAACAAACATCAACATATTGGTCACGAAATACATTGGTTTAATCAAAGAGTGAAGAAAGAATAAGTGAAGAACGATAGATAGTGAATCCAAATAACTCTGCTGGATTCTGTAATGATGCGGCCTTGGTTCCCTTGAGATATGATCTTCTTCTTCTTTTTCTCTCAAATTTTCCCAAAGATAATTCATTGCCGTTGTTTTATGTGATGCACACCTCCTTTTATAACTGAAAACTAGGGTAAACAAAAGCATTGGGCGTACATGAGTCAAATTAGGAAATTGCAGATCGCAATTATGCAGCTAACTTGTGCTAACTTTTCTCCCTCGGTGTTCTAGGATTGCTACAGCAATGGTTGCTACAGCAATAGTTGCTCCAGCAACGACTATAACACTGCACCATTCTCGGTTGTGTTTCACTTCTTTTGTGGCCATAATCTTTCTTCTTCTAGCTTGCCTAATATCTTAGCATCCCTTCATGAATTCTGAACTTCTAAAAACCTACAATTATGCACATGTTTTGAGAACAAATTATTTTAAATTAAACAAAACTTATTAAGACTCAACTAAAATGGATATTTATGCAAAATATAACCAAAATATAATCAAACACATAATTTATTCTCTAAGTGGTGTTGATTTAAGTTTAGAATTGTCGTAATAACTCTCATTTCATAGAGTTATCACTTGCACTTTATATATTCTTGGTAAAGCTATAATCATAGTTGTGTATATTATAGCAATTTAAACTTATGAAAGTACAATCACTTGAGTAAATTTATTATAAGTGGTTTACCAATCACTTGCTATAATAGTTGTGTATATTATTTGTGTATATTATAGCAATTTGCTATGTGATTTTTTTATTAAAAATTAAAAAATTTGCAATATTTGCTCAATGTGTTGATGACTTTATCATGAAAAGACTCCTGAAGAGCTTATGGAATTATTTCTTTTAAGAATACAATTTAAGATGAAAGATTTTACAATAAAAGAATTCTTCTCAATTTATGAATTGAAATTTATCAAGTGGAATGTTGATATTATAGAAATATTAGAAGTATTTCATATTTAAAATTGTTCTACTTTAAAATATGTTGTATATGTCTTGGTCCTAAAGAACCATACTTTACTCAAAATTATACTTATAAAGACATTGGAAAGTTGCATAATGCAAATTAAATTTTGCTCAACATAAACTTGAAAATTTCAAAATAGTGTGAAAAATATATCACACTCTTTCCATTATATGGATGCAAAAGCTTAGTTTTATTTAAGAAGATCAACAAAATTATGAAGATATATGTATGGCAATATTCTTCAAATTCAAGATGATGGTATCTATAATTTATTACATGTTTTCAAGCTTCGAAATGATGGTGTTGATCCTGCAGATTATTTCACCAAAATATTGTTAATTACAACAAATTATGATTGACTTTCAAGCATCCATGTCATTTGGAGGGGGATTATATTTAACAAGGAGAGTTATTGATATGGAGGACTACATGTAGTGTGTACTCTTTTTTCTTCACTAGACTTTTATCCCATTGGGTTTTTCCTATTAAGGTTTTAACGAGGCAGTTTGCACCTTCATAAGATACAAATGAATAATGTATTTTTTTTTCTTTTGTTAGTTTTTTCTCCCATAGGGTTTTTACTAGTAAAGGTTTTAATGAGGCATATTCTTTGTAAGATGAACATCCACGGGGGAGTATTATGAAATAATTGTAATTTATGTGGATGTTCATCAAAGTATTCTTTTATCTCCTTACAAGCAACTTTTCATTTCTTATAACTCTCATTATTTCCCTAATTTGAGGGTTGTTATCTTTAGTACTTATAATGTATTAATTACCACTTCATAGTTGTATAACTCTAAAAGGAGGTTTTTACTCCTTATTTGTATACACAAGAGATAGAATAAGATTCCTCTCTACACACGTTGTGTCTCTTATTTGCTTTCTTTCTTTCTCTTGCAATATGGTTGTGCTCTTAATCGATAAATTATTTAACATTACTCACTTTCTTGATGGAAGGAAGTAAATAAAGTTCATTATAAATGCTAAGCATCCCTAACCTAGCCAAAGAACATTTTTGCCTATAAATTACCCATCATATAAAAAGGCTATATAGGGGAATAAGATATAAGGTTCTATCCAAGTATTATTCAAATTTAACTTGTAGGTGGAGATATGTAACTTATTTAAGTTGATGATCTATAATATTTAAACTAACATGTGGTATTAGAGACACCTTTCAGACCTTGTTGTTCAATTATATAATATTTTTGCACTCGGTTTACAGTTTTTGATCATATATAACCATGACCTTATATGCTATGGTGTTAACAATGCATACATTATGGAAATTATTGTATTTATGATTGCAATACATTATGTACTGTTTAGCCTAATACTTGAAATATGATAGATTAGCCAAAGAATATTTATACGATCTATATGAAGTTATGGAAACATGTTCTATTAATGCATTTTCTTTGTAATATCATCACAATTTGAAAGAAGCCACATCATTTCAAATATATGATATTTGTATAGCACATGCTCATATGCTATGAAGGATTTTGTTTTAAAGATATGAAAGGCATTGAACATATTGCAATTAATTTATAATCATTTGGCCCCAAAGGGAAATAATTATTCCATAGATTTAATTGGAATAAAATGGTGATTTGAGCATTAAAATTAGAATTCCCTACGCCCATAGGTATGAAATTTTTATTTTGGTGTTTATATTGAAATATGAGCATCAAAATTCGAATTTAGAACTGAATTTAAAACTTCCCTATGCCTATATGTTATGTAACCTCCACCCATAGGAAGGTTTGAATTTACAACTGAATTTTTACATTGGTAAATTCAATATTGAGATTAAAATTTTATAGCATTAATGTATTTTTGTTCTCCTATACAGTGGTTCCTAGTTATTTCAGTGAATCTACTTGTATTCTAATTTTGTGTGGTGATAACTTTTTTGACTGGAAATAGAGAATTCTCTTAAATTTTGGGTGCATGGATATTAACTTGGCGCTTTGTGAGGATGAACCACCTATTGCCATAGAACCAAGTACGCAAAGTCAAGAAGATGCATATGAAAAGTAGGAGCGATTTAATTGCTTAAGTTTGATATTCATGTAGTCTCATGTCAGCAAAAGCATTAGGGGTTTCATCCCACAATGCACTAAAGCTAAGGATTTTATAAAAGTTGTTGAAGAACAATTAGTAAGTCCTAATAAAGCATTGGCATGCATTTTAATGAAAAAACTTTCAGGCATATATTTAATAATACTAAATGTGTACGAGAGCATATAATGGAAATGAGGGATATTGCTGCTCAACTTAAGTCACTTGAGATAGAGATGTTTGAGTCATTTTTGGTTCATATTATACTCAATTCTCTTCCTAACGAATATGTTTAATTCAAAATATCATGTAACTCACATAAAGAAAATCAAACTGTTAATGAACCTTCAACTATGTATGTTCAAGAAGAAGAGAGATTGAAACATGAAAAGTTCAAAAGTCCCTATTTAACTATTCATGTGAAAGGAAATAACCAAAAAGGTAAAAGTGTTCCTAAGGATAAGGAGAAGCAAGTGTCAATGAAGAAATTTGGTAAGAAGGATCAATCTTTTTTTTGAAAGAAAAAGGGACACATGAAGAAGAATTGTCAAAAATATAAAAAATGGCTGGAAAAGAAAGGTAAATATATTTCTCATGTATGTCATGGATCTCATATTGTTGATGTCCCTAATAATACATGGTGGGTTAATTCCACTACTACAACTTACATTGCTAATATCATGCAGGGTTTTCTTTAGAGGTGGGCAAACGGTTCGATTTTTGCTGAACCGAACCGACCAAACCCAAAAAAATTCAGTTTGGTTCGGTTCAATTGGTTTGAAAATATTTGAACTGATTGGTTTGTATTTGATTAGGCTTAAAATCGAACCGAACTGACAAACCAATTAGTTTAGTTGAATTTAATTAATAAATATTTTTAATTTAAAATATGAAAACAAAAAATCCTAAAATCGATTTCCAGTCGAAATCCCTAAGCCTAATTCGATGTACAGCTTACACCCTAAATTAATTGACATCCATATCTCTCCTCCACTCCCCGTCGCAACCTCACAATGATACCGTCACGGCTGTAGCCCAGCCCAACATCCCCTCAATCACGGTTAGCCTAGCCCCTCACACGGGTCATCTCGCTCACGCACATGGTCTTGCACTCATTTGTCATCACTCATGCCTCACTCGTGACGCTCTTCTCACTCTCATCAGTCATCATTTACGCCTCACTCGCGGCACTCCTCTCACTCTCATCAGACATCACTCACGCTTCACTCGCAACGCTCCTCTCATTTTCATCAGACATCGCTCACACCTCACTCACGATGCTCCTCTCACTCTCATCAGACATCACTCACGCTTCACTCACAACGCTTCTCTCACTTTCATTAGTCCAAACCACTTGCCATCAACCTGCTTTCTTCACTGCTAGAGCCTGCAAGTTTTTTTTTTTTTTACTTTTGGCTATAGAGTTGCTTTTGTGTTAGTTGACACGATGCAAAAGTGTTGTTTGGTTATAATATAACCTGGTGAGTCTAGATTCGAATCACAGGGAATTTAAAATCTAATAATCAATTATTAAATAAAGAAAATTAAGTGCAGGAAAAGAAATTAATAGAAATCAATCTAAAAATATACTAAGGTTACGGGATCCACTCTCCAATTTCAAATTATGGTGATAATACTCTCTCATATTTGTATTTTGCATTTATTTTGTTAGTTAATTATTATATCATTTAATTTTTAATTAATCATTAATGTGGATAAATATGAGACCAAGTACTTAATATGCCATAACTATATTGAATTGTCAACATTATGTTAACATACAATATAAATCTAAAGAGATCTAGATCTATACATTAACATGATATGAAAGAAACTGGTAAGGAAGAAAAATAAATTTTAAGACTCACTTGATAGAGTAATTAATCAATAATTTGAATCCTTATGCTTCTTCCACCCCATCTTAGAAAATTAGTCACTCATATTAATAAGCAAAATACTCATTTTATTTAACAAACTTCTGAAATATATTACAAGAGAACTAACTACAAAAGAATTTTTTTTTTAGTTTCAGTCTCAACTCCTCTTTTCTGCCCTCCTCCCTTCCATCTCCGTATTCTTGCATTTTTTAGGCTAATCATGCCATCTTCTCTTATTTTATTATTATTTAGTTTATTTTTTAATATATATATGAAAGTGTTTTATAGTTTAGAGAATTTGTGTTAAAGACTTGTGTTTTATTTTAATCCCTGTTTGTGTGGTGAGTTTTTTACTGGTTGTAAGTCCCGCTATAGGATAAGTTTTCCGTTTAGGGCAGTAATTCCATACCTGTAGCCATACCGATAGGTCTTAGAGTAGACCATAAGTTTTGAACCATGGATTTTCTACTCTGTAGAGCATCGTCCTTTTCTAGCTCTTCTTCTGGAAGAACTAGTGATTCAAAGAATGTTGTGAGTTCTGAAGAATTTGTTATCGAAGACTTCAATAAAGCAATTGATAATTGGGAATTACCAAAGGTTAATAAAGATATGATTTATAAAACAAAAAAACTTGATTTTTAAAAAAATGATTATGTCATAAAAACAGAAGAACGTGACATAACCCTTTCAAAGCCTTTTGAAACAATTCATTTGTTTTCTGAGCAGTCTTTAAAGAAATTAAGAGAAAAAAGTTTTAATTATATTGATATCGGTCTTATACAAGTCGACATAAAACCCCTGACCAAAGAAGGTCTTGACACCTCTATTCTTGCAGTCTTGAGAGATGGCCGATTCATCTCTTTCAATGATTCTTTACTAAGTAGTATAGAATCAAGTTTGTGTAAAGGTCCCATTTCATTTAATTGTTATCCAAACATAACGATTTCTCTTAAAGACAAAACTATTTTAAAAAGCATGATTTTACAAATCAAAACTCATAATTATCATATGATTGAGGGATCCGTCCCTGTAGCTTTGATTTTTAAAATCTCATACAAAGCCATGATTTCTACATTTAGCACGCAACATAGCTTTCAGTCAAAAAGAGAAGAGACTCTTCTCTTGCAGACTGGCCTTTCAAAAGCAAACACAGTCATTCCAAAACCAATCCAATGGAAAGATGTGAATCTTCCAGACGAATGGATTCTTGAAGGAGCCACTGCACCAGTGATTCCAAAACAACTTGAGCCAAATACAGAGTTGCAAAATGTGACTCAGTATTCAGATGGTAAAGTAAAACTGTCATTTAGGAGATTTACTTCATCTAAATTCTCCGATAAAGGTTCATGCTCAAGTATCTCTTCATTGGAGAGAAAATTTACAAAAATACCCTCAGAGGTAAATCTTCAAAGTCAACCTAGGTTTTCTACTTCGGATATACCTAGCTCTTCTATTCATTCAGTGAATTATGCCACTAGTGTTCCCCATCCCATATACACTAGTCGTCAGAGACAGGAAGAGAAAGAACCTTCTCCTCCGACATCTCCCACGTTTTCATCAGTCACTGAAAATATAATAAATGTTATTGAAAAGAATTTTGAATTGGATAAAACTCTTCTTCACAATGATTTTTATTCTGATTCAAATAAAGAAAAGAGACTTTGGTTTTTTAAACATTTTCTGAATCAAAGAAAAGAAATTCAAGAAAAGTATTATGATTTTGTTAATTCACACAAAGTTCATATATTGTTTTTTGATTGGTTTGAGATATATTCTTCAAACAACAACATCTCTTATCCGTTTAAAGAGTCAAACCCTATTACTATTAGAAAAAAAACCCCTGAGTGGAATCTTCCCGATAGCAATAGAACCATACAATCTGTACATCCCCCTCTTAGGAGTTTGACTATTGACCATAGTGAACCTCCTATCGAGATTAGAAACTCACCTTACAAAATTCCAAAACCAAATGATTCTGATGCGAATTTAAGTAGTATTATTCAACAGAATAATTTCTGTAATACTAACTTAAATACCATTGGAAAACAATTGACTAGGATAGAGAGTCAAATCCAAAAGTCTACCATAAGTATTCCTACTGTTACATCAAAATCAGATTCTGACAAAAAGCTTAAAGAACCTATTTTCAAACCTTTCCAGGTTTCGAAAACTAGTCAAAAGCTTGTTCAAGAGTCAAAATCAGATTTTACTAAAGCCATTAAAGAACAACTAGATAGGATAGAAGCTACTTCTTCCTCATCTAGTAAAGTTCAGATAGCCCCAGATACTCCTCAATCTAGCAAGATTGGAGTATTAGAACATGACCAAATGTCTATAGCCTCTTCTGACCTAGAAGCCTTTAAAGAAGAACCTATTCCTAAAGCCAACAAAATCCATTGGGAATTAGCACTCCCAACCGTAAAGTCTCCACCTGATTTGACCATAGACAACAGGCCTAGTGCATTAAATCAATCCCGATATAATGCATCCTCTGTCTATGAGTGGAATATAGATGAAATGTATGAGTACAATATCCTAGGGGTATTGCAGCAAATGACCATGGCAGCCAATGCCTATAAAACCCAGTCGGGGACTTCTGACAAAGCCATTGCAGGAATCCTTATTGCTGGTTTTACTGGTCAACTTAAAGGATGGTGGGATCATCTTCTCACCAAATTGCAGCAATTAGACATCCTTACCTCCATACAGGTAGATGAGAATGGTGCTCCCATTCTTGACGAGTTCAATAATCCAATACAGGATGCTGTAGCCACCCTGATATTGACTATTTCCCTCCACTTCATAGGTGACCCGTCCCACCTTAGAGATAAAAACACCGAGTTACTACACAACCTTAGGTGTAGAAAACTTAGTGAGTTCCAAAGCTATAAAACCACCTTCTTTACCAGACTTTTCCTTAGGGATGACGCTAGTCATACAACTTGGAAGGAGAAATTCCTTGCAAGTTTGCCTACCCTACTAGGAGAAAAGGTTAGAAATTCCATTAAAGCCCTTTATGATAATCGTATTCCTTATGATGAGCTCACCTATGGTGAACTTGTCAGCTTTGTCAATAAGGAAGGCTTAAAGATCTGTCAAGACTTGAAATTACAGAAACGTCTTAAGTGGGAACTTAAGAAGTCTAAGCAAGAATTAGGCAGCTTCTGTAAACAATTCAATTATGACCCCTTTAAGACTTCTACTTCCAAAGATTGTGATGGTAAGTGTTCTACAAAACCTTACAGGAAACATCACAAATCTAAATTCTATAGAAAACCCTTTCAAAATTTTAGAGAACCACATTATAAGAAACCCTCGAGGCCTTATAATAAACCCAAGTTCTCTAGAAAGAAAGAGTTTAAAGCTAAACCAGAGTTTAGAGCCAAACCAAAAACCCCATTCAATTACAAAGAAGCCATATGTCATAAATGTGGTATTAAAGGCCATACTGCAAAGTATTGCAGGATGAATAGGAGGCTTCATGAGCTTGACCTCGATGAGGAAACCCTTTCCAAAATTGCCTCTTTGCTCATAGAGTCTTCTGACTCTGAGTCTTCCATGACGGGAGACAGTGAACCTTTACAGATTGATGAGTTAAATGACTCAGACACATCTGTTTCTTTGACTGACTCCGATACTTCGGATTCTTATTTAAAGAAAATCAATGTTTTGACTAAAGACCAAGAGATTTTTCTTGAACTTGTTAAGCATATTTCTGATCCGAATCTTCAAAAGGAATATCTTGATAAGCTTTTAAAAACCCTCGATTCTAATAAAGCAGAATCTTCTAAAGTTCCGATTGTTAAAAAGACTTCTTATGACCTTACTGAGATTTTGGATAAAAAGAAAACAAAAAAAGTTGTTCCTAATATCCAAGATCTTCAAAATGAAATCAAAGAAATTAAACTTGAAATCAAGGATTTGAAAGAAAAACAAAAACATGATTCTGATACTATTCAACTCCTTTTACAAAAACAATTAAATGATGATTCTGATAAGGAAGTTGAAACTGATGGTGATAACGGGCAAAATCTTGAAAATATTGAATCTGTGCCCAATGATTTTTTATTTGTTTTAAAACAAATCACCACCAGAAAGTATTTAATCAAAATCACTTTAATTTTTTCTAAAGATTTTGAAATTGACACCATTGCCCTTTTTGACACTGGTGCTGATTTAAATTGTATTAAAGAAGACGTTGTTCCTAAAAAATTTCATGAGAAGACTAATGAAAGACTTTCTGCCGCCAATAATTCAAAACTTAAAATCAAATCAAAGTTGATGCTTCTGTTCACAACAGTGGTTTTGAATTCAGGACTTCTTTTCTTCTCACTAATGACATACACCATACTGTCATTTTGGGAACCCCGTTTATAAATCTGATTACTCCGTATACTGTCAATTATGATAGTATATCTTTCAAAGCAAAATCCAAAAGACTTGTTTTCCCTTTTATTGAAAAACCGAAAACAAGAAACCTTAACATTGTCAAAGCTTGTTCTGTTTATCAGAATCAAATCAATGCCATGCTTAAGTCCAAACAAACTGATTTGTTTTGTTTAAAAAAGGATTTAAGTCTCCAAAGAATTGAAAAAAAATTACAAAATGAATTTATTCAAAGAAAGATTTCTGATTTTAAAACCCTCATATAAAAAGAAATATGTGCTGATTTACCATCCGCGTTTTGGGAAAGAAAACAGCATTTGGTTGATTTGCCTTATGAAAGCTCTTTTGATGAAAAGCAAATACCCACTAAAGCCCGTCCAATTTAAATGAATATGGATTTAGAACAACACTGTAAAGATGAAATAAAGGATTTAGAGTCCAAAGGACTCATTGTAAAATCTAGATCCCCTTGGTCTTGTGCCGCTTTTTATGTCAATAAAAATTCTGAAATTGAAAGGGGAACACTGAGACTTGTAATAAACTACAAGCCTTTAAATAAAGCTTTAAAATGGATTAGGTATCCAATACCTAATAAAAAGGATTTGCTCCAAAAACTGTGTTCTGCTTTTATTTTTTCAAAATTTGACATGAAATTCAATTTTTGGCAAATTCAAATCCATCCCAATGACCGTTACAAAATCGCTTTTACTGTTCATTTTGGACAATATGAGTGCACTGTCATGCCATTTGATTTAAAAAATGCACCCTCGGGATTTCAAAGAATTATGAATGACATTTACAGCCCTTACTCCGAGTTTCGCATTGTTTACATTGATGACGTATTGATTTTTTCTCAAACCATTGACCAACATTTCAAACATTTAAAGACTTTTTATTTTGCGACTAGGAAGGCTGGTCTAGCCCTTTCTAGCTCAAAAATTTCTTTATTTCAAACAAAAGTCAGGTTCCTTGGCCATTACATTTCTAAAGGGACCATTACTCCTATCGAGAGATCACTTGCCTTTAGAGGCAAGTTTCCTGATAAAACCCTTGACAAAACCCAATTGCAATGATTTTTGGGTAGTCTTAATTATGTTCTTGATTTCTGTCCTAATATCAATAGGATTGCTAAACCATTGCATGATAGGCTAAAAAAGACCCATGTTGCATGGTCAGAAGAACATACTAGGATTGTTAAGCACATAAAGACCATTGTTAAAAGCATTCCATGTTTATTTCTTGCAAATCCGGCATTGCCTAAGATAGTTGAAACTGATGCATCTGATATAGGCTATGGTGGTATATTAAAACAAAAAGAGAATGATAAAGAACAGATAGTACAGTATATTTCTGCACATTGGAATGATTGCCAGAAAAATTATTCTACTATCAAAAAAGAAATTCTTTCTATTGTTTTATATATTACTAAATTCCAAAGTGATTTATTAAATAAAAATTTTTTACTTAGAATCGATTGCAAAGCTGCAAAACATGTTTTGGAAAAAGATATTCAAAATATTGCTTCAAAACAAATTTTTGCAAGATGGCAAGCTATTTTAAGTGTTTTTTATTTTGA
>MKYO02005228.1:417221-437127 GCA_002013955.2 Citrus medica | reverse complement strand
GAAAATTAAATGACTTTAAATAAATTACATTACAGAAAAGAAATTAAACATACATGCTTTTGATTTCTTTGAACTGGATCTGGACAATTTTACAGATCTTTCCTAAGAGAAAGATTGAAAGAAGGGAAGATTACAAGACTGAAAGCTCCCTTGATGCCTTGAGCATATTACAAGACAGGGAATAATGCTTTCATGATGTCTTGACCAGACTTCCGAGAGGGAGAAGTAGAAGAAGAAGAGAGAGGGAGAAAGAGAGGAAAAGAGAGAGAAAGAAAATCCTAGATCTGAAAAATCTGAAGAGTCTAAGTCTTCCTCTTGATTTTTATACATGGCTTTAAAAATTAAACTGTAGCGGCCCTGTAGCTCTTCAACTGTAGCGGGAGCGGAGCTGCTTGGAACAGTAAGCTTTGGATGTACAGTGTTTTTTTTTTAATTTATAAATTCGGGTGAAGAGACATGTGCGCTCTCACTTGTGTCCAGAGGACCACCCGAGGGTATAAAATACAGTATTAATGAAAATTACTCTTTTTTTTTATATGATAAATGTACAAAATGCTTTACAGAAAAAGAAATACATAATTATTTACAATGCTTTATAGGAGAGAAAATGCCAAAACAATCATCTTCATTTTCATCTCCAAGGGAAATGAACGGCTCTTCGTCTTGATCTGTATCTTCATCTGAGGACTCAGCAACAGAAGACTTTGACCGTGAGGTAAGGAGCTGTTCTATGTCTTTGAAATATTCTTCTTCCGATTTGGCACTTGCCAAAAGGGATTGGGCTTTGGATTTTTGAGTAAGGAAAGTATCTTAGGCTTTTTTGGCTTTGATGGATGGGGCTAAGAATCCTTTAGAACAGAGCCAGTTACGGATTAGGGTATCCGTTAACTTAGACTGTTCGTCAAATTTTGACCACCATTTGACTTTGAATGTTCTTTGTAAGATGTGTTGGTTATCTTGGGTATGAAACCTGAGGTTCCACATCCATACCCATGGAAGGAAGAAGTTTGTACAGAAACAGAGAAAGGGGGGAAACCTTTTCTCGGATTCAAAAGGAATGTAATGGGCTTTAAAGAGGGTTAAACAGTGGGTGGCATTTGGAGGGTTCCACATCCATAGCATGCTTGTTGGTAGTCCCAATAAAAATAGGTTAAGCAGTGTGGTAAACACATTTGAAAATTTAGAGGGAATCTCCTTTGTGTGTGGAGCTGGTCACCCCACTGGTTTGGGCTCAAAACCTTTAAAATAGTAGCCGTTGAATAGGCTGGTTCTTTATGAGTCTCGCTGAGAAAGAAATGTTTAAATTTTACTGACTCAGTGACTTCTAAAATGCTTTGATAATAAGATTGGGGTTTTGTTAAATCCCATGGTTTAAAAAACCAGCTTTTAGGGAAAAACTTTGAAATTGCTTGAAAAGGATCAGAATGGTAAAAACCATCTTCCATTGATAAAATGTTTTGGAAATGGGTTTTATCAAACCAATCGGAAGTTTTCTTTGAAGGTGTTGGCTGGGAAAGTACAATTTGGGAAGATGAACTTTCACCAGAGACAACCACATTTTGGGAAGAGGGCTTTGAAACTTCTTTTTGAATGGGTTTTGCATTTTCAATTTCTTCCTTGGGAGAAATTTGGCTTTGAGAATGGTTTTGGAGAGCGAGC
Source organism: Citrus medica (assembly GCA_002013955.2). Taxonomy (NCBI): domain Eukaryota; kingdom Viridiplantae; phylum Streptophyta; class Magnoliopsida; order Sapindales; family Rutaceae; genus Citrus; species Citrus medica. The sequence continues at coordinate 435,468 of MKYO02005228.1, read as the reverse complement.
ATAAGCTCATGGGATTTTGTAATGGAGCTCATCCATTGCTTTATTTGGTCATCAGTAGAAATGAATTTGTATTAGGCTTCATGTTCTTCAACAATTTCAATCCAGGATTTAATGGGCATGGCAGAAGAAAGTAATTTTTCTTTGGAAGGAGTTGATTGGGGTTCTTTGGAGGTTGCTTGAGATTCAGAATCTTTAAGAACTGCTTTACCTTTGTCCTTCTTCTTTGGCGGCATTATCTGTTTTGAAGAAATTCTCTGGTTAGAAAATCTGGAACAGAATTTTTATCACCTTTAATAAATTCAATTTCAAAATAAAAAACACTTAAAATAGCTTGCCATCTTGCAAAAATTTGTTTTGAAGCAATATTTTGAACATCTTTTTCCAAAACATGTTTTGCAGCTTTGCAATTGATTCTAAGTAAAAAAATTTTATTTATTAAATCACTTTGGAATTTAGTAATACATAAAACAGTAGAAAAAATTTCTTTTTTGATAGTACAATAATTTTTCTGGCAATCATTCCAATGTGCAGAAACATACTGTACTATTTGTTCTTTATCATTCACTTTTTGCTTTAATATACCACCATAGCCTATATCAGATGCATCAGTTTCAACTATCTTAGGCAATGCCGGATTTACAAGAAATAAACATGGAATGCTTTTAACAATGGTCTTTATGTGCTTAACAATCCTAGTATGTTCTTCTGACCATGCAACATGGGTCTTTTTTAGCCTATCATGCAATGGTTTAGCAATCCTATTGATATTAGGACAGAAATCAAGAACATAATTAAGACTACCTAAAAATCGTTGCAATTGGGTTTTGTCAAGGATTTTATCAGGAAACTTGTCTGTAAAGGCAAATGATCTCTCAATCAGAGTAATGGTCCCTTTATAAATGTAATGGCCAAGGAACCTGACTTTTGTTTGAAATAAAGAAATTTTTTAGCTAAAAAGGGCTAGACCAGCCTTACTAGTCGCAAAATAAAAAGGCTTTAAATGTTTGAAATGTTGGTCAATAGTTTGAGAAAAAAATCAATACGCCATCAATGTAAACAATGCAAAACTCGGAGTAAGGGTTGTAAATGTCATTCATAATTCTTTGAAATTCCAAGGGTGCATTTTTTAAACCAAATGGCATGACAGTCCACTCATATTGTCCAAAAGGAACAGTAAAAGCGGTTTTGTAATGGTCATTGGGATGGAATTGAATTTGCCAAAAACCAGATTTCATGTCAAATTTTGAAAAAATAAAAGCAGAACACAGTTTTTGGAGCAAATCCTTTTTATTAGGTATTGAATACCTAATCCATTTTAAAGCTTTTTTTAAAAGGCTTGTAGTTTATTACAAGTCTCAGTGTTCCCCTTTCAATTTCAGAATTTTTATTGACATAAAAAGCGGCACAAGACCAAGGGGATCTAGATTTTACAATGAGTCCTTTGGACTCTAAATCCTTTATTTCATCTTTACAGTGTTGTTCTAAATCCATATTCATTTGAATTGGACGGGTTTTAGTGGGTATTTGCTTTTCATCAAAAGAGCTTTCATAAGGCAAATCAACCAAATGCTGTTTTCTTTCCCAAAACGCGGATGGTAAATCAGCACATATTTCTTTTTCTATGAGGGTTTTAAAATCAGAAATATTTCTTTGAATAAATTCATTTTGTAATTGTTTTTCAATTCTTTGGAGACTTAAATCCTTTTTTAAACAAAACAAATTAGTTTGTTTGGACTTAAGCATGGCATTGATTTGATTCTGATAAACAGAACAAGCTTTGACAATGTTAAGGTTTCTTGTTTTCAGTTTTTCAATAAAAGGGAAAACAAGTCTTTTGGATTTTGCTTTGAAAGATATAATATCATAATTGACAGTATACGGAGTAATCAGATTTATAAACGGGGTTCCCAAAATGACAGTATGGTGTATGTCATTATTGAGAAAAAAAGAGGTCCTGAATTCAAAACCATTGTTGTGAACAGAAGCATCAACTTTTGATTTGATTTTAAGTTTTGAATTATTGGCGGCAGAAAATCTTTCATTAGTCTTCTCATGAAATTTTTTAGGATCAACGTCTTCTTTAATACAATTTAAATCAGCACCAGTGTCAAAAAGGGCAATGGTGTCAATTTCAAAATCCTTAGAAAAATTAAAGTGGTTTTGATTAAATACTTTATGGTGGTGATTTGTTTTAAAATAAATAAAAAATCATTGGGCACGGATTCAATTTTTTCAAGATTTTGCCCATTATCACCATCAGTTTCAACTTCCTTATCAGAATCATCATTTAATTGTTTTTGTAAAAGGAGTTGAATAGTATCAGAATCATGTTTTTTTTTTCTTTCAAATCCTTGATTTCAAGTTTAATTTCTTTGATTTCATTTTGAAGATCTTAGATATTAGGAACAACTTTCTTTGTTTTCTTTTTATCCAAAATATCAGTAAGATCATAAGAAGTCTTTTGTCTTTAAAAGCTTATCAAGATATTCCTTTTGAAGATTCGGATAAGAAATATGCTTAACAAGTTCAAGAAAAATCTCTTGGTCTTTAGTCAAAACATTGATCTTTTTTAAATAAGAATCCGAAGTATCGGAGTCAGTCAAAGAAACAGATGTGTCTGAGTCATTTAACTCATCAATCTATAATGGTTCACTATCTCCCGTCATGGAAGACTCAGAGTCAGAAGACTCTATGAGCAAAGAGGCAATTTTAGAAAGGGTTTCCTCATCGAGGTCAAGCTCATGAAGCCTCCTATTCATCCTGCGATACTTTGCAGTATGGCCTTTAATACCACATTTATGGCATATGGCTTCTTTGTAATCGAATGGGGTTTTTGGTTTGGCTCTAAACTTTTTCTTTTTAGAGAACTTGGGTTTATTATAAGGCCTCGAGGGTTTCTTATAATGTGGTTCTCTAAAATTTTGAAAGGGTTTTCTATGGAATTTAGATTTGTGATGTTTTTTGTAAGGTTTCGTAGAACACTTACCATCACAATCTTTAGAAGTAGAAGTCTTAAAGGGATGATAATTGAACTGTTTACAGAAGCTGCCTAATTCTTTCTTAGACTTCTTAAGTTCCCACTTAAAACGTTTCTGTAATTTCAAGTCTTGACAGGGCAATGGTGTCAATTTCAAAATCCTTAGAAAAAATCAAAGTGATTTTGATTAAATACTTTCTGGTGGTGATTTGTTTGAAACCAAATAAAAAATCATTGGGCACGGATTCAATATTTTCAAGATTTTGCCCATTATCACCATTAGTTTCAACTTCCTTATCAGAATCATCATTTAACTGTTTTTGCAAAAGGTGTTGAATAGTATCAGAATCATGTTTTTGTTTTTCTTTCAAATCCTTGATTTCAAGTTTAATTTCTTTGATTTCATTTTGAAAATCTTGGATATTAGGAACAACTTTCTTTGTATATATATATCTACATTTTTGCCACTTGACTATTACGATCTTGTTTGCTCACTTTCCTTTTTTATTTTTTTATCTATTTATTAATTATATCTCCTCGATAATACATTCCAAATGACTCCAATAATTCTTCTTTGTTACCTACTTTCAGTTCTAATTTCTTCTTTATTCCTGAAATATTTATAATATAAAAATTAACTTACTGCAAATTAATGTAACATAAAAATTTATTAGGGGAGTATGAAAATAATTTAGGAATAATGAGCGCATTAATCAATACTGCAAGTGAAAACCTGATAATTTTAAACTTATTAAATGTACACTTTTTAGGGTCAATCACTAGTGTTACTAGATGAGATTAGATTGTTTGGAACTTATGAGACGTTGCTTTTGTGCTGGTGCTACTAGATGAAATTAAACTATTTGGAATTTGTGAGGGGTTGTGATAACTCTATAGACCAAATGCTGGACAGACTTACTCGAAAATGATACTAGTGTTTCTTGGATGGATATTCAGGTTACAACTAGATTGTTATAACACCAGAAGATTAAAAGAAGGCAACATTCACTTGTCCTTATGGGACATTTGCCTTCAGAAAGATGACATTTGGTTTGTGTAATGCTCCAACAACTTTTCAGAGATGTATGATTTTCATTTTTTCATATATGGTTAAGTAAACACTTGAGGTATTCATGGATGATTTTTCAGTCTTTGGGGAATCATATGATGACTATTTGCATAACCTAAAAAATGTGTTTAGAAGGTGTGAGGAGACCAACTTAGTGTTAAATTGGGAAAAATGCCATTTGGAGTACAAGTAGGGATAGTCCTAGGTTACAGAGTGTCTAGAAAGGGAGTAGAGGTGGCCAAGGAAAAAATAGAAGTGATTGATAGACTTCTACCACCTATTTTAGTAAAGGGTATTAAGAGTTTCTTAAGTCATGCTGGGTTCTATAGAAGGTTCATTAAGGATTTTTCTAAAATAGCTAAACCTTTATGCATATTGCTGGAGCGTGACAGACCTTTCAATTTTAATGAAGATTATTTAAAGGCTTTTGTTGAGTTGAAGACAGCTCTTATTACAGTACCAGTTGTTATAGCACTAGATTGAAGTATGTCTTTTGAATTGATGTGTGATGCCAACAACCATTCTGTTGGAGCAGTGCTAGGGCAAATGTAAGGCAAGATGTTTCGCTCTATTTATTATGCCAACAAGACCTTAGCTAATGCACAACTCAATTATATTACTATTGAAAAAGCGTTGCTGGCAGTTGTTTTTCTATTTGATGAATTAAGAGCTTATTGGTTGGCACCAAAGTGATTGTTTACACGGATCACTCGGCTATGAAGTATTTGATTTCAAATAAGGATTCCAAACCAAGGTTGATTAAGAGGATCCTGTTGCTACAAGAGTTTGATTTAGAGATCAAAGACAAAAAAGACACTAAGAATCAAGTAGCAGACCATCTTTCTAGGCTAGAATCAGATGAAAGCACTCTGACCAAGCAGGATATTACAGAAACATTTTCTGATGAGCAATTATTAATTCTACAACACTCTCAGATGTTACAACAATCAAGATTTCCATGGTACGCCGATTTTGCAAACTATTTGGTGAGTGGACTATTGCTACCATATTTGAGTTACAGTAGAAGATAAATGCTTCTTCATGAGATAATGAGTTATCAATAGGATGAGCCTTATTTGTACAAGCGTGTTCAGACTATGTGATCAGAAAATGTGTACCAGATGAAGAAATTTCAGACATCTTGCATTCTTTTCATGCTGCAGAATATAGAAGGCACAAGACAGTAGCAAAAGTCCGTCAATCAGGTTATTACTGGCCCTCTATTTTTAAGGATATTTATGAATTTGTTAAATGTTGTGACAGGTGTCAAAGGGCAAAAAACATCTCTCAAAAGCATGAGATGCCACTCATTAACATTTTAGAAGTGGAGCTTTTTTATGTATAGGGGATAGACTTTATGAGACCATTCTCACCCTCTTTCGGCAATCTATACATACTAGTGGTTGTAGACTATTTCTCTAAATGGGTGAAAGTTGTAGCATTACCAACTAATAATGCCAAGGCAGTGGTGAAGTTCCTTCAGAAAAATATATTGTCAAGATTTGGCACTTCCAGAGCCATTATTAGTGATGAAAGAACATATTTTTGCAACAAAACATTTGCTACAACATTGACGAAGTATGGAATCAAGTATAAGGTTGCTACAACATATCATCCGCAAACAAGTGGACATACAGAGGTATCCAACAGAGAGATAAAAAAGATTTTGGAGAAACTTGTGAGTCCAAACAGAAAGGATTGGTCACTTAGATTAAATGACTCATTATGGGCTTATAGAATAGTCTATAAAACTCTACTTGGCATGTCACCATACATAATTGTTTATAGAAAAGCTTGTCACTTGCCATTAGAGTTAGAGCACAAAGCATATTGGGCAGTCAACCAATTGAACATGGACATGATTGCTGCAGCAAAGCAAAAAAAATTACAACTTTGTGAGATAGAGGAGTTCATGTTATTCTCTTATGAAAATGCAAGAATTTATAAGTAAAAGACTAAGCAATGGCATCACCAAAGCATCCAGCAGAGGGAACTCATACTAGGCACTCAAGTCTTGCTTTATCACTCAAGATTAAAGCTCTTTCTTAGAAAATTGAAATCTAGATGGTCAAGACCTTTCAAGCTTGTCAAGTTATATCCTTATGAGCCTGTTGAACTCTTAGATAAAAGAACAGATCATGAATTGAAGGTTAATGAGCACAGAGTGAAGCATTACATGGGAGCTGCTGTGACTCACCCAAGGGAGGACTTGTTTATGAGGAATCCAACATGGGTAATTAAGGATGGTTAGGCTAAAAGACCTAAAATCAAACGCTAATTGTGAGGCAACCCAATGATAAGGGAAGTTGTTTCAATTTTTCCTTAAACATTAAGTCTACTTTTTCATGCTTTTCTTTACGATTTTCGTCATTTTGAATTGATTATTTAATTTATTTTCTTTCTTATATTTTATTGCAGCACATATATAAAAAAGAATGGGCTAAAAAACTGACACGAGTTGCTGCAGCATCACATACAACTTGATAGTTGCTGCAACATCACATACACCATGACAGTTAGAAATGATTTTTATCCAATAGGGGAATTTTTCGTTGTTGCTGTAGCACTAGATTAATTGCTACAACAACGATTTTTGCCGTTGCATCAACAAAATCGTGGAACTTCTTACTGTTGGGAGTTTGTCAGGATAACGTAAGCATATCAGAGTTGTAGATAAGGAAGGATTGTACAATCCCTAAATAACTGTGACAAATATCCTTTTCTTTTTAAAATTGGATTTGTTTTAAATTTCAAATATTTTTCCCAATTTATGCTCTTAATTACCTTCCTTTTTTATTTTGTATATATATATATAAATTAGGGATTTAGAGTAGTGTCTTTCACTCTGACCATAATTCTTTCTCTTCATGTCAACAACTCTCACCATTATTTACAATTCTTTTTTCGGTTTACTTATTTTTAGGCACTAAACGATTCTGTTTAGTCTGCTCTAGCAATGCTGAAAGTTTAAGAAGAGAACTGCTCGATTAAAATACCCTTTACACTTTTATAGTTATAAGGCCGAAGATAAATTTGAAGAATTTATAGAGCCACGAAAACTATTAGAGGAAAAGTGTTTTCTATTCCCCAACAACCAATGAGGATGATTAATAACATATATACGGTTGTAGCAAGCAGATGATGGGTCAAATTTTGCTCTCACCCTCAAAACCCAATTGTTTCGGTTGTTAAAGAATTTTACTCCAACATGTTGCAGTAGGATCAGCGTAATATTTTTGTAAGGTAAGTCCAAGTTCCTTTAGACGCTAGAGTTATTAATGCTTTTTATTATTTGCCTCCTATGATTGAGTATAGGTACACAAAATTTACTAAGAACATGATTGTGAAAAAATGAGGGGAAATTTTTAAGACCCTGATTGTTTCGGGAAGAGAATAACTGAATAACGAGGGAAGAGTGGTTAATAGGATCGATTTGAAATCTCGCTTAATGCCAACCACCCACACTACCACTATTTCCCAAGATTGACTTATATTACTCTATGTTATAGTCAAGGGTTTAACTATAGATGTTGGGAAGGTCATTAAGAAAGAAATTAGAGAGTGTGCATTTAAGAGACAAAAGTTTGTTGCTTTATTGTTTCCTTCACTGATCACTGGTATTTGAGAGGCCTCTAAAGTGAGATTTGAGGCAAAATATGAAAGAGTGAAGAATGACATGGCCATGATAACAAGAGTAGTTGAAAGGATTGTTGTGGAATCTAGTACTGCAGCAACCCTAGAACGCCCTGATCTAGCAAGGGCAGAACATACTACAAGGATAAAAAACATGGTTCAAGAATTTAGTGAAGCTGTTAATGCATGTGTCTTAGCACAAATAAAAGAAAATAAAAGGTTTTGGACCTACTTGCAGCATCTAGAAGCCCAAAAGCATCGATTTCCTATGTACATGAAGAATAAGGATGTGGACTTTCCAGACTTGTTGTTGTAACAATTTAAATTGGCAAAAGTTGAGGAAGCCGCCTCAACAAAAGAGAGTAAAAATGCTGAAGCAGGAGAGGAGAGGGAATGAGAGTCTGAGGAAGATCAACAGCCAGAGCAAAACAAAAAAGCGAAAGCAGAAGCAGAAGACTCAGAAGAAGAAGAAAAAAAAAGAGGGAGATACAGAAAAGGAGGAAAAGAAGGAAAACTCTCAATGGTGACTCCCTCTTGCAAAGGAAATGAGAAAATTTTGGAAGAAGATGAATTAGATTATAAAGCAAGCTATTAGCAAGGTTGTTAGAACAGAAGAAGTAAAAAGCAGCCTAAGAGACCTCATTTCCTATATCACTGCTGAGGAACCTGTTGCAGCAAAACCTGCTCCAGCTACTACACAACAAACTCCAACAAAATCTCCTGCCACAGCTCATAGGGTCTCCAACAAATGCAAAAGAGCATAGCCCTCTATAGGTGCTACATCACCAGAAAAGCCAGAGTATAAACGAACAAGACCAACTCAGCCCAAAACTACTGAACCTATTGGAACCCCACCTATCAGTCCAACTCCAAGCCAGAGGAAGAAGCAACTAATTGCTATAATTCAAGGTTCACATAAGGAACGTTTGCGAAGTGCAACTAAGAAAAAGTGAACTTTTTTCAACAACAGCTACAGCAGAACATCCAACAACAAGAGAGTATCCCTTGCCAGCCCAATTTAATTTTCCAACTTCTGAAACTTTTCTTTTATTTGTTTTAGCTTGTTTAGTTTGCATTTCCTTCTTGTTAGTGTATGCATGTTTGTCTTATTTTGTTTTGTATGCTTGTGAGGACACAACACTTCTCAAGTTTGGAGGGTTGTGCTATGGTGTAATGTATTTTTGAGTGCAAGTGTTTATGTTGTGTGTTATGTATAGCTCTGGTATCCAGTATTTGTATATGAATTGGAAAACTTAATAAAGATAAATTTGAGTGTCATTAAGATAAAAGTTGAAATTCTATCTCAACACTTAGGCTTTCGTTGAGTTTCATGAGTATGCTCTAGCAAAGCCAAGAAAACCAAAAAGGGTAGAAAATATCTTAAGTTTGGGGGGGAAAATGTTTTGTTAAATTGTGCTTGTTATTAAATAAATTATGTTCCAATGGGTTAAGTTGCTGAGTAACTAGGGCTAAGTATGCACCCCCATATAAAGACTTGAGTCAAAAGGCAACAAGAGATATGAGTATTATTATAGCATCTATATAAAAAAAAATTCCTCTCTCTAGAATATTGAGTAACCAAGTCTTTTCGTGAGCCACATATTCAACCTTAAGTTAAAGTTGTCTTTAGATAAGATTATGTTATAGTATTCACAAGTTATTGCTGCAGCAACTCTGATCTATGCATTGGTTGAGTAATTGGGTGTCAACATTACTAGTGATAGACATTCACATAAAAAATCAATGATACATTGAAGAGAATTCGAAGTAAAAAAAAAAATATCGTAGCACAGTTTCAGCATATTTGTGTCTTCAGTCCCCCAAATGTGAATGTACTTATGTTTTACCTCTAATTTACATGTAATGTTTAATGTTGCAGCACCTCTGAAATTTGATCAAATTGACACACACACACTTTGGATATAATAAGGCCTAAGTCTAGAAAGTCTAGAACTGAACTGCTATAACAATTTTGCCTTGTTAAGAATGTGATTTGAGGGTTGATGAATCCTAACCAACTTGATGACAAAACTAAGTTAGTTGTTGCGTGATTGTGTGATTGAAGTGTTAGTGTCGTTGGCATTACTTGAGGACAAATAATGGTTTAAGTTTGGGAGTGTGACAACTCTATGAAATGAGAGTTATCATGGAACTTTTAGACTTACATCAGTAATATATAGAGAGTAAATGATATGTTTTTATTTCATTTTAGCTATATTTTTCATGAACATTCATTTTAGTTTATTTCTAATAAATTGAGTTGTTTTTAGAATAATTTGTGCTTAAATTATATGTTTAATTGTAGGTGACCGAAAGCTCAAATTTTACAAAAGGAATGCTACTGCAATAGACTTGCAGAGATAATGAAAGAACTTGGCTATAGAAGAAATGAAACAAATTTGGAACAATGCAAATGTTGTACTCATTGTTGTAACAATCCTGAAGCTATGACAGACTGGATTTCGTGCGCCACAACTAAAAGATTGCGATCTAAAGTTTCCAAAAATGGAGGATGTGTGCCACATACTGTCGGTTGCCCTAATTCTAAATTAAAAAGAAGCATGCTTGCAAATGAAAAGAGGGAACCATCACCCAAAGGGATAAATCACAAAGAAACAAGAAGAAAAACAGAAAACAAAAGGGATTTAAAGGTTGTGACAGAGGAGAAATCGTAGAGATCAATTGGAAATAAGTTCTTCTTATTATCTTCTTGTTTTCTATTTATTTATGCGGATGTATTTGATGGCAGAAACTATTTTATTTACGGTTCTATCGCAAATCATGAACTAAATTCTATTGTGCTTGAGTGGTAAACGATCTTGATGGATGATTGACTGATATATATATATATATATATGCGTTTCTCTTTATTTGCTATAGCATTTTGTCTTAATTTTTTTATTTTAATTCCTTATTTCGGCTGACCACTCATTTAGTGGATACTAGCTAAGAAAGAGCCTAAAAAAGGTTTGACTTAGTGGATCAAATTAAGACAATACTTGGTTTTAGATCGGGTTTGTCAAGTTGAGTAAATTTCAATTTGAATAGGGTCATACTTGATCTAAAATTAGTGATGAACAAGACATAGGGATTTACCTTGTAGGGTAAGTGGAACCTAGATCATTTAATGACATATTTAATGTTGGCGTAACAATCGGTCACTATTATGTTGCATTAGATATATGATATCCAACAGGCAACAACTGAGAATGCTTGAGGGATTCTGCCTAGTGTTGTAGTAGATGTTGTAGTAACGGTACTGTAATTGAAAAAATAATCAAAGTCATTAAATGAATTTATTCACTCAACTGCTCCATTCCCATTAGTTACATCCTTGTGTTTGACATGTGAATTTTATTTATTGCATTTTTTTAATTAGTTCATTAGTTCTATAAATTGTCTTATTTTAATTTAGAACAAAACTGTACCATTAAGATTCCTATAACAAATCTGATAACATCAATCCCTGTGGAGACGATCTGAATACTCATCAGTATATTACACTTGCACATTGACATCTATAACATTAGAAATCACACACCAATTATTTTAATTAAAAAAGGGTGGGAAAAAGAAAAATGAGGAACCACCATTGTACAATGATTGGGAGAATGCTCATTGCATAGTCATGTTTTTAAAGACTTTTCATAATGCAACTTTGCAGTTTTCTTCTTCTTTGAAGGTGATATCAAATCTTTGTTACATTTTTTTAATTTTGATATATGATACGAAGTTTAATTTAGCTTTATTAACATTGCTTATTTTTTTAAGGTGACATCAAATATTTGTTAAAATTTTGATATGTCAAATTGCACAATCGTTGAAATTATTGTCTGCTAGAAATGATAGCTTTTTGGATTTGATGGCAATTAAAATGAAGGGAAAATTTTATAAGTATTGGGAGGGCAATTTTAAGATAAATAAGTTGTTGATTGTTGCTTCTGTACTTGATCCTCAATGAAAAATGAATTTGCAACACATTGCTTTGAGAAATTACATGGTAAGGATAGTGCCAAATGCGTTGAGATGAAGGAAATGGTCAAAGATTTGTTGACTAGTCTTACTGAGTCTTATAATGCACAGTATAAACTACATGGAAGTGCGAGTGCAAGTGGAAGTACAAGCGGAAGCCAAAATTTGGTTATTGGAAGTGGAGGTGGTTCGAATTTTTGGGATTTGGGTTATGATGATGATGATGTTATGATTGAGGATCCGTTCTCCGAATTGAGTAAAGCAATTGTGGTTGATGAAGGTAGCGCAGAATTGTCAACTGAGCTGGATCTTTACTTGATGAAGAACACCGAAAAAATTGCAAAAAGTAATTTTGTGACTAAATTTGATATTTTATTATAGTGGAGGGTGAATAGTGTCAATTACTCAATCTTGTCAAGTATAGTAAGGGATGTTCTTGTTATTTCGGTGTCTATTGTTGCCTCTAAGTCCACCTTTAGTATTGGAGGTCGTATACTAAATTAACATAGAGGCTCATTGACTCCGGACATGGTTGAAGCATTGGAATTGATACATAATTGGTTGCGGTCTTCTTTTTTTGTGGATACAACAACATACTTAAATATAGTTGAAGACAATGACTTTATGGATCAGCTTACAAAAGATATATTTTGTAAAATTTTAATTTTAATTACTTTTTTAGTATTATGAACCTTATACAATTTGTTTAATTTTTATTAAAGTTTTTTTAAAGTAATGTGAATCTTGTACAATTAATTTTTTTAATATAGAACTTCGCAAATCAACAATGGCTGACAAACCTAGTAGGGTAACATGAAAATTCCAGTAAATATTTATTTGCTAATTATTAAATATCACTTTATTTTATTTGCCTTAATTATTGCGTGCTTTGGCCCACTTTAAATTTTGATGTTGGTGATATGGATAGTGGATGTTGTTAGGGCTTGTGTTATAGTGGAGTTTTATCAAATGTCGCTACAGTATTACAGACTTCTAGTATTTTGTCTTTTGTTGTATGGATTTAGAATTTGTAATAGATTTTAAATTTAGGTGCGTTTATGAATTGTGACTATTCCGTATTGGGACTTTCATTATTTTGCTTCTGACTTGAAGACTTTGTACTTGTTTATTTATATCTAGTATTACTATATGTGTAAAGTGTAGATGGTAGTAAGTACATTGTAAACTGTAAAATTCAGTGAAATCAGGTGAAAACTGTCAAATATAGTACGATTAAGTAAAAACTGCAAAATTGAGAAAATATATGAACCGAACTGAACCAAAATATTTTAGTTTGATTTGGTTCATATTCGGTTTGAAATATTTAGAACCGATCGGTTTCGATTTGGTTTAGTTTTGGCCCCTAATCGAACCGAACCGAGAAATGCGCATCCCTAGTTTTCTCAACCTAACGAAGTCGAAGGCAAATGAGCAAGGCATCTATTTAGGAAATAGGATGGAATCAAGTGTTAAGGTTGTGGGAACTTTGAGACTAATTTTAAAATCTAGTTTTTGTTTAGAACTTAAAAACACATTTTACATACCCACATTTCCTAGAAATTTAATTTCTATTGTTCGTCTTGTTTCATTAGAATATAAATTTGTTTTTGAACAAACAACTTGTAATATATATAAGAATAATAATTTTATTGGCAGTTGTGTTTTATTTAATAGTTTATATAAATTAAATTTAGATCCCACATTTGAGTCTAATATTTTTACTTTGCATGACGAAATATTGGCATTAAGTGTTTTATTATTAATGAGAATTCCTCTAAACTTTGGCATAGGAGATTATGACATATCTCCACAGAAAGAATTAAAAAGTTAGTGAATGATAGAGTTTTACAAAGTCTTGATTTTACTAATTTTAATTCTTGTATAGATTGCATTAAGGAAAAACAGAGTAACAAGACTACTAAAGGTGCCAAGAAAAGTTATGAAATTCTTTAGATTATACATACTCATATTTGTGGACCTTTTTCCACTCCTTGTGTAAATGGTCAGAGATATTTTATCTCATTTATAGAGACCATTCTAGGTATATGTATATTTATTTTCTAAATTATAAAAAAAAGCCATTGATGCTTTGAAGATTTATAAAACTGAAGTAGAGACACAAAAGGAAAGAAAAATAAAAATTACGAGGTTTGATAGGGGTGGAGAATATTGTGGAAGGTACACAGAAAAAGGACCAATGCCTAGCCCATTTGCAAAATTTCTCGAAGAAATAGGCATTATTGCATAATATAAAATCCCTTGCACACCATAATAGAATGAAATTTATTGTGCAAATTTTATTATACTCGTAAGCACACGAACCTATTATAGTATAGATTTGTCGTGGCAAGTGTCGATCCCACAAAAAGGTAGATTTAATTATGAGTATGGTTAATTTTCTAAATATGTTTGTGAGTTGCTTGGAAGTGATTTCTTTATTTTAAGGATTTAAAATAAAATAATGGGAATGTATTATAAATGAAATAAGGCAAATGAATCGCTTGAGTCTTTGGATTCACACTCAACATTTCATCACAAGCTTAATATTTCTTTTTAGTTCCAATTAATTTATGAGGGGGTATTTCCACTCCTTATAATCCTCACTCTAATAAATATGGTATCAAGCACTCAGTGCGTCAGTGAGTAATGATCTTCCACTAAATGTGGTGTTAAGAATGTTAACCTAAATAATTCTTCATTGATTTTGATGATAACAAACATGATTAAGTTTTAGTTAATCTTTTAAGAGTTCAACATGATTTTCTCTATCTTTAAACAAGCCTCATAAAGCATAGTAAAGATTTGGAGTCAAAACAGTCTTCTTGCAAAAATAGCTCGCTGCAGCAGTTTTTATGGAAAACGGTTTGCCGATATTTGTAATAAACGGCTCGCCGATTTCAAGCAGAAATGGAGATTAGTCTCTGGATGTAAACGGCACACCGACATGTGTGATAAACGGCTCGCCGATATTAACCAGTAGCCTCTGGACCTAAACGGCGAACCGATATGTTACTAAACGGCTCGCCGATATCAACCAGAACTGAAGGGCAGTCTCTGTACATAAACGTCGAACCGACATGATCGAGAAGCGGCTCACCGATATCATCCAGTAGCCTCTGGATAAAAACGGTGATCCGACAATTTTGATAAACGGCTCGCCGATATTAACCAGAACTGAAGTATAGCCTCTGGACATAAACGGCGATCCGACATCTAGAAAACGGCGATCCGACAATTTGAAAAATCAGCTCAACGGTCATATTGACCAGTCAAACGGTGATCCGATATCTAGTTAACGGCGATCCGACAGTGTGCAGACAGTCTATAACGGCTAGTTTTCAGCTGCTACTATAAATAAGCTCATTCTAATCCAAACAAAGGTTGATCACAACACGACCATTGAGCTAATATTCGAGAATACAACCTTCATAGAGCTTAGAACACACTCTTGCTTCATCTATTCACATATTAAGCATCATTGTGTAATCTTATATATTGTGAGAGGCAAAAACAGTTTGTAATCTTTTACTTTGAGTGATTGTAAGTGTTGGGATACACTTGGGTTAAGAGATTGGGAATAATCTCTTGTTGTAAAGGTCCACTGACACCTTGGAAGTCAAGTGTAAGCATTTGAAGCCTTGGAGGCTTGCTTAGTGGAATCCTCAAGCCCGGAAAGCTTGGAGGCGTGGACGTAGGCGAGGTTGGCCGAACCACGTAAAAATCTCGGTGTTTGAATCCCTCTTTCCTTATCTTTTTATATTGTGATCATCTTAATTGTTATTGCTTTGAATTTGATTTATAATTGCATTAAGATTTTCTTTAATAAATTGAATAATTTTTTAGAATCCCAATTCACCCCCCCTCTTGGGTTGCATACTTGTATTTCAATTGGTATCAGAGCCTTGTTCTCTTGTTAAGACTTAATCGTCTAGAGTAAAAGATCCATGGCAACCCTAAATGACTCAACCTTTAGAGAAGGGCAATCCACAACTAGACCACCATTCTTCGATGGTAATGACTATGCTTATTGGAAAACTAGAATGAGAATCTACTTGCAAGCCTTAGATTATGAAATTTGGGAAGTTGTTTGTGACGGTCCATTCATGCCTATGTTTAAGGATGAAGTAGGAGATGATATTCCTAAACCATCAAGTCAATGGAGTGAGTTAGAAAAGAGAAAAATGTCTCTAAACTCCAAGGCTATGAATGCTTTGTTTTGTGCCCTTGATAAGAAAGAATTCCATAGAGTATCTAGTTGTGAAAGTGCACAAGAGATATGGAACAAACTTGAAGTTGTCTATGAAGGGACAAATCAAGTAAAAGAGTCTAAAATCAGTAGATACACTCGTCAATATGAGTTGTTCCAAATGGAACAAAATGAAAATGTGTATTCTATGTATACTAGATTCACGGACATAGTGAACACCCTAGGTGCCTTAGGGAAAACCTTCTCAAATAGTGAGAAAGTTAAGAAAATTATTAGGTCACTTCCAAAAGAATGGAGACCTAAAAGAACCACCATTGAAGAGGCCAAAGATTTAAATACTTTAACTCTTAATGATTTTATTGGTTCTCTTATTTCATATGAAGAGGATTTAGCTGCAGAAAAAGGACATGAGGAGAAGAAGAAAAGCATTGCTCTCAAAGCTTCAAAATATGAGATTGATGGAGAGAGTGAAACGGATGATAAAGAACTAGCCATGCTAGCAAGGAGGTTCAGAAAATTCTTCAAGAAAACCGGAGAGCGAAGAAATTTCAGAAACTTCAAGAACCATAGGGAGAAGAAGGAAGCAATCACGTGCTATGAATGCAAGAAGCCTGGACATATAAGATCGGAGTGCCCACTTATCAACAAACTCAAGAAGAAAGCAATGGTTGCAACTTGGGATGATAGTGAGGAAGAGTCAAATGATGAAGAAGGATCGCAAGAAGTATCAAACTTAGCACTCATGGCAATAGGAGGGGATGATGATCTCAATGAGGTAAGTGATCCTACCTATGATGAATTGTATGATGCTTTTCAAGATTTGCATAATGAGTTGATGAAAATTGGTAAAAAGAATGTATGTCTTAAAAAGGAAATGGCAAAGCTCAAAAATGAAAATGAATCTCTAAATGCAAGAATTGTATGCCTAGAAGTAGGAAACAAAACATTGCATGATGAAATTGCATTATCAAATGAGAAACCTAGCATCTCACATGAGCATTTGAAATCACACATGGATGAGCTGAAAAATGAGAACGAATTACTCAAGAAAAAGAATAATGAATTGAATGAAATTGTTCTGAAATTTACAAATGGGCAAAAGATGTTGGATAATATGCTTAACTCACAAAAATGTGTTTTTGATAAAGGAGGACTTGGATATAAGCCTAACTTGAAGCAAAAGTATTATAAGAATTATTTTGTTAAAGCTACCTCCACAAATGATCATAAGATTACATGTCATTATTGTAATCAAAATGGTCACATGAAATTTAGATGTCCCGTGAAAAGGAATGCATATTATGGTGTCAAATGCATTTGGGTTCCAAAAGGAACCGTTGCTAACTCTCAAGGACCCAAAAAGCTTTGGGTACCTAAAACTTGAGACTTTTTCTTGTAGGGCTTGAAGAAGAAGAAAAACAAATGGTACTTGGACAGCGGTTGTTCAAGGCACATGACCGGAAACTATGCATGGTTCTCAAGCTTCACCAAAATTGAAAATGGTGGAGACGTATCTTTTGGAGACAATTCAAAAGGAAAAATTCTTGGAATTGGAAATGTTGGTAAAGTCTCTTCAACTCTAATTGAGAATGTATGTTTGGTTGAAAACTTGAAACACAACTTAATTAGCATTAGTCAATTATGTGACAAAGGTTATAAAGTTATCTTTGATAAACTTAGTTGTGTTATTGAGAACTCATGTGATGGCAAAACCTTATTTGTTGGAAATAGATGTGGTAATGTTTATATCATTGACATAGAATGTGCATCTACTCTTGATAAATGTTTTTCGGCATTACATGATGATTGTTGGTTATGGCATAGAAGGTTAGGACATGCAAGTATGGATTTGATTTCAAAAATTTCGAAAGATGATTTAGTTAAAGGTCTTCCGAAAATTGGTTTTCAAAAGGATAAGATTTGTGAAGCTTGTCAATTTGGAAAACAAATTAAAACTTCTTTCAAGAATAAAAACCATATTTCTACTTCAAAACCACTTGAACTTCTTCACATAGATCTTTTTGGGCCATCTAGATATGCAAGTCTAAATGGCAAATATTATGCATTTGTGATAGTGGATGATTATTCTAGATATACATGGGTATTATTCTTAGCCAATAAGGATGATGCTCTTGATGCTTTTAAAGTGCTTTGTAAGAAATTACAAAATGAAAAAGGGCATGGTATTGTATGCATTAGGAGTGATCATGGAGGAGAATTTGAAAATCATGCATTTGAGAGTTTTTGTAATAATCTAGGCATTGAGCATCAATTTTCATCACCTAGAACCCCACAACAAAATGGAGTTGTTGAGAGAAAGAATAAATCCATTCAAGAAATGGCTAAGATCATGTTGAATGAAAATGCATTACCAAAATATTTTTGGGCC
>MKYO02005228.1:245051-413388 GCA_002013955.2 Citrus medica | reverse complement strand
TAGGCGAGGTTGGCCGAACCACATAAAAATCTCGGTGTTTGAATCCCTCTTTCCTTATCTTTTTATATTGTGATCATCTTAATTGTTATTGCTTTGAATTTGATTTATTATTGCATTAAGATTTTCTTTAATAAATTGAATAATTTTTTAGAATCCCAATTCCCCCCCCCCCCCCTCTTGGGTTGCATACTTGTATTTCAAAGAACACATTATGCCAAACGATAATAATCCTTCTGTCGACAACGTGGCAAGACCACCCACTAAATAACTTAGATGCACTCTCTGTTGACAATGAGTTAGGAAAACTAAAGATGGCCAATAGGTCGGTGGCACATGCCACGGCACAGGCACGGCATGCATTCGTACAGCACAGCACAATGAGAGCACGTTTTGGTAGGCCACGCAGAATGGCACAACGTGCACGTGGACTGACCCGGGCCTAGAATTTTAAGCACGGTGACCTTAAAATCATAGCACGATTAAAGATGTTTCAAAGCACAGCACGCTAAAAGACACGTAATAAGCACGCTTTATTGGTGAGCTAGCACGCGACCAGTAGGCCAAAGTATATTAAAGTAAAATTTTTTTAATGAAAAGTAAATATAAAATGTTATGATTTTACAAATATCTTGAAATTAAATTTTTTTAATATATTTTTTAGCATAGGCTTTTAAAAATTTGTTTAAGTCTTAGTTTAAATAAATATTCTAATTGTTTTATTTTTATAATTTATTAAATGAATAAATAAATATCATGATTTTGATAAATAAAATTATAACTATCGTGATTTTATAATTAATATCTCATAGTTGTGACTTCTTGTAATCGTTATTCCAGGATTATAATATTAATTTTCATTAATCATTACTATGATCTATGGAATTAAATTTATGTATTGTTGTGCTATGATTGGTTATTGTAAAATTAAATATATAGCTGTAAATTGTGATAAAATGTTAATTGCTCCCTTAATAAAAATTATTGTTATTGTTGTTGTCGTTGTTGTTATTGTTATTATTCTTATTATTCTTATGGGCTTAAAAAAGCACGTCAGGCACGTGAGCTTTTTTAAGCACGCTGAACATTTGGGCTTGAAGGAAAAAAAAAGTTGATGGGCACGGCACGAGTGGGCTCGTGCCATGGGCCCCGCCAGGCCTTTAGAAAAAAAAATTTGGGCATAGTACGACATGACCTATTTACTTGGTGGGTTGTACCGTGCCGGCATATGGGCCCTAGTGGGCCGTGGTTTGGTGTCGGAATAGCCATTGGCTATCTATAAAGACGACCCACAAAATACAGGAGGGGAATTTTCTTTTTAATAAATATGGTGATTAGTGCTCATCGTGCCAGACAGTAACGATCTTTTACTAAAGAGCCAATATATCGTGCAAAATCTAGTTAAGATACACTGTCTGTCGATGATGAGTCAAAACAACCACTTAAAGATAAAAAACAAAGTAAATAAACTTACTAAATTAAACCCATGTATCATGTTGAGGCTTCACATTCAACCTAAACTTGAAATTAAACTAGCCACTCATAATTAAACTAGGGGTAGTGGACAGTGCCATGGGTCGTGCCAGGCCTTTAGAAAAAAAATTTGGGCACAGTACGGTACAGCCCATTTACTTGGTGGGCTGTACCGTGCCGGCCTATGGGCCCTAGTGGGCCGTGGTTTGGTGTCGGCACAGCCTGTTGGCTATCTTTAGAGACGACCCACAAAATACAGAAGGAGAATTTTCTCTTTAATAAATATGGTGATTAGTGCTCATCGTGCCAGACAGTAACGATCATTTACTAAGGAGCTAGTATACCGTGCAAAATCTATCTAAGATACACTGTCTGTCGATTATGAGTAAAAAAAACCACTTAAATCTGAAAGACAAAGTAAATAAACTTACTAAATTAAACTCATGGATCATGTTAAGGTTTCACCTTCAACCCAAACTTGAAATTAAACTAGCCACTCATAATTAAACTAGGGGTAGAATGGTAATTTTATTAAAATAAGTAAGAAATACAAGATGGAGAGAGAATAGCAGAAAATTAAGCTAAAAAATGGATTCATGGGTGTTAAATTAGGGTGGACTCCTCTATTTATAGATACAATGGGTAAATCACGACCATCATATTAAAACAATTTGACCGCTCAGGATTGTGCCACGTGGCAAGCTTTGATTGTCTGCAGCACATCATTAGTCAATATCATGTCAGGATTTCGGTCTAATAATATGCTACCACGTCATCGGTCAAATGCCACATCAACATTTCGTTCCAATAGAATCATGTCACATCATTGTGAAATACAAGTGTGCAACCTAAGAAGGGGGGTGAATTGGGATTCTAAAAATTATTTTATTCTAAAACAAATTATCAAGCAAATCTAAAATGAATTTAATGGAATAACTCTTAAATCAATTACAATATAAAAAGATAAGGGAAGAGAGATTCAAACACGAAGAGTTTTACGTGGTTCGGCCAACCTCGCCTACGTCCACGCCTCCAAGCTTTTCGGGCTTGAGGATTTCACTAAGCAAGCCTCCAAGGCTTCAAATATTTACATTTGACTTCCAAGGTGTCAATGAACCTTTGCAACAAGAGATTATCCCCAATCTCTTAACCCAAGTATATCCTAACACTTACAATCACTCAAAGTAAAAGATTAAAAATTATTTTTCTCTCACACAATATTTAAGATTACAAATCAATATCCAATGTGTGAATAGATGAAGCAAGAACGTGTCTTAAAGCTCTATAAAGAATGTATTCTCGAATATAAGCTCAATGGTCGTGTTGTGATCAACTTTGTTTGAATTTGAATGAGCTTATTTGTAGTTGGAGCTTAAAATCTAGCCGTTATAGACTGTCTGCTGAAAAACGGTTCACCGTTAATCATTAACTATTAACCGTTTAGGCTAGTCAAAGTCACCGTTGGGCCAATTTTCAAATAAATGATTTGCCGTTTAGAATTACCCTTTCGCCGTTAAATTCCAGAGACCTACAAAATAAGCTTCAGCTATCCGTTTTCACTAAACGGTTAAAGATTAGCATGAAATGACAATCTGGAATTTATCGGTTAGCCGTTTGATATTAATGGTTCGCCGTTTGTTTCCAGTAACTTGCAAAACAAATTAGCTTTATTCATTTCTGTTAAGCGGTGCCAGAAGAGCACAATCTTCAATTCTGGATTTTATCGGTTAACCGTTTCAATAAACGGTTCACCGTTAAATTCCAGTAGCCTTCCCAGCATTTTGTGTTTTCCATTTTTCTTAATCAGTTAGAGCTTAGGCAATTTGTTACTCTATAGTTTTAATCGGTTAACCGTTTAAAGGAAAATGGTTCGCCGTTTATTTCCAAAATCACAGTTTAAGCCAAATATTGCAGAAAATCATTTTCTAATTTGAAATTGAACAGTTATTCAACTTTTATGAATATAGTTGGAATGATTATAAGGCTTTCGTTTATTAAAGAATAGCTCTAACATTTTAATCAAAAACATTTAAAGTTTGTTATCATCAAAATCACGTGTACAATTACAGTAATGATATAACTACAAACATATTATACAAATAAATATTTACAAATTAATGTGGCATAAAGATATTGGTTGTATAAACTTATCATGTGCCCACAAAATTGAAAAAAATAATTGTTATCACTTTTCTTCTAATCACTTTGCGCACATTAGTTTGTACATACTTGTTTGTATAAAATTATTTGTAACTCTATAATTATTGATATAATTATCGTATACATTTTCTTCCTCATATTTTATTTCCCAATGCAATTATGATATTTTCCTCACTTTTAAGGGGAAGGATAACATCGATACGTTTACTAAGTATCTCCACATTGCTTTGAGTAAAAAGTAAAAACAAAAAACCCATAACTTAAAATTCTTTATAAATTAATTTGTATCAACTTAAAAAATACAACTAATAAAAGATATGGCGAGCCTTTAACATTTGTTTTTCATTAGTTGTTGACACGACTCAAAAGTATTATCTACTTTTAAATATAAAAGTATCTAGTTATAATATAATCTGGTGAACTCAAGGTCGAACCACATGAAATTAAAATTTAGTAGTCAATTTATTAAATTAATAAAATTAAATGCGGGAAAATAAATTAATAAGAATTAATCTAAAAATATGTTAAGGCTATGAGATCCACTCTTAGATTTCAAATTATGGTTATAACAATTCTCTTATATTTTTATTTTGTATTTATTTTGCCAATTAATTATTATGCTATTTAATTCTTAACTAACTATTTGTGTGAATTATTATGCTATTTAATTCTTAACTAACTATTTGTGTGACGAATATGGAGACAAAGTACTTAATGTGCCACTAGGGATGGCAAAAAAATATGGGTCCGGCTCAGATCCGCAAAGATCTAGAAGATCTAGATCCACACATTAAAAAATACGAATCTGTAGCTTAAGAATTATGATCCGTGCGGATTCGGACCCGAATTCAGATGCAAGTGCATCTGGAAAGTCAGATACCCGAATTCGGATGAATTTTAATTATATTATTAATTTAATCAAATTTGTATTCAAAATAATATAAGTTAAAATTGAAAAAAAAAACAGTAACCTAAACCATTCACGCCTCACACCTCCCTACTCCCCACCACTCACAAGCGGCTGAAATCAAAAGCCACCCCAAATCCCTAACCGTTGAATGCCATCTGCCTTGCAATCGCTGTCATCGAACGTTGGATACCTTGCCTAAGTTGAGCACATGTTGCTGTTGTCGGACACCGGCTACCCTACCTCGCCTTGCTCAGTGCACTCCACTGTCATCGAACGCCAGTAAACCGCTGCATCAATGGCTCGCGAAGCACACCACACATGGCTACCTTGTCTATTCTTTCTGTCTTTGACCGCTGTTAATACAAATGGTGAGCACGCAAATTTCCAGCAAATCAATTTTAGATTTTCAGCGAGGCATTTTTGGTGTCGTTTTGTGCTTTCGTGGATTGCATTTACACAACCATTCAAATCAAATCAGTTGGTGGCCTCTCATAATTATTATCTATCATTTACACAACCCTCATTATTATCAGGGAACCCTATGTTACATTCAATGTACCATACACAGATCACAAGAATCACATAAATTATGGAACTCACATAATTGTGTGGTTCTTGTTAGTTGTGTATGGTACATTCAATGTAACATAGCAAAATCATTATTATTATTATTATTATTATTAGTTTTTAAATTAATTATTGTCATTATGCATAAATGTATTTTGTGATCTTCCGTAACTTTATGAATTATTTTAATTTCAGATTTACTTTAATTAATTTAATTGGTTTTTTGGTTTAATTACTTAAATTAAATGCATTAATTTTATTTGTGGATTTTAATGGTGGTACTTGAATTTATGTTATTTTTTATATTTAATTTATGTTGTGATATTTTTATTTGTAGATTTATGATTTTGTTGTATGATATTCATGTTTAATTGTTAATTGTTGGATTTAATTGAATTTTGTTTAATATTATTATTTAAATTGTTGAATTTTTAAATTATATTTTAAATTTATTTAATTTTAATTTTGCAGATCCAGGTATCCGGAATATCCGCTTGCATTCGTTACGGATATTACCTGCATTCGGATCCGAATAATTTTTTTGCGGATCTAGATATAAAAATCTAAATGTGGATCCGAGTTCGGATTTTGCCAACCCTATGTGTCACAACTATATTGAAGTGTCGACATTATGTCAAAATATCATATAAATCTGAAGAGATCTAAATCTATAAATTAACATGACATAAAAAGAACTGGTAAGAAAAAAACACAACAAATAAAATAAACTTTAAAATTCACTTGAGAGAGTAATTAATTAATAATTTAAATAATTAAGCTTTACCTATCACCTCAGCTCAAAAAATTAATCACTCCTACTGAAACACAAAACACTTGATTTATTTAATAAACTTCTTAAATATATTAAAAGAAAATTAACTATACAAAAGAAGAAATTTCTCTTAATCCTCAGTCTCAACTTCCTCCCTTCTTTTCCTCTACTAGGTAAGGAACACATCTTTTTTTTTTTTAATATATATTTACATAGAGAAGTATGATGGTCAAGTGGCAAAATGGCCATATCACCATCACGATCATGTTTGCTCACTTTTTCTTTATTTTATTTATTTATTTATTAATTATATCACCTCAATAATGCATTCCATGTGACTTTAATAATTCTTTTTTGTTCATGCTTTAAGTTCCAATTCTCTTTTTATTCCTTAAATATTTACAATATAAAAACTAACATACTGTAAATTAATTTTAATATAAAAAAATTATTAGGTGAGCGTTAAAATAATTTAAGAATAATAAACACATTAATCAATACTATAAGTGAAAAAATAATAATTTTACACTTATTAAATATACACTTTTTTAGTATCAATCAGTTATTAAATCACGTCATGATTTTAACAGTCCAAGAACAGGACGTGTCATGTTCATGAACCCTAATGAAGAGTGTTGGATAGATAATTTCTCTTTGGTCACTTTGGAAACTATGATAAAATTAGAATATATGAGATTCCTTCTTTAAAATCACTTAAATGATCCCATTGGGCGCCCCATCCTGATGGCAGACAGGTGTTTTAATTGGTGACTGATTCTATTTTTTACAAAAATATGGAATAATAAGGATTTTCTTCTTGGTAATGAAAGTAAATTTTCGAGTCAATCTTAGTTTTCAATAAAGCTCATATCATAATATATTTATAGATTATAACATTAGACTATATTTAGGAGCTGGATAAATTGTGTGCTTGAATTAGATTTTACGACAAAAAAATTAATTCTATTTAACCTTAGGTTTGGCTATCAGACTAGTTTATTTGTCCAAATTTTAGTCTATGATGGAACTATTAATCCTCATTTATTTATTTATTTTTTCATGTGGGTTTTCCTTTAGACAGGACAAGACTTGGTGAAAAGTTGTTCTATTTATCGCTATTTTTTCCTTAATTTAACTAATACATTATGTGTATTAATTGTAAAAAATTATCTTTGTAATTATTTTAACCTGTAATTTTTTAATATATTAAATGTCAAAATTTATTTAGACTAGTATTGAATATTAAACATAAATGATTCAATTATTTATTTACAATAATGTTGAATATTAAAATTTTAAATTCAATTATTATTAATATAATTTAAGAATATTTATTTTATTTAAATAGTTATTTTAACTTTGTTAAATTAAATTCAATAAAGTCCTGTCAAAAGTTGTACCAAACGAAAAATAAAATTATGTATAATCCATTTTAATTCAACCTAATTTAATTCTAAATATAATCCGGTCCAATATAGTTCTGTCTTCCAAATTAGTCTGAAAAAATTTCATTCAATTCTCAAAAAAAAAAATTAATTTAAATTACACCGATTGACAAAAAAATACCGGTTTTTTTTTAAATTGCGCCCGTAAAAACAACCGGAGCGGCGCTGCAGTGTCATTTACTCTTTTATTATTAGCCATTTCCGACATGACGTTCAAAAGCCCATTGCAATTAAACGACGTGTCATTCCTGGATCGACCTTCCTTGCTTGCGAACGCGTTTACTAAGCGGAGTTGTACGGGCTGTAGTATACTAGTATGTAGTGTAGGCTCAGGCAAGTTCTCTCACTTCCGGTGTTGGTTGCCCCCGCACCTGCAAATACTAACTGCGACTAAAAAAAAATTAAATTAAATTAAATTAATTGAACTTAAATCCTTCTCTTCTCTTTTTGAATTATTCCTTCTCATCCTCACCATTTTTGAAGTGATTTATTCAAAATGAGCGTGATCGACATATTAACGAGAGTAGACTCGATCTGCAAGAAGTACGACAAATACGACGTCGAAAAGCAGAGGGAGACCAATGTCTCCGGTGACGATGCCTTCGCTCGCCTATACGGCGCCGTTGAGGCCGACATCGAAGCAGCTCTTCAGGTCAGTCCCATTTCCACCTCTTCCTCTACTGCTCATACTAGCGTCCAAAAAAAAGTCAAAGTATAAGATCTGAGATAGAGTTAATTGAAGATCTATGAGGTTTCTTCTCGAGTTCAAATTCCAATTTAATTCCGATTTATCTTTAATAATTATGCTCGCGCTCAGTTGTTGAGAAAGCTGAGAAGGAAGACAAGAGTGATTATCTTCCGATTAAGATCAATTTAAGATAATTAGTTGTTAAAGTAGAGTAATTTATGTGAAGATCTATGGTTTTGTATACCTACATTTTGCGGATTAGGGATTAGCTAAATTTTGTTTTTTTATTTTTTTGATTTACTGAAATTTAAGTATTTGATCTACAGAAGGCGGAGTCTGCTTCTAATGAGAAAAACAGGGCATCTGTGGTGGCTTTGAACGCTGAAATTCGTAGGACTAAGGCTCGATTGTTAGAAGAGGTCCCCAAGTTGCAGAGACAGGCCATAAAGAAGGTTAGTATCAACATTTCTTTTAATAGTTATTTGTTGAAATATTTTTAAAAGATTCTGTTCATTATTAAGGCATGCATTTGACACTAAAAGTAGCATGTAGATTTATACCCACAATTACATGATTTTGATAAGGAGTGTTGAACTACCCATGCAGTGATGGACTGATTCATCACCTACACGTTAATATGTGTCGAGGTTGCGTACTTCACAGTCCTTTGTTTGTTATTGCTTGTAAATATTCATATGGTTATAATTTGAGTGGCTGTTTATTCCTTGCATACTGATTTTGGGATGTGATGTCTAAGAAAAGAAAGGAAATGTGTTAGTATCAGTCCATTTCTCAGGTGAAGCCATTTTTATTAAATGAATCATACACCTGAACAATAGTATACCAATATTGCTTAGTTCTTGATGGCATAAATCTTACAATTTATTGCAGGTTAAAGGGCTTTCAACAGAAGAGTTAGTTGCTCGCAATGACTTGGTACTTGCATTGCCTGATAGGATCCAAGCTATACCAGACGGGACTGCTGCTGCACCAAAACAAAGTGGAGGTTGGGGGGCTTCCGCTTCCCGTACCGAGATCAAGTTTGATTCAGGTGCAGTGTTGATTTTATTTGGATTCATTTTACAGACCTTAAATCACATTTGTTAAATGGATATATAGGCTTTTATTGCGATATGATTTTAATATACATGTCAGTATTTCTCTTTTAACAAAGAAAGTGTTTCTCAATGTACAAGCAAATCTAATAATTGTGCATTCAATGTATTACTTACATTAGTTTTCTTATGCCAAAACAAAAAGTTATGGAAAAATATTACTGAATTACATTTTGCAAAGCCAATCTTCACCTAACTTGAATCTTTTTGAAGTTTTTTTTTGGGGGGGGGGGTCAATTTCTGAATTTTTGTTAAGCATTTAAACTTTTTCCCATTAATTTTTAGTTACCTTATGTCTATTTTGCTCTTTGAAGATTATATAGTCACATGACAATGTTATTAGTGTGGAAATTATGTGATTCATTTTTGCTGTCTACTTACCTGTTGTGTAGATGGGCGGTTTGATGATGAATACTTTCAACAAACTGAGGAGTCAAGTCAATTCAGGCAAGAGTATGAGATGCGTAAAATGAAGCAGGCAAGTCACATATCTCAAGTTGCAGCTTCTTTCAGCATGATTTTGTAAACTAAAATTAAGTATGTATGGTTCCTAATTTATGCCTTTTCCAGCCCTGGTTTTTGAAATTTATCTGTTTTGACAATCACACAGGATCAAGGTTTGGATATGATTTCAGAAGGCCTGGATACTTTGAAGAATATGGCCCATGATATGAACGAGGTATTCTGGCTTGAATTAAACTATTAGTTAATTTGCATACATTTTGTTCACCATCTTCAGGGGATTTGCAGGAAGTGGATAGACAAGTTCCTTTGATGGATGAAATTGACACTAAGGTCAGCAGCACTTTTATATCCTTCTATGCTTTCAAAACTTTTATCTTGTTGCAGTATAGAGTTTATGTTGAACAATCTTCATTCCTCTTTACAGGTGGACCGGGCTACAGCTGACCTTAAGAATACTAATGTTAGACTAAAACACACTGTTACTCAAGTAATGACCTTTAACTTATGAATTTCGTATTCCATATTTCTCTAACTGTCTCCAGTTGTATGTTTCTTTAACATAATCTCTGGTTCTGTTCCAGTTGAGGTCTAGCCGAAATTTCTGTATTGACATAGTTTTGCTGTGTATTATTCTGGGAATCGCTGCCTATTTATACAAGTAAGCACCTTACTCTTTCATCAGAGCTTAAACTTATGCATCGCCACTGTTTTATCAACTTAAGTGTGTCAGCTTTCCCCATATGCCCTTGTTGAGGAATATGTAGAATTTAACAGACCATTCAGTTAGATCTCCATGATTGGGAATTCTTATGCTAATTTTATTATTGCTAAGGACAACCAAGTCTGAGGATTGAGAATTGATCGCATGGTTTTATGCTGGCATTCTGGGCAGCTGTAGAAAAAATTTATAATTCCTGTCATTGATATTGTTGTGGTTGAGGTATTTAAGTAGTAAAGTTGACAAGTTGGTTGGATAACTTTAAATGGTGTTGGCAGTCTCATGTTGCATGTTCAGTAATTCGATTATTGGATGTTGAGGTAGTTGACAAAGTAGGAAGGATAGAAATTATTGGTCCATGAATTCATGTTGAGTGCAAAGAGAGAATTTGATGTCACTGCATTTAAGCTTTGATCCTGGTGTCCTCAAAATGTACCATCGCAGAGTATAATGTGTTTATATTTGCCAGTTTGAATTAATCCTTTGAACTGATTGCTTTCCACCATTTACCAAATAGATAAGTGTGGGGGAGGACTCATTAACTAGTGAATTTACTTTGGAGAATTGGGGGTAAATGCATTTGTTGAGGCATATTTAATTTGCCCAGATCCTTCATGATTCAGATTTGTCCCATTGATGCTCTATACGTAGAGTTGCCGGGTGAAACTTTTATGTAATAGATTCATTATTCTATGCTTTTACTATTGTTATTGGATTTTGATTTACTGTCCAAAATTTATTCTGATGGATTGTGCTTTATTTATTTGCAGTGTGCTGAAGAAGTGAAATGATATGAAAGCTACTTCGCTGATTTCCCTCACTTTGGCTTTTGCTTTTGGTATTATTTTTTGCCTTTTGAGGACGTTTTTTGGTGCTTGATTTTCTATTTGGTTTGTCTCTCTTATATTTGGGATTACTGCTCACATTTGAAAAATGTATGGTTGTCTTTTATGTGCTAATTCACTTTGTCTATGTCCATGTGAATAACTTTTCGCTCTTGTGCAGTGTACCTTATATCCATAGTCTAAGCCAATATTCTTTCTCTGGATTCCGACTTTAATCTATTAAGAGTTTTGAATACCGGCGTTCGGCAACACAACTGGTGGAATGTCAAACATTAGGATAGTTCAGAATAGATATTTTATTGTGTGATATAAATTTTGATTGCATAAAACGGAGGATGTTGTGCGGATTGATGGCCCCTAGAGAAAGGAAAAACAAAAATCAGAAACAAAATTGAGCATATAACTTTTAGTTTTGTTTTTCTAAGCTGGGAAGGGGTTATATATAAAGAAACAAAATTTTGGATCAGTAAGGTCGACTGACATCATTTCTGCTGTTCAAAATGTATTTACTTAATGCTCTGAAATTTTGTGCACCAAGACGTTATTAATAATTAATATCTTGTATTTGTAAGATCAATGCTATTTCCTTGTAAAAATTTCCTCATCTATTTCGACTTGAGAAAAGAAAGGGAGGTGTCTTTGAATTCTTGAAAGGGGCTATTTTTAAAACCTCCCTTGAGGTTTGATATAATTTCACTTAGATGGTGAGATTGATTGTATTCTCACTTACCTCCCCTGCCGTTAGTATACATACGGGTTGACCGTTAGTTTACTTCTAAAATGATTAAAATATCCAAATCAATTTAGGGAGACAGAATATGTCTCCCAGGCGATAAGTGTTTGTCTCTCTAAATTACAAAATGCTTGTTTTTGTAATTTCGAGCGACGAATGCCGTCTCCCGGGTGACAAGTGTCTATCTCCTCAAATTACAGAATGCTTGTAGGGCTGGATGGTGAAATCAAAAATTACTAAAACATAATTTAGTTCTTTTAGCAATAGACATACCAGTCTCTACCAAACAAACTATCAATATTTGACTTGTTTAAAGAAATAATTAAATTCGAAACCATCAAGTTGTATATCACCAAATCGGCAACACAAATAAAAAATAACAAACATTTTAATTTGTGGCGAAAGAAAAAAAAATATTAGTATGAGTTAATTGAATTGGAAAATAACACTAAGTAGAATGACATCATCATTTAAATAATGATCACATGTGCATTTTCACAGCTTACAATTGGTGACAATCACAATTTGACTGAATTTCATCAGTGCATATATACAAAAAGAATAAAAATAACAACTATACTAACAGTGTGGCGTGATAGTTAAATTATACTTTATACATGGCATTATTCATTTCTACTGCAGGTTCTAGTGGAACAACACACGGTTCAACTGGCCTTTCGTCCTTATCATATGTCAATAAGTATACGTTAATAAGTGAAAGAAATATAATAATTATTAATAATAATAATAATAATAATAATAATAATAATAATAATAATAATAATAATAATAATAATAATAATAATAATAATAATAATGACATTACTAAACAACAACAGTTACAATAATAAAGAAAAATAATAATAATAGTAATACATTTTAATATTTTTTACGTGACATGCGTGCTACAAAAACTGTCGCACAGGAGACATCACTTGTTGCCCAAAAACACAGAATGTTTGAATGTGCGACAAGAGTATGTCGCCACCCAAAACACAAAAACAGACTAACTTCGGGCGACATAAGTTCATCGCACGTGCGACAACAATGTCACCCAAAAACACAAAAACTGTGTTTGTGCGATGAGAGCTTGTCGCATGGGAGACAGACCTTGTCGCCCAAAAGCGCAAGAACTATGTTTGTGCAATAGGTGCACACAAACATTGCAAATTTATAAACAGATTAACTTTAGCAAACTTTGGCAAGAAAAATATAAATAACAGCTAAGACTGCTATTTTACACACCTATTTTACATAAAAATAACAAATTATTGGCTTTATATACCTTATTACACTATGTATAGTGTAAATCACAAACATAAAATAATCAATAATTAATTTTTTTAACTCATGGCCATATATGGCTGAACCCATTTTCCTTTTAATCAATTTTTCCACCACCAACCTATGAACAAGATAAATCAAACATAGCCAACAACTACTTATAAAATCTCTAAAAATAAGAAAATTAAAGGTATTTTAAAATTTTAGACTTTGATAAAGTAATTAACCTCTTACAAACTCCAATACCAATAGTATATCCCAACCGCCGTCAATTATCACCGGTCGGTGGCCTTCTCTGACCACCCATGTTTTTCTTCTTCATGGGTTATATATGCTCTTGGTGTTTATTTCTTTTTGTTCCAGCAAACGAGAGTAGGGGAGTGAAGTGAAAATTGTGAGAGAAAGAAATGGTGAAGATCGACAATTGTGAGTGAAAATGGAGTAGAGTGGAGTGGAGTGAAAATTGTGAGTGAAAATGATATTTATCTCCATTGTTTTTTTTTGTGGTGGAGAAAGAGAAATGTACTCTTTTACATAATAGATATTGTGTATAATCGGATAATACAATTATTCAATAGATTTTAATTTTTTTTTTAATTGTTATTTAATTTTTTAGAATTTTAGTTTGTCTTTTACATTTTTGCCCTCAAATACTAACGTTATACATGTATGTATACTAACGGTAGAGGAGTTAAGTGAGAATACAATTAATCTCGCCATCTAAGTGAAATTATATCAAATTTTAAGGGAGGTTTCTAAAAATAGCCCACCTTGAAAATGGAAAGAGGAGCTTTGAAATTGGTCACTGTTATTGATTTGCTACACAAGAGCCCATTTGGTTAAGCTGCCAGGACTCCCACCCGCTTGCTAACCACACGGGTCAGCTGGGCTTAGAAAATTGGCCCAACTGCTTTTTCAATTTATTTTAACTCAAATTGTTACCAATACTAAATTATGTGATAAATTTTGATAATTATGTTTATAAATATCATCAAATTCTATATATATAAACAAGATTTACCAAATATAATAATCACTGTAACTTTTTTCGTCCAACATAGTTTTTTTTTTTTAAATTACTGCATTTCAGTACCAGATAGGTTTTAGAAATGAATGAAAGTGAAAAAAAATTCTTAACAATGTTATAACCGAATAAAATTAAACAAAGGGGTGATAAGACTTTGGTCCTGATAATTTTAGCCACTTTGGTTGCTAATAAATGTTTAGCATTACCACTACTGTTAAGACAGTAAAGAAAAATTCACGGTTAAATGGTAAAGTAACATTTTCGCGTGAAAATTGATTATTTGAAATCTGTGTGTTAGTTATTTTGCTTGTTAAAACTTAAAAGGTCTCTTTTACTCTTGAATACTGTTATTTTTCGGTTAGGATTTTAACATCGGGGATAACATAACATAATAAAAATTTATCATGTACCCTAAGTTATAACAATAATTTCTAAAAGGGATTAAAGTGTCACACTCTGGGAACCTAAAATCGCCTCTTACAGAAGATGGGTATATGGAACCCCAGCAAAATTATAAAATGATTCCCAGTTATGCAAAACCCCAATTCAAGATTTGAACTCTCATTCTTGTTTAATAAACCACCAAACCAAAAGCTAATATTCATAAATTCCTAAGAGAATAAACGAAGCTGTTCTTTGATTACATGATTTATCTGAAACCAAGTTCGAGGTCATTGTTCGATAATCAATATTTTGTTTATTCAAATTTTAACCCAAAAAAAATATATTATAGTTATTTTACAATCAAAATTTAACCGAAAAAAAAATATTATAGTTATTTTGTTTATTCAAAATAGAAATAAAAATTATTGATTAGATGATCAGAATACAATCAGTAATACAATTAATGATTGCATTTTTAATAACATCATAATCTAAACTAAAAATCATACCTAATTTTTAATAGGAAGTGAAAGTATATATATGTACGCATATTTTTACCATTCTTTCTATACAAAATTCTAAGTATTTCACGCGTAGATCGAACCTCGCAAACACTAGTAATTATACAGGCTGCAATGCACACAATACCACGCTTCATGCTGTCTTTCAAACTTTTATTTAGTAGCACGCTCACACTCCTTAATCAATCTTCAATATTAATAGAGATACAATCTCTTTCACAAATTAATGTCGTATTATTTTGTAATTGATGCATGATTCATTCGAGTCACTTTCCTGTGAAAACCAAGTTATTGAGCTCTTGATGATATTGCATGATACGACTCCATTGATGATGACCATGACTGAAATTGTTACCCTCAGAATGATCTGTTTCGTAAATGTTCGTTTCCCCAATGCTTTCATTACTCACAGATAATATAATTTCTTCCTCCTTATGAACATATCCCTCTTTAATTTTCTTGCTCGGCGGAACACAATCGTCTTGCTGATTTTTCTCCATAAGCGTAATTCTTTTCAGTGGGTTGAACAAGCTATCTTCATCATGAGCTGCAAGACAAGATTTATCACCGCCTTGAAAGCTTATGTTCGAGTCTGTATCGATGCAGCAGCTAGTAAAATCTCGAGAAGCAAAGATATAAGGTAACATGGAGCAATCATTGTATAAATAACTTTTCACCATCTCAACATTAGGGTTTGTATTATTCATATGCCGCAACTCATTCACTTTTGAGATAAAACCGGGCGCTGCTTCATAGCTATAACCATTTCGATCATCCAACGCTTTCCTGGAGTTGATGCTCTTTTGCCTCACTCGACACAGCACCCAATCATCCAACTGCAACATGAATAATAGATGCATGTTTCAGTATTAACCCTAATAAGATGATGGACCTTGATATAAATAATAACAAATATAAACTTTGCAGCTAGCTAGAGCTTACTCTCATAGATCCTTTTCGCTTGGGTGTCCAAGCGCAGGTATCGGGTAATCTGTATTCATGCATGATCCAATCTGTCTTGTATCCTTTCGGAGGGCGTCCTTCGTAGAACACAAGAGCTTTCTTGACTCCAATACTCTTCGTTCCAAACAAAGTAAGTATCGGTTTATCAGTCCCCGTGGCCTTCCAAAAACCCGAAGCAGCTGCCCTGTTCGGCCTTGCTCCATTCGGATACTTCCTGTCTCTTGGAGTGAAAAAATACCATTCTTCCTCTCCAAACAAAGCTTTCCCTGCTTAAAAAGATAAAAAATAAATAGCGGCTTTGTGTGTGTGTGTGTGTATTGCATACTTAATTAACAAAACACGCACGCGCACACAGATACACAGAGAGATACATACTTGGTAGATCCCACGGGTTATATTTGTATAAATCGATTTCAGCGATGATTGAAGCTGGGAGAGGAATTGAAGCAACTTTGTTTGTTAAATAATGAACAATGAGCTCTTCATCAGAAGGGTGGAATCTAAAACCAGGAGGGAGTTGAATATGTGGGGGAGCTGCTAGATTATTATTTTTCTCCATGGAATAAGACATTAATTGATGCTTGTTGTTGTTAGTGATGCAGCTGGAAAAACAAGAAGGCTACTGATTTTATCGAAACAATATTATTAGCTCCTTGCTAGAGTTGCAAATTCGGGAGCACTGTGCAGCATTTTGCATAGGTTATATAGGAGAATAAGAATTAATGTTAATCCCATGCAGACGTTGGCGGTGCAATTAAACAGCTTAATTAATTATTTTTATTGGTAAATCAGTGAAGCTTCAAAGAGAGAGGACTAATTAATGAATTGTCCGGATCTATGACTTCTTGAAATGAGCCCGTCAAAACATGTAATCAATTTCGATAAGTTTGAGGAAATGTGTTAGGTTGAAGTTAACATCATACTTTTTTCTATCATTTCGGCTAAATTGAATTTTTATGCAAACCTAATTGAAAAAAGAAAAGAAAAGAAAAGAAGGATTTAAATAAAGCTCATATAACGAAGTCTTGCCGGTTAATCAACTTTCTTTTGATTGAAAACAGATAATTATTCACTATTTGGTACTGTGATAAAGTTAATATGCGCTTCGGCTGTGTTTGACACACCTTATTACATAGAATTGTATTAGTTAATGCAATGCAATCTCCTGTTTAGTAAATTTTCTTATTCACATCATGAAGTAGTGTAATACACTATAATGTTAACAGTGGCACAATAAATAAACCTAAGAGGAGTTGAGTTTATGTAATACAGCACTGTTCACATTAGTTTTTTAAAATTTAATTAAAATAATAACAAATAGGTAAAACTAAATAAAATAAAATAAAAACTCATATATGGCAACGCAAGTGTTGATGAACTGCCGGTGACAGTTTGATGGCTGGCCGTAGGCTTGACTGCAGCATAATATCGTGTTTTGCATTAGGATTAGGCACTATTACAATATTTTTTGTTGAGGCTACGCAATAGTTCAATTATTTCTAGCAAAAATGCTTCTGGTTGTTGTAAATTTACTGTAAAAAAAATTTGAGAAAAAGAAACTTTGACTGCAGATCTACAACAAATAAAGATTTCTTTATTGGTAGTAGTTGCACTATGAAGTAGGTTCAACAATAATGATTCTAATGGTGTCAAAATATAACTTAAATGACATTAAAATACAACGGTCAGTGGTGGAAATTTTTTTATTTTATTTACAAAAATTTAAATTATTAATTAATTATAAATAATAATAAAATATAAATATTAGAATAAAAAATATTGGTTTACATAATGCAGCCTATACCACACTAAAAATTGTATTACATTACAATTTAATACAATATAATGTAATACAGCCTAGTGCAATATAATACAGTGTATTAAATACACTCTTAATTAATTGAGTAGGTGTTACTGTTATTTTACTCACTCTAGTTGTATACTTATTTTACTCACTCTAATTGTATACTTGATCAATGAAATTGTATCGTTTTTTTTTTCTTTTGAGGTGAGAAAAATACAAATTTGAGCTAATAAATTTATTATCGATAACTAGTTATATTAACTACATATGCTTTGCAATTGAAACATGATTAAGTTCGGATTATGTCTATCGTGAAATAACAATTTTTAAGATGCTCCTCAAACTATTTTACACCTTACCTTACTCTCCATTTTTGTTAAGAAAATGAAAAATTTTCATCAACACCCCTCATTTTTTTCTTTAATTTTTTTAACAAAAATAGGGGTAAATTAAAGCTTACAACAGTTTCAAAAATATTTTTGAGATTATCATCTTACGGGGAAGAATCGGAAATTAATCTATTAAAATGTCGTACCTTATTTAATTCTTGTATCATGTGTGTAAATTGGTTTTTTTATTTAGTTGAGAGGTGCTCAGGATATAAACTCTAGTGGATGAAAGTAGCCAAGATTTTTTGTTCAATGTGAGCAGATTTGAATACTGACGAGTGCCTTCACTTGTTGCTTTCAACTTTCTTTTAAGAAATACATAGTGCAAGTAGCTTGTCAAAAATACCTTGGAATTATTTTTGTGCAGTATTATTGTCAGTATAAAATAGATAAGAACTACTTAAAAAAAAACGATAAAAACAACTTTTAGAATGTTTAGAATGGAAAACTAGGGGGTGTTTGGTACCCTTTTTCGAATCACTGTTTTTCGTTTTCCATAAATAAAATACGAGAAAATATGTCTGGCAGCAGCTTTTACTGTGGCATTTTCATTTCTCCAGTCCAAAACAAGTTGTTCTTATTGTGTTTTCTACTTTTTATTGCTCAGCAGTGAGGTCCCACATTGTAATATTTATTGCTGTCAGCTGATGGGTCCTGCACTCAAGGACAAAGAGCATTTTTTAAATTTAATTAATCTACTTTCTATTGTTTATAATTGCATCTTAAAATTACTCTAAGAATAAACCTCTTTATTGGAATATATATATATATATATATATGATTTCTATATAATCATAAAAAATTATGATCCTAATTTAGGTTAATTATTAGTTAGAATAAACTTTATATTATAATGAATTACAGTTTTTTAGATATTATCTTAAAAAATTTACCTTCATATAACAATAATTATATAAAAAATGTCTTAAATTATTTTAAAAATTAAAGATAAAATAAAATATTTTTCTAAAATTACCTAGGACAATGATTTTATTTATTACAAGAGAAAACCAAATATAAAATGAAAACATTTAGACTTTCAAAATGATTTTACTTATATATTACTTGATTTAATAATAATTAAGTCAAACCAATAATTTTCTAATTATACCTATATTAAGTTATATCCTGCTAATAATTAAAAAATAATTGATTCTAATATTATGACTGTAAAGAAGTTTTATTGTATACGGTAATGTATTATTAAGAAAATATTTGCTTTACTTTAAAATCATTTTCAACTTGAATTATAATTTTACTTGAAAATCCTTTTTTTTGTGTAAATGCTGTCAGATAGTTTCATTAATATCTATTTATTATTATTTCACTCTATTTTCTTATCAAAGTTGCATTTAAATTTAATTTTAAATTCTGTCAAATAAGTATATAGTCTAGCCCAAATGTATATGTCCACATAAGGCCCATTTCTCACTCCTTAAGTTATAAGAAGACTTGAATAATTTCCTACACGCTTGGAGAAAAAAGGTGAGAAACACCAAACTAAATGATAGGTCTAAACATGTTAATAAACTATTGAACACAGAAAACTAACAATACAAAAGACATTATTTATTAGAACTTAAGTACTACTCTTTAGGCTTTTACCTTGGAATTTTAACCTTTATAATTATTAATGTAATTAATAAAAATATAACTGAAAAGAGAGAGTACGTTGTTTATTTATCATAAATATAAAAAATATTTGTAGTCAAAGAAAATATATAGATTTTATACTCTTAGGTAGCGTTTACTTTTTGGATTGGATTGAGAATCCAGAGGAGTGAGAATCATAGGATTGGGAGTGTGGAGTGGGAGTGGGAGTAGATTGTTTACTTACACTGGAATGGAAGCATGGAATAGAGATCAGAATCCAATTTATGTGTTTACTTTGTCTTGGATTGGGAGTAAATTGTTTCAAATTACAATTTTATCCTTATTTAAAGAATTATAATTTTTAATTACAAAACTAATTTAATGAATAAGATTTATTTTATTATATTTGTAAATTTATTATAATTATTAATATTCTTAATTATGAACAATAAATTATTAATTTTAATACAAAATGAAACCTTATTTTATNATTATATTTGTAAATTTATTATAATTATTAATATTCTTAATTATGAACAATAAATTATTAATTGTAATTTTAATATAAAATGAAATGTTATTTTATTTTATTTAATATAATTATATTAAATTTATTATTATATAAAATAATAATATAATATTATTTAGTACAAAATTAATATTTTCTTAGAATAAACTATTTATTATTATTAATATTAAATAAATATAGTACTATTATTTTTAAAATAAATATAATAATATTATATTTATTAATTCTCTATTAATATAATAATATTATTTTAAAATAATTTTAATTTATAATCAATGTAAATTATTATTTAGTTAAATATAATATTATTATTCAAATAAATATAATAATATTGTTCAAATAAATATAATAATATTTATTTTATTTTATTAATTATAAAATATTAAATTAAATTAAATTAAAAAAATAAAATGGTAAAAAAGAGAGAGGTGGGAGTGGATTCCCACTCCCACCTCCCCCAATGGGAGTCCCACTCCCACTCCCCACTCCAAAAATGAGTGGGACTCACGGAGTGGGATTCCCACTCCCTTCTCATTTAGAGGAAGTAAACGCTGGAGTGAGAGGAATCCACACTCCTCACTCCCACTCCAGCAAGTAAACACAACATTAATAGATTTAATATCCTTTTATATAAATTTCTTAAGTTATATGAATAAATGATAATATAATAATAAGAAGGAAAATTTTTAGATTCCCCCTTAAATTTAAGTAATAAATACTTACATACAAACTCAATAAGATTGTAATATTTACCACCTCTAGATTTTGATATGCCACACTTAACCCCCTAGAAATTAACATATTGTATTGAATTATAATAAAAAGTCCACATTACCTCTAATTAATTTTAGTCATTTTACAAACTATAAACATCCATGAAGTAAAATATTTTGTATGTTTCATGACAATAATGTCCTTAATAAGTTGAGTTAATTATGTAGTTTTAAGTAATTTTTCTTTTTTTATCTTTTTTTTAATATTTTATTCGCTTAAAAACTGAAAAATGTAAGCAAATTGGGCAATATGGTATTCGAAGGTTTGGTGAAGCTTAATTTATGGTTTATCGTATTTTTCCCTTGTTATCATGGAATAAAATTTTATAAGAAAATTCAGTCTGTAAATAGCTTATGTTTATGTCAAAATTCTAAATAAGAAAATAAATTAGGTAAATAACTTCACTATCAAGAATATTATTGTAATATCACACGCTAAGAATATTTCATTTTCTTGTATGTTTATGGTTTTTAAAACAACTTAAATTGATTAGGAGTAGTATAGACTTTTTGTCATAATTTAACAAAATATATCAACTTTTGTTGGTATTAAGGGATAACCTATTAAGTCTAACATTTCTATATTTGAAGGAGGTTAGTGTAATAGCCTTTTGAATTTGAGTTTAAGTTACTAAGGGTGCGTTTGGGATTGAGGTTGGGCAGCTGTAGTTTAAAAGTTACAGTACTAAAGTGTTTGGTAAACACTAGTTGCTGTAGCTTTTAAGCTATGTTGATATAATTTTTCACTTATATAATATAAAATTTATTATATCTTTAATAATTTTGATAAAATTATTATTTAAAATTTATATTTACTACATATTATTAACTTTTATTTCATAATTACAGCTTTTTTTTTCACAGCAGCTGTAGCTTAAAAGCTACAGCACCTCAATCCCAAACAGACCCTAAGTGTTACATATATTTGAGGGGAGAATCTATAATTTTTTCATAATAATAAAACAACAACAACAACAACAACAACAATCATGATAATGATGATGATGAGAGATTGGGGTTTTATTAGGGTATTGAAGGAGGTGTTAAAATAAATTTAGATTTGGGAATGATATTTTTGTGATTTTTTTAATATTTTTACTATTAGTATTTAATTACATATATGTATATTCTTATTTAATAACTGTTAGTCAAAACTTTTTAAAAATTAACACAAAAATAAGATCAACGTGGAATCCTTGTCCATTGATAGCAATACTCATAATAAAAGCATGAAATTCAAAATGAATATCCTACCTACCCACTAAACATTCTTCAAGTTAAAAGAGACGGGGAGATTGCCACTTCCCCGCAGATATCACCATTTATCAACAACCTTTTAGCATTTTCATAATACATTATTATCTCTCTGACATCATAATTTTAAAATTAACTCCTAATTACTTATAAATTATATAAATCAAATAACTTGATGGATAAAAAATAAAATAAAATTTTAAAAAGTTACATACTAAAAAAATAAGAAGAAATTATTTATTCTTATTTAATTATTCTAATTTTATCTTTAATAATTCATAAAATAAAATAATATTATATAAATTGAAAATAGTTTTTTTCTTTAGTAATTGCCACTTTAAATGCATCTCTATTCTCGCATACATTGCAACTAATCCATAAAATATAAAAATTGCAGCCAACAGTAACCACAAATACAACATTACAAGCAAAACAATAGCCATCACTACGATTGACAACGGTAAACATATAACTAAAATTTTATTACACAGTTAAAACTATAGATATTAGGTTATAAAAAATAACAATGAGATAATTTTTTATATTTTCAATATTTTATCTTCTTATGATGTAGATTTTATGTTTTCAATAAAAAGAATTAGGTTAAATTTCCCATTTGTCCCTTTTTGTTTTAAATTCTAACGGCAGGATTAGTAACGAGGTATTATGAAAATATTAGAGTAGTAAATGATTAAAAAAAAATCTTATTAAGAGGAAAAGCGGAAATCTCCTCAGATATGACAAATGCTTAGAAGATGCCCATATCCAAATTTGGCTTCTAATCCTAGATAGAAAAATTCCAAACAAAATGTCACTTTTGGGAATATATCATAAGATTTTGTAGAGTAGAAATTTTGAAAAAACATTAAAGAAAACTAGGGTCGGTGATTATTGTCAATAATTGACGAACATCAGGCCCATAATAAATTTAATTAACTATTGTTGCCTTGATTATTTTAAGCATTACTTGTAACCCACCAGTTATGTGATATTATTATATGCTATCCACTTGGTTGTCATTGTCTAGTGTTGGTAAGCATTATTATTAGCTTAAGAATTTAGGAGCATGAAAATCGTTAGATAAATCATAATGATAGATCAAATTGAGTGTTTTCTACTCTCCGGGCAAAGAAAATTAATTCAACATAAAAAACAAAGTAGAATAATGGGTACGGCGGTGAAGATGCTATTGTTGGTTATGTTTCTTCCATACCTTAGCTTTATTTAGCGAAATTCCAAGAAATAGAACATTATTATGGAGACATAATAGTCTTTTTTAAAAAAAAAAATTGACATAATAGTCCAAAATGAACAGTTTAGATTCTATTATATGTTTTTTCCTCATTGAATTTTCCTTCTCAACAAATTTTTTTCGGCCAAGCTTAAGTACTTTTCAACATGAATCGGTGTTTATTCCTTTCACGTCTCAAAAAGATTGGACATACATGCTTGTTTTCATATTTAGGGTAGAAATTCTTTTATCAAAAAAGTTTTTTTCTGATAAGATGTTGCTTCATCAAATGGGTGAGGCTATTTTCATTTTAACAAGTCGGTGGGGGGCTTTAGTCCACAATAGAACTACTGTAAAACATTCTTATAGTCAATGTAAAATATCATTAAATCTAAGTAAATTGTTAATTAAGCCCCCGATGATTTTTTTTCTTTAAACTAATGAAAGAATTTGTTTGGGATAAGTTTTTAAGAAAATAAATTCTAATATTTATATATTATTAGATTTATTAGAAGTAGTCCTCTCTGAATAAAATGTTTGATTCCATCACTGATAAATAATATTATTACTCGTAACACCCATAGCCGGCACACTCTTTCAGCGAACTTTTTGTGCCAACATTTTGACAAATATTT
Source organism: Citrus medica (assembly GCA_002013955.2). NCBI lineage: Eukaryota > Viridiplantae > Streptophyta > Magnoliopsida > Sapindales > Rutaceae > Citrus > Citrus medica. Next base: position 389,113 of record MKYO02005228.1, on the reverse strand, counting down.
ATGGGAAACAAATCAATAGACAATGACAATAACTTTTATTTAATGTTTTATGAACTTTTCTACTAACTTTGTTATGCTTTTCTTGAGGAAATTAATTCTTTATTATTAATAATTACTCTTTTTTTAATAGTGATAATATAAATATTTATATTGGTTCATTTTTTAAAGCCAATTATTGCACATGCTACATCATAAGAGCAGTAAAATGTAAAAGCAAGAGCAGCATTTACTCGAAAAGAAAATAAAAATGGGAGGCATGACCAAAAAATAAATAAATAGTAGTTGAAATTTTGAAAAGCAACGGCTGTTAAAAGTTGTATAATAATTATATACATCTATATATCTCAATTTAGGTACGTTAGCCGAAAAGATCATGAGGATTTGAAGTTAACATAATATTTCTTAGTACATATACATTCACTTTAATAAAATTAATTTATCACAATACTGATCGAAATAAAAATTATTGAAGAAAATTTAAAATATATGTCATAATATTTCTTAGACAGTCTGACACATGATACAGTGAAAACATATCATATAAGACTTTGACATATTAATCATTGAAAATATCGGTTTTACTACACATTTTATATTTTTTATTTTAAAAAATTATTTCAAATAATGTGATATTCATTAATTGATTAGTGAGACATAATTAATTCACTTAAATTTTATAAATAATTATCAATCACTTAATAAATAACATATCATTTGAGATAAAAATTTAGAGTATTTATCATTACTAATATTATAAAATACATAGAACGGAAATGCAGGAAACCCAAACCGAGTTAAATTCACTATTTAAAGTATGTCATTGTCCTAGGTAAAAATAAAAAATAAAAAAATGTCAATGTCCGTACTAATACACTGCATCATTGTTTTAGTTTTTTTTATTGTTTAATAGTGGCTTTGGATCATTAATATATAATCCAATTTAATTTTTTTTAATTATGTTCAATTTTATCTCATCCATGCACAGCGACCTAATTAACCGACATCAAGAAAGAAGATGACCCGGATATTCCAGGACTTTGCTAGTGAAATAAAAAGAAGTGCTCTTCTAGCTGTAATATGTTTTATTTCTAAATGCACAGTCTTTGAATTTGAAATTATTATTTTATAATAAAATGTGGATTAAAATATCACCATGAATTAATCACGGAAAACATTATGATTAACACGTGAACATGAATCATACCTGATATGTTATCGTAAATATTTTAGAAGAATAAGTATCGGGAAAAATAGCGAAAGCCCCTGTTGTTTAATAAAATTAATCGAATTTTTTTGTAATGTTTTAAAACACATCTAAATTCCCTTAAGCGTCAATTTTTTTGTTTGTTAATCTCATCATTTTATCTTTAGTAGTTGTTTTATGTTGGCAATATGAGTAACTTTAATTATTTAATTAATTGAATAAATTTTAATCATATATAATTAATTTCATATTTTTTAATATATATATATATATATATATATATATATATACATACACTTTTTTAATTTAATTTTTTAATGAATTATAATAAAAATTATTTAATTAATGGTATTCTTGTTCTCAACATCAAGCAACCATCGAGAATAAAAGAATGAGATTACTATAAATATTGATATCAAAATAGATTTGAATCTGTTTTAAAACATTAGAGGGTTTTGATTAATTTTGTCAAATAATGAAGAATTTGGCCCATTTTCCCAATAAGAAGTGAGTATGTGCATGTATGATTCAATTTGCATAAATTGAATTAAATTAAATTTTAGTTTTGTTCTATTAAAATGTAGCTGTGGTGGCGTCTTTCCTTTTAGTTCATGGTTCAATTTTGAGCTTCTCTAATAAAAAATCTTACAGACATTTATCAATTTCAGAATATATTATAATATATTGTGTGGGCGAAAATTTATGGAATTCAATATTCGTTTGCAAAACCAATAAGCAAGAGATTATAATTAATTTTGTCCTCCCAATTGAATTAACTAATATATACCTCTCTTATTAATGAATTACGAGAATATACATGAAGTTAAGACAATAATTTATGCACCGACAGCTTCAGGCCAAGTGTGCCCTGGCCACATTCCTGCATCAACAAACATAACGAATGAGGTACATAAAATTTTAAAGGAAAAATAGTAACATTAACAAACAGTAAAGTTATGAGTATAAATTGAACACGCATTTTATGTGAAGCTAGTTATTTTTCACTCATTAGTAGGATCGGTATTTTTGAGTTGGTTGAAATAATTTTAAATTTTAAGGATCTGTTGGTATTTATTGAGGATTGTGGTTGAAATGTTAAAAGTAACTTATCTTATAAATTTTGGCGAAAAATGTTTGTTAAAGTATTTTCGTATATCTATCCTTAAAAAAAATAAATTAATATCTACTTATTTTATAATTTTTTTCATTTTTGACGATAAAATGAACAACTACATAAATAACACTTTCTGTGAGGGTTTTACTTTAAAAAAAAATTCACTCAAGCAAGTGAATAGAGAAGATTTGGTGTGTCAAAAAGGAAAGAAATGTTGAAATAAAATTTCCATAATCTTTGTAATCTGTAAGATATAATTCTGAAATAATCAAGATTTATATGTATTTATGATGATATTTAGTTTCCTTTTTTCTTAAAGATAATTAAAGGCTCAATATATTCCTTTTTCTTTTAATCTTTTCGTTCTTTTCGTTCTCTCACATGATCACATCTTTCATTCTCTTACAGCGAATAGATGAACAATTTAGTCCACTAAAATAACATTCTCCGTGAGTTTATACACCATATGTAATCTAGACTACTTGGGCGCATTTAGTTAGTTTGTTAAACGGTGTTTTATAATTTTAATTTCTAAAAATAAAGATGGCGTCTGTTTTGGATTAAAAAATGCATTTGTTACTTAATATATTTAATTGCAAGAGTGTTTTGGAGTATTTTTTTTAAGTTATAGAGACTAAACAAACACTTAAATCAAAATATATGGACTAAACAAATATTTATAAAAACCAATTCAAATGTTGAGTTTTAAAATATTATTGTTTAGTGAATTTTGAAATGATACAAAAAAATTACTATGAAACTTCTTTAAATTGTTATTCACAATGAATGCTACATCATATGCCTCAAAAGTTTTTGGAATAGTATTTATGGTTCCATTACTCAAAATTTTTGTAAGTTTCAAGTTAATTTATCATGTCATCACACTATTACTGCTATTTATTATATCACAAATCGCTTAAAATTTAATTTAGAATGTATAGCATGACCCTAAATGAGCTAATACATGTAAAACTAGCTTAAATTTTTATTACATCAAGAGTGAATTAGCTTAAATTTAAAATGAGTATCTATGTATTTTGCATGTAAAATGAGCTCATAAAACTAATTGGTTCATTTATCTAATCCCAGTCCAACCTATTTGCTTAAATTTTTATTGCGTCAAGAGTCAATTTTATTAATTTAAAATCAAATTAATTAGACTGCACAGCTTACAAAATTGTGACAAGACTCATAGATACCAAAATATCTTGCTTATCAAACTGAAAATCCTGCCTAAGTACTAGTCCATTTGAAGAATATCTAACAAAACAGCGCAATTTGTGGCACTGATAAATTTCTTCAACAACTTCAATAACCATCAACATTTATTTAAATAATTCTTCCTATTTTAATATCACACAAAAACAAATAATAATAAAGAAAGAAGATGGGTTTTCTCAATACGTGCATTGTGGGGCAGATGGGAGGGAATCTATGTAATGGGATGTCGTATCTGGTCGGATATAGAAAATAAAAATAATTAATAAAATATAAAATGAAATATATTCATTCTCTTGCTCAAATCAAAATCTAGGAATTAGAGTTTCTTTAATTTCTTTCGATATAAAAAAAATGAAATTAAATAATTAAAAAAAAAAACATGGGTGCATGCGATGGGTTCTTGTTGTTTGTGTGATAAGCTTTGGATACCAACCGGAAGATGAGGAAGCATCAATTTTGTAGAAGATGATCCGAATGCATGCAGCCAAAAGCGGTTGAATTTTCTATTACTATATTGTTTGTACATATCCCATATGTTGATGTACACATTTTAATTCTGTTATGAATTTTGAGTTAATTTATAAATGTATAAAAGATGAAATAGTGGGTGCATGTTGAAATGATTTGATGGGTCACGCGATGAAAAGGTTACTTTTTTTAAAAATGAAGTCAACTGGCCTTATGCTTATCGTCCCAAGTCGAATGATTAGTTTACAAGAAGATCAGAAGTTAATCAAGTGATAGGAAAAATCTTTGACGTCCATTGAGAATAATTGTTTAGTTAACTTTTAATTCTTAAGTCAGGGATAGTAATGGGTACCGCCGGCAGCGGGTTTGTCATTATCAAATCTAAACTCGCACAAAATTTAAATTATCAAACACACCAGCAACCCGCAGCGGGTTTTAATTTTTTAAGAAAAATCCACCTGCAAGCGGGTTTTAATAATTACCAAACCCGTAATGGTACCCGGTGGATTTTTTACGGATTTCCGTATTTAAAATAAAAAAATGTTTAATATATAAATTTATAATAATAACCTCAAATTCAATATAACATACTCAATTTTATATTTAAACAGTGTAAATGAAAAATTAAAATTTCAACATCAATCCAACACAAATTCTCAAATTTAAGTATAAATTACACAATTCCATTTAAAAAACACAAACTAGTATCTAAAAATAATAATTACATTTCATATTATCATTTAAAATAAGCTCCGAGAGAATATATTCATTTCATTCACCACCATAAGCACCCATCCAACACAATGCCTATAATAATAATTAAGAAAAATATTTTCAAATACTAATTCGAAGGGAAATGCCTATAGTTTTCTTTAGGTTATGACTTTAGAATGGGAGATGGGCCACATACACACATACACAACTTTGAACCTTTGGCTATTTGGTAATTTGAATAATGACATTATTTTCTTTATACATTTTTAGATTAAAATTAAATTAAAAATATTTGGAAAAAATATTATGGGTTTGGTGGATATCCATGTGGGTATCCACTGGATATAAGGTTAATACCAAACCCATCCGCATCCATGTGCGGGTTTTAGTTTATAATACTAAACTCGCCTGCAACAGGTAAAATTACCCGCAACGGGCGGGTTTTGACGGATGGGTTTGGGCGGGTTTGCGGGTACAATTGCCATCCCTAAGCCAGGGCCGGCTCTAATAGTTTGGAGGCCTTTTGCAGTTTTATTTTTCTTTTGAGGCCTTCTTGCATTAAATAATATGACTCTAAAAAAAATTAAATAACTTAAAAATTTAACTATCTTTAATAATATCTTGAATTTCAACAATTATCAACAACATTATAAGATCCCAAAAAAAACAAATAATAAAAAGATTTCTACATGTTCTCAAAAGAACATTCAATGAGTTCACCATGTTTATTAAATTTGATTCAATTATCAATATTTGCGGTTGTGCTATTTAAATCACAAAATTCACAGCTAATTCAAGTCATATATCAATACAACAAATAAAAAATATAATAAATTTAAAAATAAGAATTATAATAATTTAAAATAAAATAATTGGAATGATAACAGATACAAAGTTGACTAGTTGAGATAAATATGATAGTAATGAATTTTATAGAGAAGGTAAGAAGAATTTTCTTTGTAGATCCGAGAGTAAAATTTTTTTAACTGAGTACCATTAAATTAATATCTATTAGTTTTGAGGTTTTAAATAGAGTTAATTGAGTAAAAAAAATTTTAGAAAGGGAAAGTATTGAATTTGTAATAGAGTAATTAATAATAGAATAAAAGTTTCAATGGATTAAAATCATTATCATATGGGAAAAATCATATTTTTATTAAAAAAAAGTATTTCATCAAATGTAGGGATAATTATGAAGGGGAGTAATAATAGGGAGATGCCTAAAAATTAGATTTTCCTAACTTAAAAAATTAGAATTTTAGAATAATTATTATTATTGTATTAATAAATAAATACCTAAAATTTGTGGCCTTCCTAAATATGGGACCTTAGGTGACTACTTTTTTCACTTAGTGCTAAAGTCGTCTCTACTTTTTGTATAAGTTAAGTTGATAACTTTTATGCAGTATCATCCCTCAATTCATGCATGAAAAGGCCAAATTGTGTAAGGTAAATTGCCCACACTATATTAGAAGTTAGAAATACTAGCTCTTTTATATTTTCTACAAAAGCATTTCAAAATTAAGTTCCCTTTTTATTATTTATTTTCTAAAAATATTAACCAATACTATGGAACCAGTTAATGACATAGTGATAAACCATTGATTCGAGTTTTTCGATATATATTTTGGAAGTTAATTTTCTTTTGTTTTAAGTCTAAATATCCGACATATGACATCATGATAGAGCTGATATAAGGCTAGATATCAACTCTAAAAGATATTATTAACTATTTAACAAATAATACTCATAATATGGGAAATTTACAAAAATGGCCATAAAACTTTTGTGTTTTTTAACTTTAACCCCCAAAGTTTTTTCTATCATAACTACCCAAACACCTTATTTTTGGACTAGATTACCCTCATCACTTTCATCAAATTTACAAAGGCATGCCACTTTTTCAATTCCAGCACAACTAAATACAAAAATGCAAAAGTTTTATGGCCATTTTTGTAAATTTCCCTCATGAGGGAAATTTAAAAAAATGGCCATAAAACTTTTGCGTTTTTCAACTTTAACTCCCCAAAGTTTTTTCTATCATAACTAACCAAATACCCTATTTTTTTACTAGATTACCCTCATCACTTTCATCAAATTTACAAAGGCATGCCACTTTTTCAATTCCAGCACAACTAAATACAGATCTTCCTCAACAACTTAACAAACCTTCATCACTCTCAACAAACTTCATCACTCTGAATAAATCAACAAATTCCATCAAACAAACATTGCATAATTGAAGATATAATCATCAATTAAAGAGCTTCTTAAAATTAGTTTTTGCTCTTACACAATGTAAACCTTTAATCTATTGATTTTATCAACTAAGTTCGAAATTAAAGTGGGTTTTGTTGTAGATTTTGTTATTTTTCATTTATAAAACAATGTGATTTGTTAAAGTACTTAATTTGAGTTGATAAATGAAGAAAAATAATTGAAAATACAGAAAAATTGGGCAAAAAATGAAGTACAGAACAAGTGAGACAGGCAGTGGGACATGTGTCTGTCGCACATAAACCCATTGATTTTATGGAGTATATGATTTTGGATTTGATTTGTCTCGTCGTAAGCTTCGAAACGGTATATTATAGGCCTAAAACGGACACATGTAGCCCAAGTTATGACTTTCGAAACATATCTGAAATTTAGTGAGACAGACACCCCACTGTCTGTCTCACTAAATTTTAGATATGTTTCGAAAGTCATAACTTGGGCTACATGTGTCCGTTTTAGGCCTATAATATACCGTTTCGAAGCTTACGACGAGACAAATCAAATCCAAAATCATATACTCCATAAAATCAATGGGTTTATGTGCGACAGGCAGTGAGACAGGTGCCTGTCGCACATAAACGCATTGCGTTTATGTGAGACATGCACTTGTCCCATTGTTTGTCTTACTTGTTTTGGACTTCATTTTTTGTCCAATTTTTCGGTGTTTTCAATGATTTTTCTTCATTTCTCAACTTAAACTAAGTACTTTAACAAATCACATTGTTTTATGAATGAAAAATAACAACATTTGCAACAAAACCCACTTTAATTTCAATTTTAGTTGATAAAATCAATAGATTAAAGGTTTATATTGTGTAAGAGCATAAACTAATTTTAAGACGTTCTCCAATTGATGATTATATCTTTAATTATGCAATGTTTGTTTGATGAAATTTGTTGATTTATTGAGAGTGATGAAGGTTTGTTAAGTTGTTGAGGAAGATTCGTATTTAGTTGTGGTGGAATTGAAAAAGTGGCATGCCTTTGTAAATTTGATGAAAGTGATGAGGGTAATCTAGTCCAAAAATAGGGTGTTTGGCTAGTTATGATAGAAAAAAATTTGGGGGTTAAAATTGAAAAATACAAAAGTTTTATGGCCATTTTTATAAATTTCCCTCATAATATAAACTGATTTGTCTAAAGTTGTTAAAAAACAAGGGAGTATTTAGGAAAATTATTGTTGTTAAGGTCCCAGAACTTCGGATATTGGATTAAAACTAGACACTAAACTTCTTAATTAACAAGTCAAAATTGATCAACTTCATAATAAACTAACGTGCGCATTAATTGAAAACTCAATGAGTTGCTAAAATTAATTTATACTGACAAGAAAATTAATCTACACGAGACAATAAAATTAATTGATCAACTCTTGATTTAGTTTTTTCTGCTTTTTGAAACTTTAGGTATGATCATGATTCATGAGATGATAGACTAGCTTTCAACATTAAGTAATTTTGGAAATTAAAATAACTTTTAATTTTATATTTAATTATAAAATTAATTAAGTGTAAAGATTAACCTACTTTTAGTTTCAATAAAAAATGACATTAATTATTTATTGTACAATGCATGCATGAAAAGATAATTAGGAAATAATTTGTCATTGACTTTAATTAGTTTTTAGCATTTTTAACAACATGAATTGTGTTCAGTCCTCTGAAACAAGATTGACAAAATAATTTGAGAATTTTTGTTGATAGGGTTGGCATTTGAAAGATTTTTTTTTTGGGAGAAATAATTACCTATAATCAAAGTTTCTTATTTCACAAAGAGAGTTTTATTTAATTCAACTAAACAGTATAAAATTAAAAAAAAAATTTGTTCTTAAATGTACATCTACAAACACACTAAAGTTATCTTTGGCAGTTTGGGCTGCTTAGCCTCAAGGGTGGACTTGAGCTGTTTTTCATTCTTTCTTTCTATTTTTTTTTAAAAAATATTATAATACAATTTGATTAATATTCAATCAAGACCTAATTTGATATAGTTGATCTGAAGTTCAACTTAAAAATATAATCCAAAGAAGGATGGAGTAAATGACCAGCTAAAAAATATACTCTAAAAAAAGATGAAATATATCATATTCTTTAATTATTGGTATCAAAATTCACTAGTTGTTATATGAATTCATTTGCGCATGGGTTTAGCTTTCACACCATACATAAATCCACACGTCTAACTTATAGTAGAAAAATAATTTGAGTTGAGAGGTTACGTAAAATTTAAATTCTTAAGTCATCAGAAATTATTCTCAGCCGATGTGAGATAGTCTCCTTGACACTTCATCCATCCATGTTATATGTACAAATAAAAATTCAATATAATTTTCATACTATTACACAGTTCACCCATCCATGTTACACTCTAATAAAAACTAAGCATGATTTTCATATTACACTCTAATAGAAGGTTATTGGCCAACTCATATTTAGAAATCATGAATTGTCGGTTAATCCTAATCCATAACATTTTGGAAAGACGCAAATATCTCTTCTCCTTCCTGCAACAACCCCCCCCACTTTTCTTTCATGGGAATAAAACTATGTTGAGACATGGCGGCCATAAGACCCAAAGTCCATAAAAATTCTATGAAAGGTGAGGTATTTTCTTGAGTTTTTACAGAATTGTTCGTTAATTTCACATTTTATGTTTTGAATTTTACAGATTTTATTTTATAACCTCTCCACTGTAGTCCTATACTCCTATCGAACCAAAACCCTGTTCCTTCATACTGATGCTTTCGTTAAAGTAATAATGCAACGAGTATATACTTCAGCATACAATAGAAACAAACATAGTTACATACGTACATTACATGCAATCCATCAACTCACAGCACGTAGTAGTAAAATTCTGTAGAAATAGATAAAAAATTATTATATATATTCACTCTCACATCACGTGCAATCAAACTTTTTGAGAGATGGTCCATGGATCCAGCAAATAAATGGCCCCCACACTCAAAAACACACTAAGTGTCAGTGAGACAGGTATCACGGACGGTCCTATAACCTCATGACCGGCCTTGGAAAACGTAACTCACCTTCTCTCTTTCACTCTCTCTCTCTCTCTCTCTCTCTCACAGGCTTCGGTTCAGCTATAGCTGCTGCTGCTGCTAGTAGCCTGCATCTCCTTTCTAAATTGCGTTGTTACTTTTCATTATGTTTTAATCATTTTTTTTGGCCTCATAAAAAAGCACCATTTATAAAGCTAACTTGATCACTCACAGATTTTTATCGCAACCTTTTCTTCTGTTCTGTTAGTAATAAGAGTCCCATCATTTCACCTTTTTACTTGCATGGATCCCCTCGATCGTTCGGTTCCACTAATCACCCTTTTTTAATTTAATAATTATGCGCTTAACAAAATCACATTCGTTTGTATGATAAATTATAGAAGTTGATACATCACACTGCTACTCAAAAAATAAATCTAGAGTTTTTTTTTCTCCTTTTGATAATACTTCTAGAGTTTAGTTGTTTAATTTTATATACTTAACTTAAGAACTAATTTCAATTAATGTCAGCTAATTTTTCTAACACTCAAATTGCATGTACGTCGATTTTTTTTATAAAATTATAATTAAATGATAAGTTTTTATTGTAGACTTACTCATATATGAATATGACTCTAATATGATAAAGAACTTACAAAACTAATTCATACTTAAAAAAAACTCTTAAATGAAGAATTATTTCAAAACTTACATATTTGGTATAGAAATTATGTACGTGCATATATTATTCAATAGCACTTTTATACAAGAGAGTTCTTAATATTTTTGAACTTTTTTTTTTACATCTGGGTAATTGAGCTCTCGCAAATTTACTTTTTGATTAGTTCGAAGTTTAGTAACATCATCCCAATTAATTAGTTAAGTAAAAATTGTAACACAATAAAATAAAATACCTTATCATATTCTTTTCTTTCTTGAATTTGAAAATAATTGGGAGCTTGAGCTCAAAAGGCACACAACCCTACACATTCTGGTTACACGCGCAGGTAAGCAGCAGCTTACTGTCTGTCACTCACACAGTACAATTTACACATACCGCAAAATTCCACAATCGCCAGCGCGTGTCTGAAAAATAGAGAGTGGGTCCCACATGAAATCAATGGCTGATCGACTTTGTGGATATGAATGAGATAATAAGCGCAACGATGTGTGTATATGTAACCTAAGAAGAGCTTACAAAATAAGAGCAGATAATACTCTTCTTGAGATAGCAGCAATCATAAGTTGTTGGAGTTTTCTTTTGAAATTTGATCAAAACAAAACCAGATCTCTGTAACAAGAGTCCGAAATATATTTTTGTTTTTAGATTAAAATTTTGAGTTTTTTTTTCCTCCTTTCCTTCTCTTTTCTTGTCTTTTGGCTTGAATCTCAGAGTCATCAGAATTTGAATATATATATATATATACCAAACATTTATCAGCTTCTGTTTGGAGGAAAAAAAAAGCACAAAACAAAACCCTTAGTTTTTTGCACTTTGATAGCTTGCAAATGATGTCTGGTAATGCTTTTACAATACCCTCTTCCTTAGGAGGGTTTGTTCATCAAGAACAAAATCCCAACCCTAACCCTAAACCTAATCAGGCTGCCAGTAAAAAGAAGAGGAATTTACCGGGAACTCCAGGTAATTAAGCAAACTCTCAAGCTAGCTCGATGAACTTCAAATCTTTTAATTTTTTTAATTATTAATTTCTTTTTTTTTTGTAATTCATGAGCAGATCCAGATGCTGAGGTTATTGCTCTATCTCCAAAGACACTCATGGCAACCAACAGATTCATATGTGAAATATGCAATAAGGGTTTCCAAAGAGACCAAAACTTACAGCTTCATCGAAGAGGACATAATCTTCCATGGAAGCTGAGGCAAAGAACCAACAAAGACGTCATCAAGAAGAAAGTTTATATCTGCCCAGAAAAGACTTGTGTTCATCACGAACCATCGAGGGCTCTCGGTGATTTGACGGGTATAAAGAAGCATTTTAGCAGAAAACATGGAGAAAAGAAATGGAAGTGTGAGAAATGTTCAAAGAAATATGCAGTTCAATCTGACTGGAAAGCTCACTCCAAGACTTGTGGCACCCGAGAGTATAAGTGTGATTGTGGCACTTTATTTTCCAGGTATACGTGTAAATAAATTAAATTAATAAATGCTCATGAGTGTTATTGTTTTGTTCTGAATTTAATGCCACGGGCATTAGATGATCTTTGGGTAACAATTAATTCGGGGTTTAGTGGTTTCAATTAATTAATTTCTTTAATTGATAATCAACAACAGAAAAGATAGCTTCATTACGCACAGAGCTTTTTGTGACGCCTTAGCCGAAGAGAGCACAAGACTCGCTTCATCAGTAGTTGCTGCTGCTTCAAATCTGAATTTCAGAACTGATCATACCGTAAATCTGCCTCAGGGTGTACCCCAAGATGTTGCTGGCAGCATTTCTCAATTTGGATCCGGCTTTGCAGGTTAAAAATTAATCAGCATAATTTGGTAGTTAATTTTTATTAATTTGGATCCAATGCTATAGACGGCGCATGGCTAATTAGTGCAAAAATAGCTTCACATAAATCTCAACTCAGCAATGAATTCATATCCATTAATTTTAATCAATGTTCTTAATTTATTCTTGTTTTAATTAATAGGTGTGGCTGAGATGGTGCAAATGGGTTCAGTCAGTAATAATCTGTTTGGCTCGTCATCCTCAAATATGGGTAATTTTGGTCATCAGTTTCAAGGCTTTCACAAGAGCATGGCTAGTGCTACTACAAATTCAAAAAGTGCAAATCTCACATTATTATCGGAATTAAAAGAAGAAACTTCTTGTCTTTATAATTCTGGTAGTACTCATCAAAACAAGCAATTAAAACCAGCGGCTGTTGGGCCAATGTCAGCGACGGCGCTCTTGCAGAAAGCAGCTCAAATGGGTTCTACAAGAAGCAATAATAACCCAATTACTTCAATTTTCGGAAACGGCAGCGGCTTCAATAATGTGATGAGCTCTTCTTCATCTTCGTCGAATGCAGCAAGCTACAACAATAATACCTCTCTTCACAATACTAATCTCTCGGGATCAGCAGTTACTTTAGCCACAAGTGATGGAGTAATGGGTAGTTCAAATTTGAGATCCATGAACACAACAACAACAGCAGCAGCAGTGGCAACAAGTGATACGCTTAATCAGCTGATGATGATGCAAACAAGAGGAGATCAACAAAATGAACAACAACAACAACAAGTTCAATTGAAGCTAACAAGAGATTTCCTTGGCATGACTAGCGGTAATCAGGTTCAATCCGTTCGTCCATTTCTCCCACAAGAGCTCGCAAATTTTGCCTCAAATATTGGATCAGTATCACCAATTGGCTTAAGTCAATTCACTAGCAATAACTGAGATAAAAACTTGTGAATGACGAGTGGGGCGCCGGTGGGGTTACTTAGCACTTAGAAGTGACCAAACAAACACTGAGCGAAGTTCAAGTGATGCATGATGTTGTATCGTACTCTCACTGTTGTTTTCTTTCTCGTGTCTTAAAGCCTTTTAATTTTTATCGTATTTTGGTTCTACCTTTTTCATCTTTATTGGAATTGAACAGCTAGCACAGAAAACTACGTAGCATTTGGTTGACTGTCAGTCAAACTTAAGCACTCATCTCGTCAACGTTGGTGGGTACATCTACACAAGAAAATTCTAAAGTCTTTGTCTGCGATTTAATTTAATTCATTTGAGCCAACTTGATCACTGACCCTAAATTATTAATTATTTAAGCTAGCTAGCTTAGACCACTAATTAACGTTCCTCTAATTTATGATACAATTAGTGCAAGAAGGCCTTACACGTCTCTTTTTCTTTTATGCTAAGATTACACTAATTTATGATACAATTAGTGCCATGTTGGATCAAAACTAGCTCGTAATAATCTGGCTAGGGAGGTTCATAGTACAGAAATTCATGGCCGTCTGATCTGTCAGGAAAAAGCATGATGGGATTTCAAATTCATGCACGATGGGATTGATGAAGTATGATTATAGGCAAATTGCTAGAAACCCTATATATCGTTTACTTTCTTAGGCTAGCTAGGCAAATTTCTTTTAAGGTTCTGTTACTCGTGGAATTGACTCTATTGGTTTTCCTGGGGAAATTTTCACATGGGATTCAATAAAACTGTACATACATATAAATATAATTGAAGCCGCTCTGTAGCTTGACTAGTAACCTTTTTCCTGTAAATTTAACCAGATTTGCCTAGACATGCATCATGTTTACCATGAATATGTCGAGTGTCACGTTCAATTCAAATTCAAAATCAGTAATCCAATTTCAGTACGTAATTTAAACAACTTAATTTTTACGTATAAAACATTAACACTTAGCTTTAATTATTTTGAAAATTGTTCTAAATCGATGTGAAATTTTACTTAACATCGGTTGATAATAAGGAGTTGGAGTTTGGTCCAGAAAACATTTTCTTTCTTTTTTTCCCCTAAGGGTAAAAAAAAAAAAATCGTTTTCCTGCAGTATAACCTCCCAAACCTCGGAAGTTTTAGCTTATAGCGATTGTTTAAATTTCTTCATTTATCAGTTAAAAAAAACTAAAAAATAGAAAGTTTTCCCTTGTCAGTGTAGAGAGGGGGGCCTAATAATAAATTCAAGTAAAACTTTGGGGTACCTTCCTATTCTAGGTACTGTTGTCCCTAAACCGATGCCTTGCTGAGACAGTATTTGACTTTAAATAGCCTTTATTATTAAGAAATATATAAGTATATAGCCCTCTAAATATTTTTAAAAAGCCCTATATTATGTAGAAGCTGATAATTTTTTCACCATGCGGACAGGCGAAGCGACAGCCCCTCGGATATAAATTAAAAACGGAGTCACATGAAAAATTGCACGAGAAGAGAGAAAAAAAATTTTTTTTGTGGAGATTAAAATAATTAAAACTTTATTGTAATGAGAGTATCGCCTTTTTATTGGTACTTGTCAAGATCGACCAGCTTTTTGAGACCTGGGCTCGTAATATTTTTGAAGTTAGAGCTGTTACATGCAACAATTCCATCAATTGTTTTTAGAAATTTTAAAAAATAATTTATGGATCTGACTTTACAAAATTTTATTTCACATTATTGTAACTTTAAGTAATTGTTTTGTCATCAAGATATAAAAACAGGCTGAGTCGGCGGTCACGTACCCAGGAACTTTGTCATTAAGCTAAGCTGCCTTTTGATTTTGCATGAAATGATCCGAAGGCTACAGATTTTACAACTGGGTTTAAATGGAAAAAAAAATAGTAGATAGGATGCAATTGCGTCGTTCGGTGCAAGATGAAATAGAAACAGTTAATTGTCATGGCAAAGTCGGGGCGATTTTATCAGTTGACACTCATAATCGGTTTTTATTTGAGTCGCCATGAACCCTTGTTTAGGTTAGAGAGAGAGAGTGTGTAAGTATTTATTAGATTTCGTTCTAGCGTATGTTTTTAAAAACTTAAGAAAGAGAGCTCTTACAAAGGAGAAAGTATTTGAATTGAGAAAATACTTAATATTATTAAAGAGTAGTTTTTGTCAAAAAACAAGTATAATAAGCCTATTTATACTAATTAGGATTATTATATTCCTAATAAAATTATGATTCCTTATAAGAAAAGGAATATAACTTAAATAAAAAAATATAAAATAAATCTTAATCAAGCTAGAAAAAGGGAATTTAAACTTATACTCCTACTACGACTAGATTTGCCCTAAATCAGTCTCCTCTCCTTAGAAGAACTTGTCCTCGAGTTGATTCAATCATATGGCAATGGTGGAGGTCCATGATTCTCGAACAAGTCTTGAATATTGAAAGTCTTGGAAATATTATAGTTCCTTGGTAGATCCATGACCTAAGCATTGTCATTGATTTTTTGAAGGATGTTAAATAGTCCAATCTTCTTTTTCTTGAACTTGTTGTATTCTCCAACAGAAAATATGTCCTCACGTAGATGAACCATTACTTGATCTCTTACAACAAAGGATTTGAAGCGCCTATGCTTATCTGCATCTGCCTTGTACTTAGTAGTAAATTCTTCTAATTTCTTCTTGACTTTCTCACTAACATTGATTACTTTGTCTAACATATGATAAGTAATGATACTCATTCCAGGTAATTTAGGCATATGAACCAAGTCTAAGGTATGAAAAGAAGGTTTAATGTAGACAATCTCAAAAGGCGACTTCCCATTTGATCGATTGTGCACATTATTGTAAGCGAATTTTGCTTGAGGCAAAACATAATCCCATTAGCAGGGATTTTCTTGAACCAAGCTCCGCAGAATATTGCCTCATGTGGGATTAAAAACTTCAGTTTGCCCATTTGTTTGTGGATGACAAGTACTGCTATATTGCAAAGATGTATCTAGTCTTCCCTATAAGGTTTTCCAAAAGTAGCTTAGGAATTTACTATCTCGATCGGAAACAATAGTCTTAGGTAGTCCATGTAAGCAAACAACCTCTCGAAAGAGCAATCGGACAATATTCCTTGTAGCAGAACTATTCTTGCAAGGAATGAAGTGCATCATCTTAGAAAATCAATCAACAACCACAAAGATAGAATTTGTTCCTCGTTGAGTTCATCGAAATCTCAAGATGAAATCTATAGACAAATCTTTCCAAGAAGCTTCAGGAATAGAGAGAAGAGTGTATAAACCTGTATTCTATGTATGGCCTTTAGTTGTCTGGCACATGTAACAATGCTTAATGAACTTTTCAATATCTCTTTTAAGGTGCGGCCAGTAGTATCGTGCTTCTACCAATGCAATGTTTTTATCTCGACCCATATGTCCTCTTAATCCTCCGCTATGTAGCTCTCGAGTTATATGTTCCCTTAAAAATCCTTGGGTAATGCATACACGATCTCCAAAGATTAGAAATTCATCACATATCTAATACTTACTTGAAGCTCCTAAGGCATAATTCTTCCATTCTTCTTTGAAATCTTTATCATTTACATGGAGATCCTTTAGGTATTCAAAGATAATAATTTCACTCTTTATCAATATAAGAAAAACTGTTCGACGACTCAAAGCATCGACTATTTTGTTCAGTTGCCCTAACTTATGCTTAAGAGAGAAGGTACACCATTAAATGTAGGCAATCCATCAAGCATGTATACGATTTGGCTTTGAAGAATTGTTGAGCAATTCAAAGCTTCATGATCACTATTCAAAACAAATTCTTTTGAATTAAATAGGGCTCTCATTGTTGTAAAGTATGAACAACAACATATAACTCTTGTTCACAAGTAGACCACTTTTGTCTGACCTCGCTAAGCGTTTCACTAAAAAATGATATAGGTCGACCTTCAATAAGACAGCTCTAATTCCAATCCCATAAATATTATAATCAACTTCAAATAACTTTCTGAAATCTAGGAGTGCAAGGACTAGTATAATACTTAATTTTTTTTTTCAATTTTGAAAAGCTTTGCTCTGCCTTATTTGTCTAAACTAGTTGCCTTTGCTTAAGGCAATTAGTGAGAGGAGCAGCAAGGCACTGAAGTCTTAAATGAAGTGCTTATAGAACATAGAGAGTCCATGAAAATTTTGTACTTCTTTAATACTTATAAAAGTTGGCCACTCTCGTATAGCCTTTATTTTCTCTTCATATACTTTGATACCTTCAGCATCACAACAGAGCCTAGAAATATCATACTATCAACAAAAAATCTAGACTTCTTCAGATTGACATATAGGTTGTTCTCCCGTAAGGCTGTGAAGACGTCTCGCAAATGTTGTAAATGTTCTTTCTTGTTGTGGCTATAGATCAAAATATCATCAAGTTAAACAATAATAAATTTACCTACGAAAGGTTAGAACACTTGATTCATCAATTGTATGAAGGTACTTGGTGCATTAGATAGTCCAAAAGGCATGATTAACCACTCATATAAACCTTTGTGAGTCTTAAAAACCATCTTTCATTCATCACCAGGGTGGATACTAATCAGATGATATCCACTCTTCAAATCGATCTTTGAGAATATCTTTGACCCTCCCAATTTATCAAGCATATCATCTAGTCGAGGAATTGGGGATCAATACTTTAATGTGATTTTATTGATAGCTCTATTATCTACACACATTCTCTTATTTCCGTCTTTCTTTAGAGTTAGTAAAGCGGCACAACATATGGACTCATACTATCATGGATTAGGCCCTTATGGAGTAATTCTTCAACTTACTCTTATAAGATCTCATACTCTTTTGGGCTCATACGATAATGAAGTAAGTTTGGTAGGCTAGCTCCAGGGATAAGATCAATTTGATGCTGAATATTCCTTATAGAAGTAACTTGTTAGAAAGTTCTTTAGGCATGATATCTTAAAATTATGAGAGTAGTGGTTGGACTTATTTAGGCCTCGATTATGCTTCAGCAACCTCTTTTAGTACTCAAAGATAGGTTCCTTTAACTTTTGCCTTCATTAGAGCAAAGATAGTCTTCATGTTGTCTTTATAAAACCTGTATATGTTATCCTTCCCATGATGTATTGTATTAAGATCAAATTGCTAAGGTCTACCTAGTAGCATATGGCAAGCATTCATGTCGACAATATTGTAGGTTACTTCGTCCTTATATCTTCCAATAGAAAAAGGAATATAGTATTGTTCAGTAACTTTAATCTCTCTAACATTTTTAATCCATCCATTGCAATAATGAGAAGGATGTTTGTGGGTTTTAAGTTGTAATTTATCAACCATGGTCTTGGAAACTATATTCTCACTATTACCATTGTTAATAATCATATCACATACCTTCTTGTTAACTGTGCACTTTATTTTGAAGATACTATGTCTCTAAGTGTCCTCTTCCTTCTTTGGAGTGTATAGCAAACATTATATTACTAGTAATAATCCTTCATCTAGATGTGTCCACTCTTCGTCTTCTTCTATGTCTTTATTGTTTTTATATGGTTCGTCCTCAGGCTCTTCATTTTTCTCTGCATAAGTTACCAAATTGACTGTTTGGCGTTTTCGTTCTAAATATTGGTTTGATGTATGGCCTTGTTTGGAACAATGAATACATTTATCACCTCGAGGAACTCTATAATGATTACTACTATTTGGTGAATCTTTTATTAGCCGTATATTTTGTCCATTACGACTTTGTGTTGGCTTCTTAAAGTTTTCTATAGGAACTTTTCCTTAGTTGAATTGATAGCTCTGCTTCGATTATTGGCCAAGAATGAATGAGCGTGAGGTGGCTTGATTACGAGCTTTTCATTTTTCAAGTTGCATTTTCATCTTTTTAGCTAGTCAAATAATGTTCTACAATGTATGTACTGGTTGCAACCAACTTGATCCTCTATTGTAAGGCATAAACCATCCAAGAATCAACCAACTATTTGGGCTTCTATCCCGTGAAGATTATTTTGTTCCATAATCCTTTGAAATTCATGTGCATATTCTTCGATTGTTCTGGCTCCTTGATGCAATTGTTGTACTTACGAAACAAGGTTTGTACATAGTCAAGAGGCAAAAATTGTTCTCTTAGCAGGTGACGCATGTGACGCCATGTCTTAACATTTCCTTTTCTTTATAGCACACGAGAAGTCTGTACATTGTTCCATTGAATTGTAGCAGTGCCTTTGAGTTTATATGCTAGTCCTTTGACCTTCTTTGATTCTAAAAAGTCCATTATTTCAAAGAATCGTTCTACGTCTGATGTCCATTGAATGATGGGAGGTCAATTTTGATACGGTAGTCATTTTAATGTGTTTCTCGTCATTCATCTTATAGTTTGTCTTCAACTGAATCGTCTGAACTTGGAAAAGATAAAGTAACTTTTGCATTCCTACTAAAGCTACATGTCTCCTTAGTTCCGTTGGACTTCTTTTGCTCATTAGAACAATTTTCTGATTTGATAATATCAATACTCTTTGCTTCTTGATTACTTCGTTGGGCAAGTCTTAACTCTTTTAAATCTTTTCTCATGCCAAGTAATAATTCTTTCATCGTCGTAATATGGGTTTGCATTGACTATAGGGCTTTCATTGTTTTGCGCCATGCTTCTAATAAATGGGTTTATAATTGTTCAAGTCGCTATATTCCTTTTGTAATTCAATTTTCAAATTTAGTATTGTTTTCTCCAAAAAACCATTTTGTGTTTTTCTTTTGGGTTTTTTTAATTTTTTTAAAAGAACAGGAAATTATAGGATAATACTGTAATTAAAAGAAATATTGGATAAAATTATAAATAAGCAAAAGTGTGTGTTACTGGTGATTGTGATCGGAAAATTTGGCTGTGATCAGAAAATCTAGAGGATTTGTGGTTGGTGAATGTGACTGTGGTGGTGATTTGACTCAAATCGTTGTGGATTAATCGAAAAAATTTGATTTGAAATGATAATTAGAGGTTGGTTTTGGTTTCCAGTTAACATGTGACGACTAGCTATAGGAGTCGGTTAGAGAGGAAGGGCTGATAATGGCGAGTAATTTGGCAATGGTAATAGCTGAAAAATCGCGGCGGGGGTAGCAAATTGACTGACGGTTGGTGCGGTGATTTAGCGACTTTCCGGTGGTGTTCGGGTAGCAGTTCGATGGTGATATAGGTTGGGTTATAGTTGACAGCTTCTTCTTATTTTGATGAAGAAGGAGATTGACAGAAAAGATAAAAAAACGATAGCGGCGGCAGTCGTGTACAATGGCTGTGAAGGTGGCTTCAAGTTTTCATTTTTTTTTACTTGGTGGAATTAATGGATGATGGAGAGAGAATTTGTGTATGAAAGGTAGTTGATGGTTAGGAAAGCTTTGTTTGGTGTAAAGAAGTGTTCTGATACCACTTGACACAAAGTAGAAGAGATACTAGATTTTGTTCTATCTTACATTCTTAAAAACTCAAGAAGGAGAGCTCTCAGAAAGGAGAAAGTATCTCAATTAAGAAAATACTGAATATTATTGAAGAGAAACTTGTGTCAAGAAACAAGTATAACAAGTCTATTTATATTAGTTATGATTATCTTATTCCTAAGAGAATTATGATTCCTTGTAAGAAAAGGAATATGACTTAAATAAGAAAATATGAAATAAATCTTAATTAAACTAGAAAAAGGGAATATAAACTCATACTCCTACTATAACTAGGTTTGTCCTATATCACCATATAAAATATATATATATATATATATATATATATATATATATATATATATATATATATATATATATATATATATATTAACCTGTAACTGTACATTCATAAAAAATTTCCATTTGTCGGAAAACGAAGATGGAAGATATATATGTTTAGTAAATAAAAGCCATGGTCAAATTGTAATAAATTAACATATGTCATTGGATGTTCATCGAGCATACTTTTTATCTCCCCATTACTAACCCTTTATGTTTCCATAGCTTCTATGATCACCCTAAATTAGGGATTATTGGTTTTTACATTATCATCTATTTAATTACTTATTTATGATTTTATCTTTATAAAAGGAGGCTTTTCCCACATTTTGTATATATATTTGAGATTGAATAAAATTTGTCCCTAGATATATGTCTCTTATTTGCTCTCTCTTTTTCTCTTACTATATTGTTGTGCTCCTATTTGATAAATAATTTAACACATTATCAGCACAAGACACAAATGATCATATGGTAAATTTCTTTTTGTTCATTTCATATGGTAAGTCTATAGTATTATTATTTTTAATATATTTGACAATCTAGATATTGTCTAATCATATATTCTATACCATCTTGATGTTCTAGCATAATGAATTCATACCTTTATTCATTGTTGCTTATATTCCCATGCAATTGCTTGTTAACATTATTTTACTATCATTGATATTCTGGAAAGATTATATCGATTGTAATTTTCAATATTAAATATGACCTAGAAGTGCAAATATTGTAATATAGAATGAAAGAAAATTTAGAATGGATTCCTTAAGGATTGAACTATGATGAAAATTTCTTTAACTATATATTCCTGAAGAACTATACTAATTGCTGATATTGTTCGTTATCTTGTCCTTAAACGACAACAAAATTACAAATAAGTAGTTTCCTATTTTCATACATCATTTCCTTGTATGAGGAAAGATTATAACGTTTATGAAAAGATGACTATGAAATTTTTTCATGAAAGAATATGAAGGAACAAAATTATCATTAAATGTTGAAGAAATGTTTTTCAAAGCTCACATTTATGGTTTTCTTATACTAAATTAAATGAAAAAAATACCATAAGAAAATAGTTATGGCTCAAATATGTCCCCAATACATGAAGTTATAATTTTATTCACCATCATATCCTAAAAGGACTATCGAATTACCGGATTATAATTTCTTTATCATTCTTGAACAATATAAATTAAAGGAAAATTATCATTCGTATACCCTATATTTGCTCTGTTATAAAAAATACTACAACACTTTGAGGGTGTATCAATCGTCCACCTTTAGTTGACAAAATGTATCAGCTGACCACCAAACTGTTAGTTGCCGTTTGAAAGTTAATGGAATTATAGTGAATTGGCGATTTTACCCTTGAAAATTATCACTTGTATACCCTTAAATTATCTTTTTATCACTTGTATACTCACAAATTATCACTTGTATCATATGAAAAGACCAAATTACCCTTCTGACGTCATAATTCTTAAACAGCAACTAACGGTTTGGTGGTCAGCTGATACATTTTGTCAACTTAGGGTGGACGATTGATACACCCTCAAAATGTTGTAGTATTTTTTATAATGGAATAAATTAAGGGTATACAAATGATAATTTCCCTAAATTAAAAGATCATGATTTTCCTTTATCATCATCTCCTTGGAGTTGAAATTAAATATTTTCTGATAAATTATTAATTTATTTCTTTGTAGCAATTTAAGGGAAATCGTAACTTCAAGAACTTCAAGAGTTGATATTTCAAAAGTTCATATGATTTTCTTTGTTAAACACCATGTACGATGAAAGAAAATTATACGATGGCTGAATATTTATGTGCTCCTCAAGTAACAAATTGAGAGTGTCAAAAGATGATCAACTATATCTTATTACAATTGTTGGATCGTCCATTTTTGCTTGTATGCCATATTGGATTGTATGACGTGGGTTCTTGTCTGTTAACTAAGTTTTGTGGCAGCTAGTGGTGATCTTTATGTTCTCCATCAACACCAAGTCGATAAACATATTTATGGATCAACCATCAGATGAGTGAAATTTACATTCCATGCAATTTGATTAATAATTGATGGATAATTTAAGGAAAAACAACTTAAACATAATCTACGTTTGTAAATTTGTCAATTAACATATAAAAATAGGATAGCCTTCTCTTTGTTTCTCACTGTTCGGTTCTTAAAACCATCATCTATTTCTAACAATCTACAAATTTTATTCGCTGAAGTGACTGATTTTTATTTGATTAATAAAGAAATATAAATTCCCAAACTTGTAGCAGTTATAGGTCTTATCATTAGATATAAAAAAAATGAAAATGCAAATAGGGCTGAATGTATGAAATAAATAAAACTAACTTCAATAAGGATTCCAGGATTCCTGTAATGATTCATTATTGTATCAATAAAAAAGTAAGATGAATTTCAAATAATTGTGAAAGTTATCCTCTAAATTGGGGAAGGAAAGTGTTCTATGTTTTATGGGCAACATAAATTTTGTCTTACCTTTATCCAATTTTGATTTCTACATGAGTTAATTTACTTGAACTTCATGTTCAAAAGAATTATTAAACAATGCTTATTGTTGATATATTATCAAATGAACTTATAGATATAGAGAAAGTGATAAAAATCACGAATAAAAAATACCCTAATATGGGTAGTTATCCTCGAAGGATGACATCTGGTGATACAAGTAAATATACTAATGCTTGAAGCATGCGTGTAATAGATCAAATAGTGCAAATATTTTAATTTCCAGGAAGATGACAAAATTCTTGAAAATGATTTTGTCCTGCTGATAAAACCATAGCAAACACATTTGATCTATAATAAAATTATTGAATACATTGCCTTTAAGGAGACATGTACCAACAAGTAAATGAATCACAATTACCCGCAAATGGTTCACTGTCTCCCGTTAGAAAGGACTTTTCACGCTTAGAAAACAATTTTCTTCTTAATTCAGTGAAAGATTATAAAAAAAATGAAATAAGTATTTTATTTGTAAATCAAACTTACGATATAGTTTTGCACTTGACTCCATGTGCAGTTGCATGCATTGTTGCATTAAATCTTTATTTTTATACAATGTTATTTTATTATTGGATTAAATCTTTGAGAAAGTAAAGTTGCATGTGATGTTAATATGTGTTACATGGTTTCATTTATATAAAAATGATAAGTGTAGAGAGTAATGTATGCACCCAAATCTTTATGCATATCCCAAAAAAAAAAATGAATAAACAAATTCTGCAAATTACAGAGAATATGCAGCTTCTGGCAAGTTAGACTAGGCCACCAATAAAAAAAAATGTATTTGGTGTAAACAAAGCAAACTACAAACATAAAATGAAAGCATACCCAATAAGCTAACATAAGAGGACACAAAAATCTTAAATAGATTATTTCAATATTTTTCCAATAAAATTTCACACGTTTCTCCATTTATTATAAAATTAGTTTGATATTATCTGCTCTATCATTCTTTCGTAAAAAAGATAAAAAGAATTCATAAAGCATTGTTAAAGCAAATCAATGAACATGATCAAATCAACTAAATTTTCTATGAAACTCATATTACTATTATTGTTTGAATATATATATATATAGTAACATAAAGGAAGCACAGTAAAATTTACAAAATAAATCTTACTTTCTTTTAACTTTTTCCCCTAATGTTTAGAAATTAGACTTTCCTAGGACCAAAATTTTACTTTATTATTTTTATTCTTAGGGGTCAGGTCAAAAAGGTAGTGTAAGAAGCAAAGTGTGTGAGTGTGCGAGAGATTTGTTGAAAGGTAAATCAACAAACAACTTGTGATTAAGCTTTCATTTCATTTTAAATTGTTCTTTAAACGTTACTACTCTTGATTTTGCATTTCTAAGCTATAAATGGATTCATTCAATGTTAGATATAGATATATACAAGGTCGCTATAACGCGACACCCCATCTGTTTGGAAAAATTACTTAACGAATCAGTTAATACCCTCTAACATAATTGGCAATTGAAATATAACTAGCAATTGAAGATTCTCTTTAAGACTTGAAGAAGCAAGATTTGAGACCTAAAATTGTTGTTTTAACTTTTGAACACTTGAAGAAGAAAGATTTAAAGATACTCTGTAAGACGTACAGAAGTAAACCTAGCCACTACGGCTCAAAGCCTTGAAGAGATTTTGTGCAATATTGGTAGATAGTGGCGTGGTACTGTGGTGGTGGGAGGTTAGCGTAGTTGTCAATTTTACTGGTTGTTAGCTGCCGGTGGCACAGTGCCATGGCGGTGACTCATGACATTGGAGAGAGGCTTGATTGTTAGCCTACATGACTATAAAATGATATATTTTGATGATAACAAACCACATTTTTTGAATAAACAAATAATTACACATTATGCTTTTATAACAAAAAAATAATTTTACGAAATTAGTTATTTTTTCAAGATGTGGACTAAAATGAAAAAGATTAATTTTTAATAAGCATTGTTTTGAATTCTGCATTTGGGCCTATTTGCAAATATTTAAAACATTTTGAGCCATCTACAATTTCCACATATTTGGGTCATATCATAATTTCACAAAGTTTTGAGAATAACAAGCATTATTTAGAAATTCTGAAATTGGACGTCTTTGTAAAGTTTTATGAATTTTTAGGCTATAATGCAGTTATATAAAGTTTTGGGATAAACTATAATTTTGGTAAAATAGTTCACTGTAGCAAAGCAGCTAACCGGTCTGGATTAAAGAAAGCGGCGAACCAATTATGGGAAAAAACTCTCCGGAATGAAAGCGGCTAATTGGATTCAAAAAGGGGCATACCAGATGTGCAAAAATTCAAATTTTTGAACATAACGGTAATATAAAGCGGCTAACCGGATTCATAAAAGTGACAAGCCAGTTATCACCAAAAAGTCAATAACGGCTAGTTTTCTTCCTCAACTATAAATTGCTCAAATCAAACTCATTTGATATGATGCAACCATTAATATTTTGAGCATTTCTCTACAAATCTAAAAGCATAAACTTTGTGTATACATTTCATTTATTCACACATATTGGACTTTCATTTGTATTCAAACACATTGTGTGAGAAAAAATTTTATAATCTTTTTTGTAAAATCAAATTGAGAGGTTGTAAGTGTTGTGATACACTTGGGTTAAGAGATTATGGATAATCTCTTGTTGTAAAGGTTCATTGATACCTTGGAAGTCAATCTTAAGCATTTGAAGCCTTAAGAGGCTTCGATAGTGAAATTCTCAAGCCCGGTGTGCTTGAAGGTGTGGACGTAAGCGGGGATTGTCGAACCACGTAAAAATCCTTGTGTTTGTTTTCTCTTCCCTTACTCATTTATTATTGTGAGTTATTAAATTTATTGTTTTTGAATTTATTAGGGCATTAAATTGAAGTGTTGTGTGATTTGTTTACCTTAAATTTTTAAAATCTCAATTCACCCCCTCTTGGGTTGAATAACTTGCATTTCATTGATGCAGTGACACGTGACGGAGGCTTAACGACGTGACAGAGAGGCTTGACACTGTGCCCCGTAATGAAGGCTTAACGACATGACAGAGAGGCTTGACGTTGACCCGTAACGAAGGCTTGACGGCGTGATAGAGAGGCTTGACTCGTTGACGAGAAGGTATGATTACAGTGCCTTTAAGGTATTGTAATGTTAATTGTTAGGGACTTAGGGTTTGTTTTTGCGCCTTATGAGTGTGAGATGTGAGGTATCACGTGCGAATGTGTGCGCATTTTTTTTAATCATTAGTGATACTTTAGTGTCATTATCACAATTTTGAATGGTTTTTGTCTGAGACTTAAAAACTTGATTTTTATAGGTCTTTGGTTCGAGTTCTATATGAAATAACATTAGAATTAGTTTGATTTTTTTTTACTGACACCTTAGTGTTAGCGATCTCTGATGTAAAATTTAGAGACACCATAATATCGGTACTTTGTGATACTTATATGTTAAACATGGAAAATGGTCTACATGTATATAAATATTGATACTTGTTAATAAAGTGTCACGAGCTAAGTATTAACAAAGACTATTTTTCTAGTAGTGAGCAACAAACTATGTCTTTAGAGATTACAAAGCAACAATAGGCTGTAGATTTACTTTCTGACTGACCAAGCAACCAATCACCATGAATAAGTAACCTGAGATTGACTTTTGCCAACTAAATCTCCAGTAAAATCAAAGTCAACATATCCTACAACTTTATTTTCATCCTGTTCAGCTCTTCAACATATCAAACCATGATTACAGTGCCTTTAAGGTATCTCATAATTGACTTTATGACATCCCAGTGCACCTTACCAGGATCACCTATAAATGTGCAAACAACACTGACTACATAAGCAATATTAGCCTTGTACACGCTTTTGCATACATAAGACTTCCAACTGCTTGAGCATATGGTATCTCAGACTCAATAGCTTATCTTGTCGTGTCATCGGTATTTGTACTTTAGAGAGTTTAAACTAATGGCCTAGAAGAGTCTGTATAGTTTATAATTCAACATCTCAAACCTATCAAGAATCTTTTATATGTACCTTTGTTGACTTACAAAAAAAGTTCCAACACTTCTATATATGATAATTCCATGCCAACTATTCTTTTAATAGAACCAAGGTCCTTCATTTTGAATTCTCCACTTAATAGACCTTTAACCTTCCTAATCTCATATTTGTTTCTATTGGTAATCAATATATAAGTGACATACAGTAGAAAATAAACTGCTTCACCTAAATTAAAGCCTCCAAAATAGATAAAACTATTATATTTACTTTTAAAATAGCAATTTGAGGCCATGAACTCATTAAATCTCTTATATCATAGCCTTTAGGACTACTTAAGGCCATAAAGAGATTTGTTTAGAAGACAAACACGATCTTCTTTCCCTTTAACTTCAAATCTTTCAGGCTATGTCATCAATATCTGCTATTCAAGTTTTTCATATAAAAAGCAGTCTTTACATCTATTTGGTCAAGCTCTAAATCAAGTAATGCTATCATAGTTAGCAATATCCTTATAGATTGTGTTTAACTAGAGGAGAGAAAACCTTATTAAAATCTACACCTTCTTTTCTACGAATCCCATATCAATTAACTTGCCTTGAATCTTGAACCTTTAGCACCTGGACTCTTTTTTAAAAAAAAAACAATCCATCTACAACTAACTAGTCTTCTATTTTTGGATTTGGAACAAGAGTCCAAGTATGATTTCTAATTAAGGAATCCATTTCTTTAGTCATGTCTTTGACCTATTTGCTACTATCACTGCTTTTCAATGTTGTTAAATAGTTTCTAGACTCTTCAACAACTATATCTTTTACATTGATGAATACATATGCAATTATTCTAGGTCAGGTGGTTTGATATCCCTTTTGGTTTTATCTCTTGCTAATTGGTAGTCTCATAAGTCAGGGATAAGTTTTCTTGATTCATCTATTTCCAAACTTCCTTGAGAGATTCTCCAAAATCGTCATCTTTTATTTTATTTTTACTGCTTCTAGATGACTCTACCTCAACTTTAGGACATTTTACAGTTGGTATCTTCTTCTAATTTCATCAGTATAGGAATTAGTATCAAAGGTTGCAATGTTAGGCTTTTTGATCATCGTTTCCTCATGAAACACTACATCCTGCTAATAATACACTTGTGAGCAGTCCACATTAGACCTTATGCCCTTAACTCTCTTTGGATACTCCACAAGTACACCTTTAAAGCCCTTGCATCAAGCTTGTCTTTCTTAATATGGACATATGCTGGACATCAAATATTTTAAGATGCTTGTAACTTGCAGCACACCAGTCTAAAATTCTTCTAGTATTTTGAACTTTAGAGCTAAAGAAGGGCTTCTGTTGACCAAGTAACAAGTTGTGGTAATAACATCTACCCAAAAGCTTCTTCGTAACTTAGATTTGATTAGCTAACATCTTCTTTTGTCAATATGGGTCATGTTTATTCTCTCAGTCAAGCTATTTTGCTGAACAATGAATTTAACAATCTTATTTCTAATAACTCACACCTCTGACAATATTCTTCAAACTCTTTATTGTAAAATTCAAGCCCATTATCAGTTCTTAATGCATTTACCTTCATTCCATCTGATTTTTAACGAGAGCTTTCCCAATTGTGAAGTTTTTAAGAGCTTAATCCTTTGTTTTGAACGTACAGTGATACTTTCCCAGAGTAGGCATATATTAATGTTATGAAGTACTCTCCACCACTTAAAGATGGAATTTGAGCAGGCCCTTACAAGTCAAAATGTATATAATCCAATACATTCTTAGATTTATGCACTTATTTTACAAACTTTACCTTGTATCCCTTCCCAAAGATGTAATTTTCATAGAAATCCAGTTCTTTAATGTCATCACCACACAATAACCCATGTTTACTCAATTCTTGCAAACCTTTAACACTCATGTGCCAAGTTTTAGATACCACAACTTAGCTCTATCAATATCAGTTTTTATGTACAAAACATATAACATATGCACAGATGAGCTTTCCAACAAATAGAGTCTATTCTTCTTAACACCCTCTATTACTACAATAATATTTTTCATTATCTTTAAACCATTATAGTTTGATTTAAAGAAGTAACCTGATCTATCTAGCATGCCTAAAGAAATTAGATTCTTCTGTAGTCAAGGGACACGCCTTATATGCTCTAGTATCTTTGTGGTTCCATTATACATTCTGATTTTGACAAAACCCATACCAACAATCTAATAAGCATTCTAATTACCAATCAAGATTCGACCACCATCAATAGATTCATAATCATGAAAAAGACTCTTATCTGGACTTATATGTAAAAAGCATCTAGAATCAAGAACCGGTTGACATCTAATCTTTTCAGTTGATGTATCTGGCAAATCAACACTATGATAGCCTTCATTAGAAGAGTCATCTGAGGCCACAACATGATCATTTGATTTCTTCTTATTATCTCTATTTTTCTTCGCACAACTCTTAATCTAATGACTAGATTTCTTGCAATAGAAACAATTTCTTCTCTTTATCTTTTCCTTGTCAGACTCATCTTTATATATATATATATATATACTAATTCTTGTTCTTTTTTTCTTCCTAGGTTTCTTTTTTTTTTTAACCTTGCCATCAAACCTCACTTATATTTATATCCAAGTCCTTTGAATGCCTTTAAATTTCTTTTGAGCATAGGGAAGCCTTCGCATCTTCTAATGTAAGAGTTGTTCAACCATATAACATGGTATCAACAAAGCCCTTATAGGGCTTTGGCAATGATCTCAGTAAGAGAAAAGTCTTATCTTCATCACAATCTTGATATTTTCAACCTCTTTAAGATCAAGAATGGTCTTATTGAAAATATCAATATGCTCTTGCATTGACAACCATTTTTTCATTGAAAAGTATACAATCTTTTTTTAAGAACATTTTGTGAGCACGTGACTTCTTCATTCACAAACCCTCTACTTTATTTCCTTCAATTTATTTCAAACACCTGGAGCTATCTTTTCACTTGAAATCTCCTTTGAGATTGAGTCACTAAGACTCAAAATCAATGTGCTATGAGCTTTGTTTAAGATTTGTCTTTTCTTGTCATTAGAGACAAAACCTGATATTTCCCAGAATTTTTTTCTTTTATAGTAGATTCAAGACCCTGATGAAAAAAGAGAGTCCTCATCTTCATTTTCCAAAGTGAAAAATCACCACCAATGGTGAATTTCACAATTTCTAGTTTCAGAAGTGACATGGTTGAGAACCAACTAATGCTCTAACACCATTTTTTGTACTTAGAGACAAATTATTCCAAGAAACTCCAATTCAAAGCAAGAATAGAGAACAAATCAACAAAATCAATGAAATCAGAAAATACCACAACAATCAAGCTTTAATAATTGAAGGAAAAACTAACATGCTTTCATTACTAAAACTCCCCAAAAACAGTCATCTTTTTTCTAGAGAAGATTAAAAGCTTTACTCAGAATTAAGAATCACACATTTTGGTTAAAAAATGAATTAGAAAAAGCCCACGCATCAGATGTTGTACAACAGCCTCTTTATGCTGGTGTTTCTGAAAATTTCTGCAAGCAACTAATAACCCTTGTCAAGGAAGCTCATGTTTGCAAGATTACCAGCAAAGCAGAGGATCACAGCAGCAACCATATGCAGTTACGAATAGATGACATGGCATGCCAGCTGGAGCCTAGTGGTTATGTAATTAGTTGTGCATGTGTTAATTAGCTAAAGCTATTATAGTTAGTTAAGAGAATAAGTGAATTAGTTGCAGCTAATTACATCTATTAGTGCTGAGCTTCAGTTTAGTATAAATAGCAACATCTTTGTACATATGAATAAGTTTTTTGATTAATGAAATTCAGTTCCCAGAAAATATTCAGATCTAGTTCTTAACTTTCTCAGCTGCCAAACATTATTCTCGTTCTTCTACTTAGTATCAGAACCAGTAACAATGGCTTTAGTCCATCTAGCTTTGTCTTCTTCTCAAGCGCCAATTAATCAAACAACTATCAATTCAACAAATGTGACATTCACTTTCAATACACCTATTAAGCTAGATCAATCCAATTATTTGATTTGGAGATCTCAAGTTCTTGCCTCAATTCATGGCAACAGACTTGAGAAATTCATCAATGAGTCAACCACTCCACCTCCTTCACACATTGCTCAACGAATTGAAGATGAACTGAGATCTGTAGAAAATCCAGAATTTGCAACCTGGAGGTCACAAGATCAGGTGCTTCTTGGTTGGTTACTTTCTTCAATAAGTGAAGGTATCATCAGTCTAGTCTTCAATATAGAGACTTCTCGAGAGGTATGGAAAGCTATAGAAGTTCAATTTGGATCTCAATCTAAATCTAGGCTTCTGCACTTACGATATATGATGAACGCAACTAAAAAGAATGATATGAAAATTACTGATTATTTCATTAAGATGAAAAGTATTGCTGATAATATGGCTACTGCTGGTAGTGCATTAAGTGATGATGATCTGATCTTGCATGTACTCTCTGGTTTAGGTCCAAACTATAACTTTGTTGCTACCTATATTACTGGACAAGTAAGAGTAGGAAAAATGAATGTAAATGAAGCTTATGCTATGCTCCTAACTCAAGAAGCTAGGATTGAACAACAAACTCATATGCTAGCTAATACTGATGTGAAACAAAACTTTGAGGCTAATCTTACTTACAACAGAGGTTACAAAAAGGGTAATATGTCTGGAGGAAGAGGTTTTGGTGGCTTTGGATATAATCATGGTTATGGTAACAACAGAAACAATAACAGTAATGGTTACAAGAGAGGTTATAATGGAGGCTCTGGATTTAATGCTAATAGTGGAAGTGCTTATGGCACTAATTATCAATTCAAGACTTATCAAAGAGATAATCAAAGAGTTGGAGGAGGAGGCAACTGGAATCCAAATGTTGGAAATGGTGGATTTAACAATAACAGATCATCTGAAAACACTAAGCCTTAATGGAATGTCTCTAAGCCAACCTGTCAAATTTGTCTCAGAACAGGCCACACTGCCAATATTTGCTGGAAGCTTGAAGAATTTATTGCATCTGGATCTTATAGACCACCACCAAACAGAAATCCAAAGTCTGCATATTTGGAAAATATGGAGGGACCTGCTGATGCTAACTGGTAGTGGTGCAACACACCATCTGACAAATGATATCAACAACATGCATGTTTATGAAGCTTTTACATGTATATCTAAACTTGTTGTTGGCAATGGTGCTGGATTGAGTATAACACATGTTGGTAGTGCTGCATTGAAATCACATAACTCCCATAATACCTCCTTAACTCTTAAGCTAAATGATATCCTTTTAGTGCCCCAAGTTACAAAAAACCTTATTAGCATCTCTAAACTCAATAATGATAATGATGTTGTGATTGAGTTTATTAATAATCTCTATTTTGTGAAGGACAAGATGAGGAGTTTGATCATACTATAGGGTAAAGCTGAAAAAGGTTTATACAAATTGCTATTAGTTTCATCTAATAAGCCAGTCTGTTCATCATGTCTCTCCTGAATCTAGTCAAAGCTTTGTTGCTGAGTCAATAATACCAACCAATCCTTTTTCAATGTTTTCAGTTGTCAATTCAACTCTTTCAAATAATGCTTCTTGTCTGTATACTGCAGAAACTCCTTGTAAAAATTCTGAGTGTTTGTTAAGTACCTCTGTATTGCATCAAAGATTGGGACATCCATCTTCTAAGATTTTGAGCCATGTAATCAAAGCAAGTTCATCTTTCAAACTGGATAATAAGACTAAAACCTTTGATTTTTGTGATGCTTGTCAAATAGGAAAAATGAACAAACTTCATTTTCCAGCTACTGTTATCAAAACAAAGTCTCCCCTGGATATATTGCATACTGATTTATGGGGACCAGCCCCTGTGGTTTCATCACAAGGCTACATATATTATGTGAGCTTTGTTGATGATTTCACAAGATTTACTTGGATTAAAACCAAAAGTGAAACACTGTCAGTCTTCAAAGTTTTCAAAAACCAAATAGAGAAACAACTTGACAGAACTATAAAATGTCTTCAATCAGACTGAGGGGGAGAATTTCGATCATTTGTTAATTTTCTTCAAACAGAGGGTATCCAATTCAGACATTCATGTCCATACACGCACAACCAAAATGACATTGTAGAGAGAAAGCATAGGCATATCACTGAACTTGATCTCACTCTTCTTACACAAGCCAATCTACCCATTAAATTCTGGTGGGATTCCTTTCATACAGCCACATACCTTATCAACAGATTACCTACTCCAGTTCTGTCAATGAAATCTCCTTATGAGTCTATCTTTCATCTCACTCCAGATTATAAATTCTTAAGAACATTTGGATGTTCATGCTTTCCCTTTCTCAGAGACTATAATCAACATAAGTTTCACTCTCATACATCCAAATGTGTTTTCTTGGGGCATAGTTCTGTACATAAGGGTTATAAGTGTCTCCATCCCTCTGGAAAAATCTACATAGCAAGTCATGTTATTTTTTTATGAGACTTCATTTCTATATTCCTCCATTTTCAGTTCATCTTCTCTATCCAAGTCTTCTGGATTTCAATACAATCTTCTTCAGCAGTATACTATACCTATTTCTAATAGCAATTTGAACACCTTTGAAGCTGATATTGCAGGTAATGATCAACATTATGATCATCTTGATATTATATCTTCACCACTTTCTCACAACACATCATCTCAACCCTCACCACCTGCTACTTTATTCTAGCAAACCATACCCTCTTCACCAACTCAACCTACCATGTCACACTCTCTGATTCACCCAGCACAATCATCTCAACCTAATCCAATTCCTTCCACACACAAAATGATAACTAGAGCAAAAGCTGGAATATTCAAACCAAAGGCCTACTTAACAGATCACAATAGCCTGGAACCATCCACTGTTTCAGAAGCATTATTTGATCCCAAATGGAAAGCAGCAATACAGTCTGAGTATGATGCTTTGATTAAAAATAAAACTTGGACTCTGGTGCCTATGTGCTCATCTTATAAACCAGTTGGTTGCGAATGGGTGTTTAGAACCAAGCACAACACAGATGGCTCGATTTTCAAATATAAAGCCAGGCTGGTAGGCAAGGGATTTCATCAAACT
This sequence comes from Citrus medica, assembly GCA_002013955.2. Classification (NCBI taxonomy): domain Eukaryota; kingdom Viridiplantae; phylum Streptophyta; class Magnoliopsida; order Sapindales; family Rutaceae; genus Citrus; species Citrus medica. The sequence goes on along the minus strand of MKYO02005228.1, from coordinate 354,265 downwards.
GCAGGTATAGATTATTCAGAAACATTTAGCCTTATAGTGAAGTCTGCAACAGTAAGATTAATCCTTAGTCTAGCTGTCATGAAAACTTGGAATGTCAGGCAAATTGATGTGAATAATGCCTTCTTAAATGAGGATTTGTCAGAGGATGTGTATATGATTCAGCCTGAGGATTTTATGTCCAAAGAAGGCTACATATGCAAGCTTACCAAGGCTTTATATGGTTTGAAACAAGCTCCAAGAGCTTGGTATGATAAACTGAAAAGCCGTCTTACTGCCTGGAATTTTTGCAATTCTAAAGCTGACACGTCTCTGTTTGTTAAGCATGATGATAAAGGCATTATTATTATATTGATCTATGTTGATGATATTCTGGTAACTGGTCCTGACTCAACATTACTTGAAGAGTTTATTAGTAATCTCAGTAAGGTTTTTGCCCTCAAGGATCTGTGATTGGTGGCTTATTTTCTTGGAGTAGAAGTATGTTATACAGCTCAAGGAATGCATTTGTCACAGACTAAGTATATCAAGGATCTGAAAAGCAAAGCTTCAATGCAAAACTGCAAAGGGTCAGATACACCTTTCAGCACTGGTTTCAAACTAGAGAAAAATGTTCAAGGTCCTCTACGGCAGGAATTTGAAGAACTAGTTCTTTATAGGAGCATTGTTGGAAGGCTTCAATATTTGATTCTCACCAGGCCTGACATTGCATATTCTGTACACAAACTCAGCCAATATCTCAGTAATCCTACACTCCAGCACTGGCTAGCATGCAAGAAGGTTCTCAGGTATCTTCAAGCTACAGCCACTCATGGTTTATATATTCAAAAAGAGGGAACTCTTGGACTTGCAGGTCTAACTGGATACTCTGATGCTGACTGGGCATGTGATGTTGATGATCGAAAATCTATTGGAGCCTAGTGTATTTACTTGGGTAATAATCTGATTTCCTGGTCATAAAAAAAAAGCTATTGTAGCTAAGTCAAGCACTGAAAGTGAATACAGAGCACTCTCTTCAGCAAGTTCAGAACTTTTATGGCTGCAATCTCTGTTGTCAGAACTTAACACTGTCCAATTACCAACTCCAATCCTTTGGTGTGACAATCAGAGTGCAAGAGAGTTAGCTAGAAATCATATTTTTCACTCTAAATCAAAACACATCGAGTTGGATGTTCATTACATTAGAGATAAAGTACTTGGAAAAGAATTAGAAGTGAGATACATTCCTACTGAAGAACAAGTTGCTGATGTCCTTACCAAAGCTCTGTCATTTCCCAAGTTCAACTATTTTCGATCCAAGCTCAATGTCATCAACAGGCCATTGAGCTTGAGGGGGGATGTTAAGGAAGCTCATGTTTGCAAGATTACCAGCAATGCAGAGGATTACAGCAGCAGCCACATGCAGTTACGAATAGATGACATGGCATGCCAGCTAGAGCCTGGTGGTTATGTAATTAGTTGTGCATATGTTAATTAGCTAAAGCTGTTATAGTTAGTTAAGAGAATAAGTGAATTAGTTGCAGCTAATTACATCGATTAGTGCTAAGCTTCAGCTTAGTATAAATAGCAACATCTTTGTACATATGAATAAGTTTTTTTATTAATGAAATTCAGTTCCCAGAAAATATTCAGATCTAGTTCTTAACTTTCTCAACTGCCAAACATTATTCTCGTTCTTCTTCTACCCTTAACGACTTTTGGCCACGTTAGCAAATTTATCTGTAAAACGAATTCTGCACAACGACCTAGAAACTTTTCTCAATTACATGTTGGTCTAAATTACTTGTCTTCACAAGAAGGACATGGACATGTTTATGGATAGGCAATGTGAAGTGAAAGGAAAGGAAGACGGTTGACAATTGTAATGTGAAGCTAGTTTTAACTACTCATTTGAGGCAGTATAGGGAGCAAGTAGGTGGTTGATGTAAGACGATTTTTTACTATCTTCCAAAACAATTTTTTTAAAAAGGTTTTTCAATACATTTTAATCTTGAAAATAGCTTTTGAGAGGTATCAAAGAACAACCTTTTTATTTTTGTTCAAAGAAAGAGCTATCTTTACTGATGATTTCAAAATTTATTGCGGAATTACTTTTGGCTCTGGTTTGGCCTGAGATATAGCAAGAGTTACTTCATGGGAATTTTTCCGAGTGATAAAATCCATAATTGGATAAGTTTCTCTTTTGACAAATCTTTTAGAAAAGAACTATTTGTAGCCTTCTCTTTGAGCTTGATGAGCTTTTTCATCTTCACAAATAATTTTATACCATGATTTTTGAGTACTAGAAGGTTTAGAATAAAATGCTTTTGATTTTTTTTTTAGTGATTTTCTTCTTTTAGGATTTAGGTATCATTTTTAGTGATTTTCTTCTTTTAGGATTTAGGTATCATTTTTATCTCCCTTAGAGAAATTCCCTTTACAGTAGTGGTGGACACCGGTTCAAATCGGTTCGACTTTAGCTGGTCTGCGCACCTTACATGGCTCCACTCTATGTCCATAAAACCCACACTTAAAGCAAATGAGGTCTATCTTTTTGTACTCAATTCTTCAAAAGTAATGACTTCCTTAGATCCACTTCAATCCCTCTTTCAGCCAAGAAGTAGTCTTGTCAACTTTGATAATCCGTCCTATTTTCGTTTCAAGCCTCTCCAAGAAAAGTTAATCAAAATATTCAATAGGGAGGTTTAGCGTAGCCCAAACAGCCAGATTCTTAATGGTATCCTCCTCTGATCAGTTCATTTTCGACATTAACCTATTCGGTTTTTTTAGTTATAAAATACCAAACCAGAACTTAAAAAAACGAACCGAACAAAATTTTTTGGGTCTATTCTGGTTCTGCCCATCTGTATTGCGCAGATCATTTGCTTGTTTATGCTTCGTCTTCTTTCTTATATCTCTATTTCTACGGTTCTATCTGTTACAATCGGAGCATTTTAGTTTAACCTCACCACACATCACACACAAACACAACAAAATCCTAAGTGAGATAAATAAATAAAGAAAAAAAAAAGGAAAGAACTTTACAAAAAAAAAAAAGATCATAGAATTTTTACCTTTATCGATGCAACAGCAATAACGGAGAGAGGCTGCAATGGCTGGCGAGGTGAATGAGATTACCAGTGGTGGCTGGCAAAGATGAGGCAGACGAGCGGTGACTTACTCGTGAGTGATGGGTGTTAGCAAAGATGACAGCAGACGAGCAGCAGCTGAGTCGTGAGTGATGGGCGCTAGTGGCAGCTGACAGTGAGAGTGAGACCCCGAGTGATGAATCTGTGACCGTGAGTGATGACCGTGCGGGAGGGATGAGTCTGTGACAGTTCAGGCCTACAGAGAGAGAAATTGTTGTTTGCGAGGCCTGAGAGAGATTGCTGCTGGAGGGTTAGATTTGAAAGTTAGCAATTAGGAATTGAAATTGATTTTTATTTTTGCTTTTATATCTTAAATTAAATTGTTACGGCCAACATATGTGTATATATATATATATATATACGCACATACATATATACACACACATACACATTTACAATTACAGAAATGCCATTGAGTTTGGTTTGGTACCAGTTTTCTAATTTTGATCCAAAAATTGGACCGAACCATTTGATTCGATTTCCGTATTAATCCATTTCATTTTTTTTTAGTTATAAAACACCGAACTGAAACCAAAAAAACTGAATCGAATCCTATTCTTTTGAGGTCCAATTGATTCTGTCCACCCCCACTTGAGAAATAGTAGGAAGGCTTTTGCAAATTTGCAATTAACACATGCAAGAAATTTTTTTATTTAATAAATCACTTTAAAATTTTGTAGTGCACAAACCGATGGACAATAATTTTATTTTGAGTCATAAGATAAACCTTCTGAAGATCTGCTTTATATTTGCAAAAGAATAAGCTTACAAAATAGACTCAAATCCCTTCTTAGACTAAAGTTCCTTCTTCCCTCATAACTTTCTTTCTCTACTGCTGCTACTGCTTCACTCATTTTCACTAACATCCCCCTTGAAACTAAAATGCATGGGTTGAATACTTAGTTTGCTGCGCAAGTAATGAAACTGATTGAAAGTAAGAGCCTTGGTTAAGACATCTGCTGTTTGATCCTCACTGGGCACAAAACAAACATCTATTTCTTTTGATGCCACCTTATCTCTGATGAAATGAATGTCTAGCTCAACATGCTTTGTTTTAGCATGATGAACTGGATTATAAGCTAAGGCAATAGCACTCTGATTGTCACACCACATAAGTGTTGTTGTGCTTAGTTGAACCTGCAACTCAGCAAGTACAGACTTGATCCAAACAACTTCTGAAGCAGCATGAGCTAGAGCTCTATACTCAGTCTCGGCACTGGACTTGGATACAACTGACTGTTTCTTGGAAGACCATGAAACCAAATTTGGACCCAAAAACACAGTAAAACCAGCCACTAACTTTCTATCATCACGATCACCAGCCCAATCTGAGTCTGAAAAACAGTTTATTTGCAGAGCTCCACAATTGTAAAATTGAAGTCTAAAATGAATTGTGCCTTTAAGATATCTTAATAATCGTTTGCAGGCCTCCCAATGTGAAGATTTTGGACAAGACAAAAATTGGCTGAGCTTATTAACACTGAATGAAATTTCTGGTCTGGTGAGTGTAACATACTGTAGTGCCCCAATGATACTTCTATATTGAGAAATATTTGTAATATTAGTACCTGAGGCTTTAGTGAGATATTGACTTGTAAACATAGGTGTTGGTATTGGACTACAACTAGTCAGGTCATGTTTCACCAAGATGTCTGCAATGTATTTAGCCTGTGAGAGATGAATACCATTTTGAAGTTTTGAGACTTCAATGCCTAAGAAATAGCTAAGTTCCCTAAGATCTTTCAATGCAAAAGTTTTCTGCATATCTTAAATAACTTGTTGAACTTTAGCTGAGTTAGAACCAGTAATGATGATATCATCAACATATAACTAATACTATGAGTAAGTGACCATTCTCCCTTTTGTAAAAAAGAGAATTATCTGACTTTGAATTCTGGAAATTCCACTGAGAAATCATGGTTGTTCTGAATCTGGCAAACCAAGCTCTTAGAGCTTGTTTTAATCCATAGATAGCTTTCCTGAGTTTGCATATGTGTTGAGGCTTTTGAGAATTAACGAACCCCTCTGGCTGTGCCATATAAACTTCCTCATCAAGAATTCCATTCAGAAATGCATTGTTCATATCGATTTGCCTGAGAATCCAATTATTCATGGCTGCAATGCTCAGAACTACCCTGACAGTAGAAGCTTTAACCACTGGACTAAAGGTTTCAGTGTAAGCAATACCATGAAATTGATGAAACCCTTTTACAACCAGCCGTGCTTTGTGCTTCAGTATTGACCCATCAGGATTATATTTTATTCTGAAAACCCATTTATTGCCAACCACTTTGACATGAGCTTTAGGTAATACTAACTCCCAAGTATGATTAGCTTGGAAAGCTTGAAACTCTTCTTGCATGGCTTTTAACCATTGTGGATCAGTGAGAGCTTGAGTAACAGATATAGGTTCAGAGGGTTGAGCTAGAAGTGCTGAGAGATAAGATTTTGGTTTAAAAATGCCATTCTTAGAGCTTGTGATCATAGAATGGCCAATAAAAGATGGTGCAGGAAGAATATGAGGTGGTAAATTTCTTAAGGAAGAAGAATGGAGAGAAGAGTTTGAGGTATGATTTGAAGTATTTGTGGTGTAATATGAGATCAGAGGTGAGTGTTGAGAAAATACCTGAGGAGAGATTGAGACTGGAGCTGTAGAATCAGATGCTGAAGTTGTTGCTAAAGGAGTTTGAAGATGAATAACAGAAGAATTCTCAGAATCTGACTAAAGGACATAATTTGTTTGAAAAGACATGGAGATTGAGGAAAAATCAAGACCAGGGACATAAGGAAATGATTTTTCATCAAAGACTACATGATTAGAAATATATGTCCTCCTAGATGAATACAGACACATATAGCCTTTATAGTTAGAACTGTACCCAAGAAAAATGCACCTGCCAATTCTGAATTCAAGTTTGTGTCTGTTGTAGGGTCTTAGGTAAGGAAAACAAGCACAACAAAAAATTCTAAGAGTAGAATAATCTGGTTTTTGTTAAAAAAAAAGAAGGTTTTGATAGAGTGATATATTGTTCAAGACTGGTGTGGGAAGTCTGTTGATTAAGTAAACAGTAGTTTGGAAGGCATTCCACCAGAATTTTAAAGGAAAATGTGCTTGAGCCAGCAAGGTAAGGCCAATATCAACAATATGTCTATGTTTCCTTTCAATCCTCTCATTTTGATGATGAATATGAGGGCAAGGATGCCTAAAATGAATCCCTGAATTATTAAGTAAAGAAGAGAAGGATCTGAACTCCCCACCCCAGTCAGTTTGAACTGTTTTGATGCTCTTTTGGAGATGGTTTTCAATAAAGATTTTGAACTTGGCAAACACTGTGAGAGCATAAGACTTTGAGCTTAATGGAAATATCCAAGTGAAACGGCTAAAATCATCTAAGATGGACATGTAATAAACATAACCTTGAGTGGAAGTGACATGGGAAGGACCCCAAAGATCTGCATAAAGCAGCTGTAATAGTTTTATAGTCTTAGTTTGAATAGAGTTAAAATGCAACATATGATTCTTTCCAAATTGACAAGCATCACAGAATTGTAAGTTTTGAATTTTATTGAAACTACCAAACTGGGTACATGAATTGAGGATTGTTTTCAAGACATGAACAGCAAGGTGCCCTAATCTTTTATGAAGAAGATTTACGTCAACAACTTTTGAAGCTATAATAGACAAACAAGAATTTTTATTTTCCTGAAAGGAATTTAAACCAAAAGTTTCGCAAGCTTAATAAGGAAGACAAGCAAAAAGAGACTGAAATTGATTCTGATTAAAAAGAATTGTATTGACAGCAACAGACTAAGAATGAGAGGTTGGACTTTAGACTTTATAGAGACCTCCTTTAGCAACTCCTTCAAGCAATATGATCCATGTGCTCCTGGCTTTAACAAAACAACAGGTTCCAAGAAATTCAAGAGTAACATTATTGTCAGCAAGCAACTTAGAAACACTAAGTAAGTTCTTAGTGATTTTAGGGACATGTAAAACATGATTAAGAAATAATGGTTCAATAGTGTTTATAGTAAGCTTTACTGATCCAACATGGTTAATAAGCAATGCATTTCCATCACCAACATATAGTTGTTCATTACCAATGTACACTTTAGGATTAACAAGATTACCTAAATCATTTGTGATGTAGTTGGTTGCTCCACTATCAATATACCAGGAGGGATCTTCACTAATCTTAGGATTGGCAGCACAAGTTGCTTGAGTTGATGGTCCAGAGGTACTAGGCACACCATTTGGAACATTTCTAGAGAAATATGGAGAGGAACTGTAGGAAAGCTAAGAGCAAGGATTCCATGAAAGTGTCCAGGAGCAAACATATTAAAACCAGAGGTGTAATTATAAAGAGTATACCCAGGAATAAAAACAGGATTTGAGTAAGCCATGTTAGCTTGATAAGGAGCTCCTCTTGGCATATAAACATTCCCAAAATTAGGTCCAGAAAAATTTGGCCCTCTGCCAAAATTGTTAAAAGACTTATTACCAAATTGGCCTCTAAAATTTCCCTGCCAAAGTTCTTCTGAGGAACAAATGAAGGATTGAACTTATTTTTGCACCTATTGGCTCCATGACTAGGAATGAAACATATCTGACAAACAAGATAAAAAAAATTCCTTCCACCAGCAAATTTAGATCCTCTATTATTATTAAAACCTCCATTATAACCACCAAAATTCGAGCTATTATCATTTCCAAAATTACCTCCAGAATATTTCTGAAATCCATTATTATTTTTGCCAGAATATGATCCTTTTTTAGTTACATTTGCAGACATATGATGCATGATATCATTAGCAATTTTACCTTTCTTTTGATCGATTCTGTTTTCATGATTCAGAAGTAGTGAGTACAATTCATCTAGAGTAATAGTTCATTCTCTAGCTAAAATAGCTGTTATCAAAGACTCATAATCAGAAGAATCGAGACCAGTCAACACATGCATAATAAAATCACCTAGCTCAACTGGTTTCCCTACTAAGGATAATGTATCTGCTATACGTTTGATCTTAGAAAAATATTCAGCCATAGTCATAGATCCTTTTTTAATTGTCTGGATTTGCATTCTAAGAGTTTGAATTCGTGCTTGAGACTGAGAAATGAACATACAATTAAGTGATTCCCAGAGTTGCTTTGAAGTTGCACAATCAATCACAGTTGATAGTAAGCTCTGCTGAATGGATGACATCATCCAGCGCAAGAGAATTTGATCTGTCTTCATCCAAGTAATGAACTCAAGATTTTTTTATCGTGATTCCTCAGAAGTTGAAGCTTCACCATTGCTAGAAAGCGAGATAAACTTCTCTGGACATTTCAGATCGCCATTAATAAAACCTTCTAAACCATTTCCTTTAATTGAAGCCAAAACTTGTGTTCTCCATAGAATAAAATTGTTTTGATCCAACTTAATTGGTGTGGCAAAGCTATAGGACGAATTGGATTAAGTAATGCTTGCCATTGATGGCTTTGATACCATGAAAGAAAACCAAATGTTGTGTTTGGTAAATGAGAAAGTTAAACGAAAGAGAAAGAAAATATTGATAAACTGGAAACTTCTTATTATTGAATCAATGTATTTTACACACATATATAACAAGTGTCAATTCGTTGTTAATAAGTTGTTACACATGCACGTAGTAATTCTTAAACCAATATAACAGATTGAGCCACATCAGCTTAAGGAGCTAATTTGCTACAGTCCAACACACAGTAACAATCATGTGCTCGCTTCCTCTGTTTCATCATAATTAATCAGTTTCACTAACATACATGGTCAATTCCAATAATTCCAGCAAACAAAATCTAAAAATATAGTAGTAGATTAAATTTCTTAAATCTGATAATATTTTCAAAACTGAAGAAATAATTGTTAGAGATAAAAAAAAAGTGCAGTTGGATTAGTCCAAATTGGATTTAAACCATTGAGTTGTGAAGGCTTAGATATTGCTTTATTTGCTTGTCTAAGAGATTGTAGGTTTCCAGATTTAGAGACTCACTTTTAAGAACATTTGAAACAAGTCTTGGCAATGGACCAATATTTTGATTGTTATAATGTTATCCAAGTTTTATAGTTTCATTAAATGAGAAAAAATATATTGGATGTCTAAAACTAGGATCACTTCCTGTAACTTTAATACATAGAATTCACTACAAAGCAATGTTCTTTGCTTTCAACACAAAAGATTTAAAACAGATCCCAAAAGAAAAAACTTTATATTACAAACTGATCTCCACAAAGCAAATGTAACTATTTCAAAATCTATTAAATGAGATCAAATTACACTCACTGAGAAATAGATAATAAAAAAATATATACAATTTAAAATAGTACAAAACACATAACTAAAAGCAATAGAAACAAAAGCTGATGGTAGTAGGGGTAAGCATATTTTAACCGAACCAATCCAAACCAATTCAAACCGACAGTTTGGATTGGTTTCATTAATAAAAACACTAGTTTCGGTTTATTGGATTGCAAACCGACATCACTCGGTTTGGATTTTGGTTTGGAAGAATTTCAAATGGATTCAAACCGATCCAATCCAAAATTTACACTTTCATACACAATAGCATATCTCTTACTATAAAAACAAAAAGATAAACCTAATTTTCCAATCACTCATGCCTCCGCCTCCACCTCCAGTGCTTCCTAATTCCTATCATTCTCTAACTCTCTCAAATCTCAAATTCTCAATCGCTCATTCTCAAGTCTTCTGAGGTATGTTTTCATTTTATTTTTCTTGCTAAGATTTTATTTCATTTTAGTCAAAAGTAAAAATGGATTTTGGTATAATTGATGATAATTTAATTAATTAATTAATTCCATAACTATTTTTTTAATCTTTATTAATTATAGAAGCTCTCACCTCTTGTCGTTCTCAACTCTCTCAATCTCAATCGCTCATTCTCAAGTCTCATCGTCATAATTTCAAAAATCGGAACTTGAGGTATGTTTTGGTTTTATTTTTCTTGCTACGATTTTATTTCATTTTAGTCAAAGTTAAAATGGATTTAGGTATAATTGATGCTAATTTATTTGATGAATTATTTTTCTTGGTTTTATTTTTCTTGCTACAATTTTATTTCATTTTAATCCAAGTTAAAATGGATTTAGGTATAATTGATGATAATTTATTTGATTAATTAATTCCATAACTATTTTTTTAATCATTTATCAATTGTAGAAGCTCTCAACATGGAAGATAATTCTAATATGAATGATATCATGGAAGATGGAGAAACATTGATGGATGATTTTCTGGAACCTAAAAGTAAGAAATCTAAAATAGGGGGTGGTCATCTTCATGACAGTGAAAGGGGTTCAAAAGCTTCGCTCCATTATATCAAAGATGAAGTGAATAAGACATGTAAGTGCAAATATTGTGGGAAGCAGTATAAGTGTGATAGTAAGTTTAATGGGACTTCTAATTTGTGGACTCACTTAAGAGAACAATGTGAAAAATATTGGGCTACTTTAGATGATGAGACTCAAACTAAACTAGCACGCTTCCGTGTTAAGAAAAAAAAGTCTAATATGGCAAGTGGTAGTGGCACTGGGAATACTGTGTATGGTAGTGGGTTGGGGCTTGCTGGAAAGTTTGATAAGGAGGATTGTAGGAAGACTGTAGCTATGTATTTTATTCTTAATGAGGTTCCATTTAAGGAAGTAGAGTCTTATGGGTTTCATCTTTTGTGCGATAAACTTTGTCCTAGATTTGGCCCTCCTTCTAGGAGAACACTTGTTAGAGATATATATCAATTGTATTTAGCCGAGAAGGCAGCATTGAAAAATATGTTTATTGCAAGTAAGTATAGAGTTTCTATTACCACAGACACTTGGACTTCCATACAAAATTTTAATTATATGGTTGTGACAGCCCATTGGGTTGATCATAATTGGAAATTGCAGAAGAGGATTTTGAATTTTTTCCAAATAACAAACACAAAGGGGATTCAATTGGCAAGCTCATTGAAAAATGCTTGCTTGATTGGGGTATATAAAAAGTGATGACTGTTACAGTTGATAATGTGAGTGCTAATGATGTTGCTGTTAATTATTTGAAAAAAAGTTGAAAAATTGGAAGGGCAAGGCCATGATTTTAGATGGAGATTGTTTACATTTACGTTGTTGTGCCCATATTGTTAATTTGATCGTGACTGAAGGGCTTAAAGAGATGCATGACTCAATTGCTAGCATTTGCAATGCAATTATGTATGTGAGGTCTTCTGGTTTGAGGTTGCATAAATTTAAATCATGTGTTGAGAGAGAGAAAATTGAAAATAAAGGACTTTTAGCATATGATGTGCCCACTAGATGGAATTCTACCTACACTATGTTGTCAAGAGCCATACACTTTCAGAAAGCTTTTGAAAGGCTCAAAGAAGAGGAACATGATGGACCATATATGAGTTTTTTCAATGAGAGGGAAGGCAGAACAGATCAGGCCACCCATTGCTGAAGATTGGAAAAATGCTGAAATATTTATTGAGTTTTTGAAAATTTTCAATTATGTTACAATTGATTTCAGTGCTTCATTATCAGTGACATTTAACTTGTATTTTCATCATCTTTGCACCATTCAAACCCAATTGCATTTGTATATTGAAAATGAGGACGTGCTTCTCAATAAAATGGCTGAAAAAATGAAAATAAAGTGTGACAAGTATTGGGGTTCTGTGGACACCATCAACCAGCTGTTGATCATTGCTGTGGTGCTTGATCCAAGGTAAAAATCTATTATTTCATTTGAATTTTTTATTTTTTATGATAAAATCTATTGTGATAATTATTTACTCTAATTTCTTTTTTTTTTTATCTAAGGTACAAATTGAATTATGTGTCGTTTTGCTTTGAACAATTGCATAATCCTGAGAAAGTGGAAGAAATTACATCAAACATTAAGAAGCTACTTTTGAAGGTGAATTCTTAAACTTTCAAAATAAATTTAGTTATAATAATAGTTATTTTATTTTTTTTATTTAAATGTATTCATATTTACTTCAATTTATTTTCATAGCTATATAAAACCTATTGTCCTATGGAATCTACTTCTGGTGGTGGTAGCCAATCTAGTAATGATGTTTGGGCAATTGATGCGGGTTTAAGAAGGAAAAGTGGCAAGGACTACTCATTTATTAATACAAAGACTCAATATACGCAGTTAAAAGTGCAGAAAAATTCCATTGATTTGAAAAATGAGGTTGAGAGGTATTTGTTCGAACCTAGTGAGGATGAAAATGATGATCAATTTGATGTTTTGGGATGGTGGAGTGCAAATAGTGCCAGGTTTAGGACTTTGTCACAAATTGCAAAGGATGTGTTAGCAATTCCTATATCTACTGTGGCTTCTGAATTAGCTTTTGGTATCGGAGGTCGTGTAGTTGATGCATTTCGAAGTTCATTAACCCCTACAATGGTGGAGGCTTTGATATGCAGTCAACAATGGCTTAAAGCATTTGGTATGGATGAAAAATATATTAGGAAGTTTGATGTAGAAGCATTGTCATCATCCTTCAGTGATTTGGAATTATGTGTGTCTGTGGAGCAAGGTAACTATGCTTTAAATATTGTATAATTACATCATATTCTAAGTTAAGTAATCTAACTAATTATATTTTTCAAAAATCTAACTAATTATATTTGTCATTTTATGCAGATTTTGACAAATGAAAAGTAATTGGCCATAAGTTTTGACGACAAGATGCACAATATTTTGATTGTCAAATGTTGTTCAAGTTTATTTTAATTTTGTGAGTTTGTTTTGATTAAACCTGGGGAGAACTTCTTTATTATAATGTATTATGTTGTGAACAAATTTTGTGAGTTCGTTTTGATTAAACATGGAGAGAATATCTTTATTAAAATGTATTCTGTTGTGAACAAATATAAAAGCAGTATGTATTCTGTTATTAAAACTCAAACCGAAGATCCAAACTGACCCAGTCGGTTTGGATCGGTTCGGTTTATACAAAATTTATGTCTATATCAGTTTGAGAATATTTCAAATCGATAAGTTTGGATCGGTTTGATAATATGTCTCAAATTGATCCAAACCGAATTTGCCCACCGACGGTAGTGTACAACACCATTTGCCAGACAAAGAGAATCTCAAACTTGAACTTACGATCCTCCAGGCTGAAATTTGGATAATCCTCAAGAGAACCAACTAGAGCCTCTTGTTTTTCAATTCTTAGGCCTCCAATAAGAATTGATCTTAGCTAAGTAGACAATGACAATTTCTTCAAACATATCAACTCCATATTATCCTGTTAACGAACCTGAATATACCCAAAGTGAAAGTAGACAAACGAAGTCTCCGAGAATGTCACCTTCACATTCATCTATAACCGATCATAATGAATTATTTGTTTTAGAGAAAATTTTTGAAATCAATATAGAATATTTGAGAAAAAAACTTGTATTCACAGACAAATGAAAAAAGACGAATTTGGTTTGTTGACAATTATAGGGGACAAGAAAAGCTAGAAATTCGAAGATAATATTATGAACTCGTGAATAAGAATAAAACTCATGTGATGTTTGGAGAATTGCTAAATCAGCAAGCGGACAACATCCGTTTATTTTTGCAGGTTACTGAAGAGTTGCTCGATAATTTAACTAGTTGGGATGCGTTGCGTGAAGCACTACTTGTTGGGACCGCTAGTGGAGCACCCAAGGTACACTTAAAACTTCACACGAGTGTTTTCTTGATTTATTATTCTTCTTCTAAATTCTTAGATATTCTCTATTGATTGACTGCCATTCAATCTTATAATTTGATCTTGGAGAGCATCACCAGTGTCATATGTTTAAGGACCACTGTTGTTTATTGCTGTTGGTATGTTTTTCGTTCCTCATAATTTGTTGTCTTCATGCACTGCATGTCTTCTTTAATCCGACTTTGTAAAGAAAATGTGGTATATGATTGTTTGCTCTTCAAATTATTTTACAGATTGACTGCTGTAACACAACTAGCACGTTATGGTATGCTGTTTCTTCCACTTGGTTACAACTTTGGCCGCGGCATGTTTAAGATGGATGAGGTGAAGGGTGGCTCTTCTTATGGTGCAGGAAGATTTGCAGCAGATGGTTCCCGCCAACCCGCAGAGCTAGAACTCGAACAGGCGTTTCACCAGGGTAAGTATGTTGGTGAAATAGCAAAGGAGCTCAAACATTGATCTTAACAAATGCTTGTACACAATGTATCTGATAATATGAAGAAAAATACTCAACTGCAATTTATCAAGGGAAACCTATGAAATAAAATCGTCTGCCTTTAAAAATGAAAGCTGGCCTGTGCGCATTGCTCAATCTTTGTAGCTTCCACGTATACTTATGATGCTAGCGAATGATCTATCATGCTAGCAAACATGACTAACTTATGCGCTGTCCCAAACTTGACATGCGTTCAGATAAATGACATGCATTCAGATAAATGCTTGCGTAGACTAGGAGAGGATCATTGTTTAGTTCGTAACTAGATTGTAATTTTTCATTGTGTGTCCTTGGAGTTGGTTTTAACTTCTGAGTCCATGGCCTGGGCAAGTTTTCACACCTTTTTATGACACAAGCACGCACAAAGGAAAAGATAACTGCCAGCTGAGTAGAAAGTGCTTCAACTTCAATGGAGAATGTCTGGCGGGCATCATCGGGTCAGGACCCGAACCCGGCAGATTACAAAGGCATAGAGTTCTGGTCCCAACCCGGAGCGATCGGGCCGGCTAACAAAGCAAGGCGACTACATCAAAACCTGGCTCCGCCGTTGGTTCATTCTAAAACAAGGCGAGCACTTTCGGTTTAAAGACTCCCACAACATCACCCGCGGCTCCACTCCTCGTGGCTTCATCCCTGTGGGCACTTGCCTCACTGTCAAATGCGCCGAGGACGTTCTAAACAAACCCTTCGCCTTCGAGCTCTCCAGGGGGGAATACACGATGTACTCTGTGGCGGATACTGAGAAGGAGAAGGGGGAGCGGATCAATTCGATTGGTCGGGCGATTGTTCAACACTCGCGGTCGGTGACAGAATCCGAAGCCGTTGAATATGATAGCAAATGGTGATTGGTTTGTGAAATTTCCAATTTCTTAAATTTAGTGTAAAAAAAGTATGAGCCTTCGTTAAAAATTATTCCTTTTTTTGTGGGCTCATGTCACAATTTGAGCTTACTCGGTTTAGCCTATCAATTTTAAAGGGCCCCTCAGTGATTATTGTATGTGTTGCTTGAAGTTAGAGATTTGCTGTAGCTCAGTGGTGGATAAAGCATCAACAATTCCTCGGTGACTTTTCTATTTCTTGCTTTTGAGCTTGTGGACGAAGAAGCATAACACTAGATAAGGATATACAAGCAGAATTGGTGGATCAAGAAGGAAAAGTTTGAAAATCTGAGATGAAGAAAGCAGAGCTCATATTCGTTCCAGCACCAGGAATTGGTCACCTTGTGTCAACCCTTGAGTTTGCGAAGCATTTAACCGATCGGGATGATCGAATTTCAGTCACTATCCTGTCTATGAAGCTAGCGGTCGCTCCTTGGATTGACGCATACACCAAATCACTAACAGATTCACAACCAAGAATCTGTGTCATTGACCTCCCTCCTGTGGATCCGCCTCTTCCAGACGTTTTGAAGAAATCCCCAGAATACTTCATCTCACTGATTGTGGAAAGTCACTTGCCCAATGTTAAAAATATTGTATCATCCCGCTCTAACTCAGGCTCCCTCCAAGTTACCGGGTTAGTTCTCGATTTCTTTTGTGTGTCCATGGTTGACATTGCTAAAGAGCTGAGTCTACCTTCGTATATGTTCTTAACCTCTAATATGGGATTCTTACGTCTCATGCTGTATTTACCGACTCGTCAGGATAGGATCAGCACTGTATTTGAATCTTCAGATGATGAGTTGTTGATCCCAGGTATTACCAGCCCAGTTCCCGTATGTGTTATGCCTTCTTGTTTGTTTAGTAAGGATGGGGGTCATGCCACTTTGGTGAAGCTTGCTCAAAGATTCAAAGATGTCGATGGTATCATTGTAAATACATTTCATGAGTTAGAGCCATATGCTGTCAACGCATTTTCTGGTGATCTAAATCCTCTCTTATACACAGTTGGGCCGGTACTTCACCTTAAAAGTCAGCCTAACCCTGATTTAGATGAGGCTCAGTACCAAAAGATCTTCCAATGGCTTGATGATCTGGCTGAATCTTCTGTAGTGTTTCTCTGTTTTGGAAGCTTTGGGAGCTTTGATGTGGCACAGGTGAAAGAGATAGCAATCGGGCTGGAGAGAACCGGGTACAATTTCCTCTGGTCTCTGCGAGTTTCCGCCCCAAAAGATGAAGTTTCTGCACGTAGATATGTCACAAATAATGGTGTATTTCCTGAAGGATTCTTGGAAAGGATCAAGGGAAGAGGAATGATCTGTGGGTGGGTCCCACAGGTGGAGATTTTAGCCCACAAAGCAATTGGAGGTTTTGTATCTCACTGTGGATGGAACTCGATCCTGGAGAGCTTGTGGTACGGTGTGCCAATTGCAACATGGCCTATTTATGCAGAACAGCAGCTTAACGCATTTAGGATGGTGAAGGAACTGGGATTAGCGGTGGATTTGAGATTGGATTACAGGGTTGGTAGTGATCTCGTGATGGCTGGTGATATAGAGAGCGCGGTAAGATGCCTAATGGATGGTGAGAACAAGATAAGAAAGAAAGTGAAGGAAATGGCCGAGATCAGCAGGAAGTCTCTGATGGAAGGTGGATCTTCATTCAATTCGATAGGACAATTCATTAGTCCAAACTTTTAGTATGGTGTGCTATCATTAATATGGAAGAAAAATAATAAGTATATTGCCTAGAGCTAGAAGCCATGTGCTTCTGCAGTCATTTCCTTTTATGATCTCATGTTCTCTGACTATATTTGTGAGCAATTTTATATATTGGCCGCTTTCTGGAGAACATTTTCTAGTAAAAGAATTGCAAGGCTTTATACATCTCCCATTGACACTTCGCCACCCCTGCCATACTGTAAAAGAAACATGCTGATGCACTAACGTGTCGGTTAACATATGAGTTCTGAGATGCAGTACATGAATCCAAAAACAATAGTCAGAATATCAAAGTACTTGAAAAGGATATTATTAGTTGGATAAAGATTTTTTAATCTAGGATTTTAAAGTAGAGGAAAGTTTTGGAAAAATTTTAAATTCGTACGGGTTTAAAATTTTTATTTTATAATGCTATTAAATCTCATGATTTTAAAGATTTTTCAAACATTTCCTACACTTTAAGATTTTAAACCAAAAAATTACTAATTAGTTGGATAGCCTACGGTTCCTTTTATTTCACTTAAGCTTGATCTTGATTTAGTGGACTACTATTTACTAGAAAATCCTGCAAGTCCAAAATTACACCACAACCATGTCCTGAACTAGAAGAACGTTGCTGGATTTCATATCACCATGAACGATTGGTAATTCACTACTCAAAAAATACGTTTTTTATGACACAAATTTTATGACATATATCATTATGTCATAAAAATATCATTAAAATATGATACTTTTGTAATGTTTAATGTTTCTGTTATTATTGACTGATGGGTTCATGAAAGATATGAATATGACATAAAATTATGATAACTACATGTCATGTAATATTGTTTTATTTTTTAAATAAATTTAATTACAAAAATGCTACTCTTAAATGACAATGTTTTAGATTTTGTTTTATTAAATATAATTTATTTTGAATTACTAATAACACATGAAACAATGCCATTTGTTGATAATTTAAATTATTTGATTAGTTGAATTACAAAATTGCCATTGTTAATATTTAAATTATTTTTTAAAAATTAAAAAAAACGGTGTCGTCTAGTTGCTATAAATATATTAAGCTAACACATCAACACTTGGCAAATTTCCAGAAGTGATAAACGAATTGAACCTTAAGCTTTGCTCCCTCACTCTCACCACTACTCCTCTCACCTATAATCGTTGAAGGAGTTGAACCCACAATCTATATTAAGCTAACACATCAGCACCTATAAACGAATTGTAAGCCTCACTATAGTCACTCACAATCTACAATACAAATAAGCCTAAGCCTTATAAAATTTCTTAATTGACAAAAATCCAAAGCCCTCACAGCATCACAACTGATGGAAACCCTAAGTTAAACAAACTCGACAGTCGTTAGTCAACAATCATTGTAAGCTATTGGTCGCTCAATAAGCACCAGTTTCTCACTCAACAACCATCACTCAAACGCTGCCATTTCCTATTCATTATTCACTTTATCTAAATTAAAAAAAAATCGCTTGGAAGATGTTGGGCTACGAGAACGTGAGCAGCAAAGATGACGACAAATTTGGAAGGTGGAGAGTGTTGGAGAATTAACAAAATAAAACACACAAAACACACTATTTTATTTCTTCAACAACACTCCTCACCAATTACAACTCTTATTTTTCACTCTCTACACCTTTAGAGATTTTGCTACTCCACTTGATGATTAAACCAAAGGGGAGAGGGGGTATTTATACATGAAACAAACTAATCACAACCATTCATTATTCAACTAATACACAAATCCTCACCATCCATTAAAACCTACCACTTACCTACTTCACCAACAACACCTACTACACCTAACACAAATAATTCAAACATCACCAACCATACCTACTCATGGAATCTTCCATGAGTTGGGCTTGAATTTATTCATTTTGGATCAAGTTTATGATCCAACACCCCCCCTTAAACTTGATCCTGTGACACCAAGTAAACTTCTGAATTTTACGAAGTCTTCTTGCTTGAGTGGCTTAGTGAAGATATCAGCTGCTTGATCTTGTGATTTTACATACTTGATTTGCACTTCTTTTCTTGCAATACACTCTCTTATGAAATGATAGCGAGTGTCTATGTGTTTGCTTCGATCATGAAAGACTGGATTCTTGGATAGGGCAATTGCTGATTTGTTATCAACACAAATCTCGCTTGGCTCTTCTTGTGGCAAACTTAACTCCTTCAGCAAATTTCTGAGCCAAATTGCATGACAAACACTTGATGTGGCAGCTACATACTCAGCTTCACAAGTGGATAACGTGACAATTGGTTGCTTCTTTGACATCCATGTGAAAGCAGTATCTCCCATGAAGAACACAAATCCTGTGGTGCTTTTCCGATCATCTACATCTCCACCCCAATCACTATCGCTATATCCAACAAGCTTGTAGTCATTAGAAAATGAGTATAACAAGCCGAAATTAATTGTACCTTTGATGTAGCGAAGGATTCTTTTTGCAGCTTTAAAATGAGTGGTCTTTGGATTCTCCATGTATCGACTCACAAGTCCAACAGCATAAAGGATATCTGGTCTCGTGCATGTTAAATAGCGTAGGCTTCCAACCAAACTTTTAAAGAATGTTGGATCTATATCTTCGCCTTCATCATATTTGGATAACTTGACTCCGCATTCCACTGGTGTGCTTATAGGCTTGCAATCATTCATCTTGAACTTCTTGAGAATCTCTTTTGCATAGCTTTCTTGGGAGATAAATATGCCTTCTTCCTTTTGCGTGACTTCAATGCCGAGGTAATATGCCATCAGTCCGATGTCAGTCATCTCGAAGTCTTTGATCATCACTCTCTTGAACTCTTCAAACAAGCTTGGATTACTTCCAGTGAAAATGAGATCGTCCACATACAGGCACACAATCAAAATATCTCCATCCTTTTCTTTGACATAGAGAGCATGTTCGTATGGGCATTTGGTGAAGCCTTTCTCATGAAAATACTTGTCAATTCTGCTATTCCATGCCCTTGGTGCTTGCTTTAACCCGTAAAGAGCTTTCTTCAATCTCAAAACTTTGTCTTCATGTCCTTTCACCACATAACCCAATGGTTGTTCGATGTAAACTTCTTCTTCAAGGAATCCATTCAAGAAAGCAGACTTCACATCCATTTGAAAAATCTTCCATTTGTTCTGAGCAGCCAAAGAAATAATAAGTCTAATAGTTTCAAGTCTGGCTACAGGAGCAAATACCTCGTCGTAGTCTATGCCAGCCTTTTGACTATAGCCTTTTGCAACTAGCCTCGCCTTGTGCCTTTCAATTTCTCCCTTCGCATTTCTTTTTGTTTTGTACACCCATTTGACACCGATCGCTTTATGCCCTTTAGGAAGAGTAGTAAGCTCCCAAGTATCATTCTTCACAATGGCTTTGATTTCTTCATCCATTGCAATTCTCCATTTCTCATCCAGTGCAGCTTCTTGGAAGTTGACTGGCTCACAATCAGCAAAGAGGCAAAAGAGAGTGAGATTATCATGTCTCTCAGTTACCTCATAGAGATCTTGAAGACTTCTTGTACGTTCTTCGATTCTTTCATTTAAGAAAGATGGCGGCGAATCTCCATATGTGTTTGATGCTGGTGAGATAAGTGGAGTAGCTGGCTCTTGTTGTTCTTCTACTTGTTTTATCTGTGTGTGATCATCTTCTTCAATGGGAAAGAAGTTAAAGTCATCCACACCAGAGCCAAAATCCCATTCTCCTTCTTCATCAAAAACTACATCTCGACTGATCACGATCTTCCCGTTGTTTGGATTGTAAAGCTTGTATCCTTTGGAGTTGTTGTCATAGCCGATGAAGATGAACTTCTCACTTTTGTCATCCAGCTTGGCTCTACTTTCGTCTGGTACATGTACATGGGCAATGCTTCCAAAAACTCTTAGATGGGTGATGCCGGGTTTTCTTCCACTCCAAGCTTCTTGTGGCGTCTTGCCCCACACGCTTCTTGTTGGAGATCGATTGGATAAGTAGACTGCACATGCAACAGCTTCAGCCCAAAATTCTTTAGGCAGCCTCTTACTCTTAAGCATGCTTCTTGCCATGTTGAGGATGGTTCTGTTCTTCCTTTCTGCAACACCATTTTGTTGGGGGGATCTTGGAACTGTCAAAGGGCGTCGAATTCCATTTGCTTCACAAAACTCTAAAAATTCTTTGGAAGTGAACTCTCCACCTCGATCAGATCTCATGGCTTTAATCTGGTATCCACTTTCTTTTTCCACTGCAGCTTTAAACTTCTTGAAAGCTTCAAAAACTTCTGATTTTTGCTTCAAAAAATACACCCAAGTTTTTCTTGAAAAATCATCTATGAAGAGAAGGAAGTAGTTACTTTTACCAAGGGAGTTTGGCTTGAATGGACCGCACACATCAGTATGAATGAGCTCGAGTGGCTTCTGAGCTCTTGAGTTTGACTCCTTTGGAAAGCTCTTTCTGAACTGCTTGCCAAGTAAACATCCTTCACAAAGTTGATCAGGGTGATTGATGTATGGTAAGCCTTTCACCATGTTCTTCTTGAATAGTAGCTCCAATCCTCCAAAGTTGAGATGCCCATATCGAAGATGCCAAATCCAGGATGGATCGTTGTGACAGGCTTTAAGACATTTTGCAACATCATTTT
Organism: Citrus medica; assembly: GCA_002013955.2. Taxonomy (NCBI): domain Eukaryota; kingdom Viridiplantae; phylum Streptophyta; class Magnoliopsida; order Sapindales; family Rutaceae; genus Citrus; species Citrus medica. The sequence goes on along the minus strand of MKYO02005228.1, from coordinate 332,675 downwards.
GAATATTTAAAGGAAACATTCTATTTTTCGACATTTTCACCTTTGTAATTAGATTTCCTTTGTCATCTCTTAGGAAAAGACTATAATCTTTTAAGTGAATATCATAGCCTTTTTCTAAAAGTTGACCCAAACTAAGGATGTTGCTTTTCATATTGGGCACATAGTAGACATTCGAAATTATTTGGTGGCTACCATCTTTTGCACGAAAAAGAATGTTACCTCTACCCTTCACTGGTACTTTTGAATCATCTCCAAAAGCGACACTGCCATTCACAGATTCACTTAGTTGCACGAACATGCTTCTGTTTCCACTCATATGATTGCTAGCACCTGTGTCAAGATACCATGTATTTTCTTGACCTCCACTTGTGTCATTGCGTGCCAGTAAAAGTGTGCCATCTTCACCATTTTTTTCTTCAGCATAGTTCACTCTCTCCTCAATTCTGGTGCTTGGAGCTCTGCATTCTGAAGCATAATGCCCAAACTTTTGACAATTATAGCATTGTACTTGGGATTTGTCATACCTCGATCTTGGATTGCCTCTACCTCGTCCTCTAGTTGAGTTTTCTCCTTTGGCATAATTGGAATTGTTGTTGTTGTTGTTGTTGAAATTCCAACCTCGTCCATGACCACGACCTCTACCTCGTCCTCGACCTCTACCTCGGACATAGTGCCTTCTTTCGTTGTCGGAGCTTTCTTCTCTTTTCTTTGGATTGACTTCCATCTTGAGAAGTTGTTCTTCGATTCCTTGTTTCTTTTTTTGTTTTTCTTCATAGGCTTGTAACCTTCCTTGAAGTTGCTCGATTGTCATATCCTCCAAATCTCTTGTTTCTTCAATTGTCACAACAATATGGTCAAACTTCGAGTCTACTGATCGAAGTATCTTTTCAATGATCCTTACCTCTTTTAACTCCTCGCCATTTCTTTTTAACTCATTGGAAACGGTCACAACCCGAGTAAAGTAGTCAGAAATTGACTCTGATACCTTCATGTGTAAGGACTCAAATTCTCCTCGTAATGTTTGGAGACGAACCTTCTTTACTTGCTCCGCTCCTTTGTAAGAGGTCTCTAGTTTCTCCCATGCTTCTTTTGAAGAGGTTGTACCAGCAATCTTTTCAAAAGCATCTTCATCTAATGATTGAAAGATGAGATACTTTGCTTTATTTTCTTTCTTCTTCAAGTCTTTTAAATTCTCCTTCTGCGCCGCAGTTAAAGTGGCTTCATTTTCTGGCACAATAAAGCCTTTCTCCACGACATCCCATACGTCATGTGCGCCCAATAGAGCCTTCATTTTAATACCCCAATTGTCAAACTTACTTCCCTTTAATTGTGGAACTTGAAATGACATTATACCACCGTTTGCCATAACTCACAATTTGAGTGAGAATTTAGAGATTCTGAACGCACAGATGGATCCGGCACGTCGAAAAACCTTGGGAAGGACTCGAGTCAACTTTCGGTCAACGGTCAACGGTCAACAGTCAACTCCGGCTTGGTAGTCTTGGTTCGGTCCGGATTGGGTCAGCTCGAGTTGGCTCGGTTCGTCTTGATTCGGTTCAGCTTGGTTCGGCTTGGTTCAACTCGGTGAGTCGACTCAGCTTCAGTACAGAAAACTTCCGGCGGCAAGTGTGGGCGCGTCCGTTCTCGGATCGGGATGATTTTTGCGGCGTCACGTTCCTCTCGTCGAGATCTTCGATTTGATATGCTATATGACTATATATAGCATCAAGCACTAGCTCTGATACCACTTTGTTGGAGAATTAACAAAATAAAACACACAAAACACACTATTTTATTTCTTCAACAACACTCCTCACCAATTACAACTCTTATTTTTCACTCTCTACACCTTTAGAGATTTTGCTACTCCACTTGATGATTAAACCAAAGGGGAGAGGGGGTATTTATACATGAAACAAACTAATCACAACCATTCATTATTCAACTAATACACAAATCCTCACAATCCATTAAAACCTACCACTTACCTACTTCACCAACACCTACTACACCTAACACAAATAATTCAAACATCACCAACCATACCTACTCATGGAATCTTCCATGAGTTGGGCTTGAATTTATTCATTTTGGATCAAGTTTATGATCCAACAGAGAGGGGGAGAAGCTTTACCCCAGTCTCAGCTATAGAAAGAACTAGCTCCGATGGGTTTCATTTGCAAGGTGTATGAAATCTTGACAGTTGGTATGTAAATTCTAATGCTAAGGGTGTTAATGTGCAAGTGTACACAACAAATAATATATTTTTGAGTATGCAGATTGTCTCCACATAGATTGATGTTATCATATTTGCTACAACAATTCTGAGAATGCAATTTCAATTAAATTAAAATAAAATAATTAAAGAAACTAATAAACTAACTAAATTAAAAATACAATAAAGGAAATCTTAAATCAAACACAATCTTAGGAAATGAGTAGTTGAATGATTAAACTCACTTAATAGTTTTGACTATTTTTCTAATAAAGAACCTGTTGCTATAGAATTTACTACAGCACTGGGCAGAATCCTTTATGCATCCTCAGCTGTCGCCTATTGGATATATTATATTTATATGCAACCTAACAGTGATAAGTTGTTATACTAACATTAGATATGACTTTAAGCGTTCTAGGTTCCAATTACCCTACAAGGTGAATCCTTATGTCTAGTTATTCACTAATCTTATATCAAGAATGACACTATTTAAATCGAGATTAACTCAACTTGGGAAAACCCAATCTCAGGCATTTTTTATGCTCATTCTTAGTTAGTATCCACTAAATGGGTGATCAACCGAAATAATGAATTAAAATAAATACAATTAAGACAAATTGCTACAGCAAATACAAACAAACACGCATATATCAATCAAACATCCATTAAGATCGTTTATTACTTAACCACAATCAAATTGCTACAGCAAATACAAACCAACACACATATATATCAGTCAAACATCTATTGAGATCGTTTATTACTCAACCACAATCAAATTGCTACAGCAAATACAAACCAACACGCATATATCAATCAAACATCCATTAAGATCGTTTATCACTCAACCACAATCAAATTCAGTTCATGATTTGCGAAAGAAAAATAAATAAAAGAGTTTTAGCCATCAAATACATCCCCATAAATAAATAGAAAACAAGAAAAGAACAAGAATGACTGATTTTCAATGGATCTCTACATTTTCTCCTATGGTGTAGCAGCTAATCTCTCTCTTGAATTATGTTTTTCTTTTATTTTTTTGCAGTTTTTCTTCTCGGGTGATGACTCTCTTCTTTTATTAGCGTGTGTACTCCTTTTATAGCTTACAATTAGGGCAACAAGAAGTGCAGGGCGCGTATCTTCCATTTTAGGAAACTCCAAATCGCAATCTTCTAAGTATCTCCCATGAAATCTTCTCTGTCAATGCTTCAGAATTGTTACAGCAACAATGCTATAATAACAGTGTGATAGCAATGGCTTCAACACCTGCACTGTTCCACACTTGTTTCAATTCTTCTATAAACACGTTATTTCCTTATTTTTGCAAGTCTATTGTAACAATATTTTTCCTTTGAAATTTGAACTTCCGGTCACCTACAATTATGTATACGATCTAAACATACAATAAAAACATGTCATTTACTCTCTAAGTAATCTTGATTTAAGTCTAAAAGTGCCATGATAACTCTCATTTCATAGAGTTATCAACGGTCCAGATCATTTTGACCACTTTGGTCTCTTCAATCAACGCTCTTTACACTCCCGTTAATGATCTTCTCAAGGGCAATTCTAGCCTTCTCCTCTTCTTCTTTATCCTCCTCTTTATCCGTACATTTCATTTCATCTAATTCATTATGTGAATTGGTTATTGTTGGTGTATAAATACTAATGTTATTGGTGTCAATGTGCAAGTGTACACAACAAGTAATAAAGTGATGAGTATTCAAGATCGTCTCTATTGGGATTGATGTTATCAGATTTGTTACAACAATCTTAACAGTGCAGATTTTATGGTAAAATAAAATAAACAATTAATGAAACTAATGTACTAATAAAAATAAAAACACAATAAATAAAATGCAACAAAGTAAACTATCACGTCAAACTCAAGGATAAAACTAATGGGTATATATAGTAGTTGAGTGAATAAACTCTCCTAATGGTCTTGACTATTTTCTAATGGTTGACTCGGTTGCTGCAGTATTTGCTACAACAATGGGCAGAATCCTTATGCATCCTTAGCCATCGCATGTTGGATATCTTATATCTATATGCAACCTAATAGTGATCAGTTGTTTTGCCAACATAAGATATAACATTACACGCTTAGGTTCTATTTACCATACAAGGAGAATCCCTATGTCTAGTTCATCACTAATTTTAGATTAAGCATGACCCTTTTGGAATAAGTTAAACTCAATCCATGAAACTCAATCTAAAACCAAGTATTGCTCTGATATGTTCCACTAAAATAGGACCTTTTGCGGCTCTCTCCTAACTTGTATCATTAAATGGGTGATCAACCGAAATAATGAATAAAAATAAATACTATCAAAACAAACTACTACAGCAAACATGCAGCAATACATATATTCAGTCAATAAACCATCAAGATTATTTATCACTCAACCACAAATAAATTTAGTTCATGGTTTGTAAAAGAAAAATAAAGAACAAAGTTTTAGTCATGAAACACATCCCCATAAGTAAATAGAAAACGAGAAAACATGTGCAACCCTTAATCTATCTCTTGAATCTTGTTTTTCTTTTGTTTCTTTGTGTTTTTCTCCTTGGATGACGGCTCTTCTTTTCCTTATGATGTGTGCTTCTTTTATAGTTGAAAATTAGGGTAAACGGAAGCCTAGGGCGCACATAAGTCAGATTAGGAAACTGCAGATCGCAATTCTGCAAGTATCCCGCACGGAATTTTCTCTGTCGTTGTTATAGGATTGCTACAACAACGGCTACAGCAATGGTTGCTACACCAACTGCAATGTTCTAGATTTGTTTCAATTCTTTTACAACCATGTTCTTTCTCCTTTTTGCCAGCCTATTACATTAGCATTCCTTCTACGAATTATAAGCTTATGAAAACCTACAATTATGCACACAATTTGAGCATGAATTACTTTAAATTAAGCAAAACTCATTAAAACTAAACTAAAATGAATATTTATGCAAAATATAACAATAATGCAATAGAATCACATCATTTACTCTCTAAGTAATATTAATTTAAGTCTAAAAGTGTTATGATAACTCTCATTTCATAGAGTTATCACACCTCTAAACTTAAACTATTACTTATCCTCAAGTAATGACAACAAAGCTTACACTTCAATCACACAATCATGCAACAAATAACTTAGCTCTGTCATCAAATTTGCAAGAATTATTCCACCTTCAGATCACACTCTGAATCACACAAAATAGCCTTAGCAGTTTAGTTTTAAACTTAGGCTTCATTTTGTCCAAAGTGTGTGTGTGCCACTTTGATCAAATTCCAGAGGTGCTATAACATTACTGAAACATTGCATATAATTCAAAGGTAGAACACAAATATATTCACATATGGGGGAGCATAAATCACAAATATACTCAAATTGTGCTACAACAATAATAATTTTTTTTTTCAGTTAAACCCTTTAATGCAACATTGAGCTTTCATGTGAATGCCTATCACTTGTAATGACGACACCCAATTACTCATTCAAATTACATGTCAGAGTTGCTACAGTAATGCATTTAGGATGTTATATCTAGGTCTTACCTTTGGATGTCTTTGACTCAAGGCTGAACATGGGGCTCATGAACAGACCAGATTACTCAGTATCTTAGGCAGCAGACCTCTTTATTTTTTATTCCTTCATCACAATTTTTTTTTACTTTTTTTATATATAATTGCTGCAGCACTGCTCATAGTTCTTGTTGCCTTTGGACTCAAGTTTGCATATGGGGTGGAAACTCAACCTTGGTTACTCAACAACTTAAACTATTGGAGCAGAATTTATTTCATAACAGGTACAATCCAACAAAAATTTCCCCCCAAACTTGAGATATTTTCTACTCTTTTTTTGGTTTTCCTCGCTCTGCTACAACATTCTCATAAAACTCAACCAAAGTCTAAGTGTCGGGACAGAATTTTAACCTCCATCTATAACTATCTCTACTTGGCATTATCATAAATACTGAATAACACTCAATTTATCTTCATTAGGTTTTCAAATCCATACACAAATATTAGATAACAGAGCTTCGCACAACACACAACACAACCATAAACACATGCACTTAGAAACACAACCCCCCAAACTTGAGTGGTGTTGTGTCCTCACGAGCACACAAAACAAAACCACATAAACCAGACATGCATATATTAAATAAAAAGACATGAAGAATGAATCAGAAAATTAAAACTAAATGAAAAAAATGCTTTACAGAAAGAAGTAAAATAAACTAGCGGGTAAGGGTACTCCCATGTTGCTGGAAGCACTGCTGCAGCATAGGCTGTAAAGGGCCACTTCTTCTTTGATCCACTTCTCAAACACTCCTTATCATAAAATCTGATCAATCCATTTGCTGCTGTAAAAGCAAGAATGCCTCTATTGTTTGAGAATCTTCTGTTATATCATGATGTAAGTGATGCTGCAGCAATTCCATCATGCTCTTTTTGCCCACATTTATTTTTTATTTTTATTTTTTACTTGCTGCAATGTAACAAAAAGACATAAAAAATTAGATGCACACTTAAAAGAACAAAAAGACAAATTAAATAATTTAAAAGCTAAATTCAATGCCTTAAAAACTTGAAACAACTTCCCTTATTGGGTTGCCTCCCAATGAGCGCTTGATTTTAGGTCTTTCAGCCTGACATTTCTTGTTTCCTCAACCTGGATCCTTCAAGAACCGATCATTCTTTAGGCTGTTCATATCATCTCCCATATAGTGCTTCACTCTCGGCCCATTAACCTTGAATTCTTGTTGGTCTGTAGTGAGTTCCATTTGCTGGATTTGCTCGTGAATTCTGAAGGGTTGCTTCTCCCCTGACCATGCTATATTAGCTGCTTTATGATCTTCATCATCAAGTTCTTCAAATGTTACAACATTAATTTCTTCCTTACTGCAACAATTGTGTAATCTCTCTGCTACAACAAAGTCCACAACACTGATAAAATTACAATCATCCATCTCATCGGGATTCTTCATGACATCCAGCACATTGAATGTAACTTGCTGGTCATTCACCCACATGGTTAATTCTCATTTTTGAACATCAATTAAAGTCTTTCCCGTGGCTAATAAAGGTCTCCCTAGAATGATTGGCACTTCTTTGTTTGTCTCAAAGTCTAGCACAATGAAATCCACTGGAAAAATAAATTTATCCACCTTCACCAAAACATCTTCAATCTTTCCTTGTGGATATGTATGAGATCTGTCAGCAAGTTGTAAATTCAATGTTGTTGGTCTACATTCACCAACTCTCAATTACTTAAACACTGATAAAGGCATGAGATTGATGTTAGCCCCCAAATCACAAAGTGCTTTGCCACTGTATTTAGTGCCTATGGACCATGGGATTGTGAAGCTTCCTGGATCCTTCATCTTCTGTGGTATTTTATTCTAAAGTATTCAGCTGTTCTCTTGTGTTAAAGCAATTGTTTCAAACTCTCCAAGTCTTCTTTTCTTTGTCAAAATATCCTTAAAAAATTTCGTATAGTTTAGTATTTGCTCTAGAACTTCCACAAAAGGGATATTGATATGCAGTTGTTTCAGCACTCCCAAGATTTTGCTGAACTGCTTGTCTTGTTGTTGCTTCTGCAATCTTTGAGGGAAAGGTGGTGGGTGTCTAAACTGATGTGCTGCAGTAGGTTGTGCAGACTGCTTCTCTTTTGCTCTACTCAGGTATGTTGCTGTTAGTGTTGTAGCTTCCTCACCACCAGGTGCTGGATTATAACTTTCTGCAGATGCTGTAGCAGAACTGTATTGATTTGCATTTTGAAAAGTGGAAGACTGTGACTCATTCTCTACTTGACTGTCTTCTTGGCCTTGGGTGGACTCAATTCTTCTTTTCGGTACACCAACGGGACTATAAACATCATTTCCAGATCTCAAGTTAATCACTTTGTAGTGTTTTTCTCCTTCTCTTCTTGGGTCCTTTGTATTACTGGGTAAACTACCTTGAGGTCTGTTGCTCAATGCTGTAGCTGTCTCTTATACACATCTATCTGCTTCATTCTTCACAATATAATTCTTAATTAAACCTTCAAGGGAGCTGAGTTGATTATTGTTGATGCTTCTTTGCTCTTGATTTTGCTGATAAAATTCAGGTGGTTGAGCATGTCTGTTCTGTCCACTAGGTGCTGCAGCAGTCTGGTTCTGATAACTCCATGAAAAGTTTGGGTGATGTCTCTATCCAGGTTGTGAGTGTTTGAATATGGATTGTCCTGATTCTGTCTATTGAAGCTGCCTATATAGTTTACCGAAGCTGGATTACCAAGACAGTTGTCAAATAAATGCCATTCTCCACAATAAACGCAAGACATATCAGATATTTGGTTAACAGTTGCTGAAGCAGTAGTCATAGCCTTTACCATCTTTGTTAATGAGTTACTTTGGCTAACAATGCTGTCAAGACATCTACGTTATGAACTCTTGTTGTTCCTCTTACTGCAGCTTGTCTGGTTGATGGCCACTAAGAGTTATTGTTGGCTATCCTCTTTAAAATTTCATAAGTCTCATTGTAAGACTTAGATAACAAGGGCCTATTTGCTAAAGCGTCCACCATGATGAGGACATTTTCTTTGTAACTCCTTAAATCTCTCCCATGCGTCACATAAGCTCTCATCTTCAAGTTGATGGAAAGATGTGATCTCATTTCTCAACTTTGTATTCTTGGTTGGTGGAAAGTATTTCATCAAAAATCTGTCAGCTAAATTATTCCATGTAGTGATAGAACCTGGTGGTAGAGAATTTAATCATGCTCTTGCTCGATCTCTCAAAGAAAACGGGAAAAGTCTGAGTCTCAATGTCTTCTTGGCCTTGGGTGGACTCAATTCTTCTTTTCGGTACACCAACGGGACTACAAACATCATTTCCAGATCTCAAGTTAATCATTTTGTGGTGTTTTTTTCCTTCTCTTCTTGGGTCCTCTGTATTACTAGGTAAACTACTTTGAGGTCTGTTGGTCAATGCTGTAGCAAGCTGTCCAATTTGATTTTTCAAGTTTCTCAAAGATATAGTATGACTTTGGACATCTGCTTCATTCTTCACAATATAATTCTTAATTAAACCTTCAAGGGAGCTGAGTTGATCATTGTTAATGCTTCTTTGCTCTTGATTTTGCTGATAAAATTCAGGTGGTTGAGCATGTCTGTTCTGTCCACTAGGTGCTGCAGTAGTCTGGTTCTGATAACTCCATGAAAAGTTTAAGTGCTGTCTCTATCCAGGTTGTGAGTGTTTGAATATGGATTGTCTTGGTTCTGTCTATTGAAGCTGCCCATATAGTTAACCGACACTGGATTACCAAAACAATTGTCAAATAAATGCCATTCTCCACAATAAACGCAAGACATATCAGATATTTAGTTAACAATTGCTGAAGCAGTAGTCATAGCCTTTACCATCTTTGTTAGTGAAGTTACTTGGGCTGACAATGCTGTCAAGGCATCTACGTTATGAACTCCTGTTGTTCCTCTTGCTGCAGTTTGTCTGGTTGATGGCCACTGATAGTTGTTGTTGGTTATCCTCTCTAAAATTTCATAAGTCTCATTGTAAGACTTAGATAACAAGGGCCTATTTGCTGAAGCGTCCACCATGATGAGGACATTTTCTGAGTAACTCCTTAAATCTCTCACATGCGTCACACAAGCTCTCATCTTCAAGTTGATGGAAAGATATGATCTCGTTTCTCAACTTTGCATTCTTAGTTGGCGGGAAGTATTTCATCAAAAATCTGTCAGCTAAATTATTCCATGTAATGATAGAATCTGGTGGTAGAGAATTCAATCATGCTGTTGCTCGATCTATCAAAGAAAACAGGAAAAGTTTGAGTCTCAATGTCTTCTTGGCCTTGGGTGGACTCAATTCTTCTTTTTCGTACACCAACAGAACTATAAACATCATTTCCAGATCTCAAGTTAATCACTTTGTGGTGTTTTTTTCCTTCTCTTCTTGGGTCCTCTGTATTACTGGGTAAACTACCTTGAGGTCTGTTGCTCAATGCTGTAGCAAGCTGTCCAATTTGATTTTTCAAGTTTCTCAAAGATATAGTATGACTTTGGACATCTGCTTCATTCTTCACAATATAATTCTTAATTAAACCTTCAAGGGAGCTGAGTTGATCATTGTTAATGCTTCTTTGCTCTTGATTTTGCTGATAAAATTCAGGTGGTTGAGCAGGTCTGTTCTGTCCACTAGGTGCTGTAGCAGTTTGGTTCTGATAACTCCATGAAAAGTTTGGGTGCTGTCTCTATCCAGGTTGTGAGTGTTTGAATATGGATTGTCCTGGTTCTGTCTATTGAAGCTACCCATATAGTTAACCGAAGCTGGATTACTAAGACAATTGTCAAATAAATGCCATTATGCACAATAAACGCAAGACATATTAGATATTTGGTTAACAATTGCTGAAGCAGTAGTCATAGCCTTTACCATCTTTGTTAACGAAGTTACTTGGGCTGACAATGCTGTCAAGGCATCTACGTTATGAACTCCTGTTGTTCCTCTTGCTGCAGCTTGTCTGGTTGATGGCCACTGATCGTTATTGTTGGCTATCCTCTCTAAAATTTCATAAGTCTCATTGTAAGACTTGGATAACAAGGGCCTATTTGCTGAAGCGTCCACCATGATGAGGACATTTTCTGAGTAACTCCTTAAATCTCTCACATGCGTCACATAAGCTCTCATCTTCAAGTTGATGGAAAGATGTGATCTCGTTTCTCAACTTTGTATTCTTGGTTGGCGGGAAGTATTTCATCAAAAATCTGTCAGCTAAATTATTCGATGTAGTGATAGAATGTGGTGGTAGAGAATTCAATCATGCCCTTGCTCGATCTCTCAAAGAGAACGGGAAAAATCTGATTCTCAATGCTTCTTGCGATGCTCCAGCAATCTTGAAAGCATCTCTTACTTCCAAAAATAACTTAAGGTGTAGATGAGGATCTTCGGATGGCAAATCATTAAATTGCCCCATTGTTTGGAGCATCTGAAACATCACGGGTTTGAGTTTGAAATTGTCAGCTTGAACGTCGGGTCTAACTATTCCCGGATGTATGGCCTGAGGAGTCAACATTGCATAGTCTCGAATGGCTCTATCCCTATTGTTCGTCATGTGAATAATGTTGTTGTTCCCTGGTTGTCTTTAAACACATTGTCCATTCAAACTTTCATGTACATTGACTGGTTGTATCTCCTCTCTACGGTTCAAGTTTTTCAAATCTTGCAAATCATCCATTACTACAGTAGCTTGTAATTCCCGATGCTCTCTTCTCAATCTCCTTGCAGTTCTTTCAATTTCTGGATCAAACTAGAATTCAACATATTTATATTTGCGCATGCAAGGGTTACTAGATCACCTATGTCAACAAAAAAAATAAATCAAAATAAAATTAAAATAAAATTAAAAATTAGCACCGTTAAAATTAATTTCACAAATCACAATGAACAATGAATCCCCGGCAACGGCGCCAAAAACTTGTTGGTGTATAAATACTAATTCTATTGGTGTCAATGTGCAAGTGTACACAACAAGTAATAAAGTGATGAGTATTCAACTTCGTCTCCACAGGGATTGATGTTATCAGATTTGCTACAGCAATCTTAACAGTGCAGATTTTGTGCTAAAATAAAATAAACAATTAATGAAACTAATGTACTAATAAAAATAAAAACGCAATAAATAAATGCAAAAAAGTAAACTATCACGTCAAGCTCAAGGATAAAACTGATGGGAATATATAATAGTTGAGTGAATAAACTCTCCTAATAGTCTTGACTATTTTCTAATAGTTGGCTCGGTTGCTGTAGTATTTGCTACAGCACTGGGTAGAATCTTTATGTATCCTCAGCCGTCGCATGTTGGACATCTTATATCTATATGCAACCTAACAGTGATAAGTTGTTATGCCAACATAAGATATAGCATTACACGCTTAGATTCTATTTACCCTACAAGGTGAATCTCATTAGCATTCCTTCTATGAACTATAAACTTATGAAAGCCTACAATTATGCACACAATTGGAGTACGAATTACTTTAAATTAAGTAAAACTCATTAAGACTAAACTAAAGTGAATATTTATGCAAAATGTAACAATAATGCACTAGAATCACATCATTTACTCTCTAAGTAATATTAATTTAAGTCTAAAAGTGTTATGATAACTCTCATTTCATAGAGTTATTAGTTATCTTAGTAATTTTGTTAGTTTGATATTTCACTTAATTTTACGTTTGCTTATACTAAAATTAGGCAAGTTAAATACTTGGGAATGTTGTTAATTGACTATTAATGTCAAGGTTTTCTTTTGTTTGCTTTGTGTTTAGTTCTTATTGATTCTTCATGATGAATTTGATTGGTTGGAAGTTTGATGGAATTGTCAAGTCATGCTTGAATCTTGAGTTCGTGTTTACTTGAATATGATTTGTTACCTTCACATTATATGTGGTTTTTTTAATTTTGCTAAGATAATGGGATTATATTAAAAGAAGTCTTAAAGTTTTGGTGAATACATGAAAAGTTGCATTGCATCTGAGATCTTGATTAAGTCAATTTGTTGCTTCGAGTATTTGTATGTCATTTGCTTGCATTTGTGCAAGCTTTACAAGGAGTTGAAGACTTTAAACACCAAGCTTCAAATCTTGAACACTTTAAACACCAAGCTTCACATTATATGTGGTTTTTTCATTTTGCTAAGATAATGGGATTATGTTAAAATGAGTCTTAAAGTTTTGGTGAATACATGAGAAGTTGCATTGCATCTGAGATCTTGATTAAGTCAATTAGTAGCTTCGAGTATTTGTATGTCATTTACTTGTATTTGTGCAAGCTTTCCAAGGAGTTGAAGACTTTAAACGCCAAGCTTCAAATCTTGAACACTTTAAACACCAAGCTTCACATTATATGTAGTTTTTTCATTTTGTTAAGATAATGGGATTATGTTAAAAGGAGTCTTAAAGCTTTGGTGAATACATGAGAAGTTTCATTGCATCTGAGATCTTGATTAAGTCAATTTGTCGGTTTTAGTATTTGTACGTCATTTGCTTGCATTTGTGTAAGCTTTACAAGGAGTTGAAGACTTTAAACACCAAGCATCAAATCTTGATTTATGAGTGCAATAGGGTAAGCCCCAATTATGGCCTGAAAATGATCTACGTTGTAATTGTATAACCACATCCTTGGTGGAGTTGGTTGCCAGACAACTATTACAGAAAGATGTGAACAGGTTTGTGGTAGCTTAACCTTTTTTTCTACAATTTTCAAGGCTTCCTTCTTGTTTATTTTAGTTGACATGTTCTTGTTATTGTTGCTCTTGTTGAAATCCACAATTAAGTAGTTATTTTAAAAGAGGCTTAAAGAGATCCCTATTAGCCTAAAGGGCTATACATATTGTAATTTTGATTAATCAAGGGTTATACAGTTTCACTAGTTCTTAAAGGACAATATTTATACAAATGAAATCAAGTTCAAGACACTCAACGGACAATGGCTTGATCAAGAACAAAGTTCAGCTCAACGGAGTCATTATTGCCACAAATTCTTGTAAAGTCAATATAATTTAATATATGCATGGTCTAGCATTTGAAAAGCTCGAGATTTTATTTAATAAATCATTATTCATAAACCATAAGGTTTTATACTTATAAGATAAGTATTTTATGGATTTGAGTGTTTTTCAAATTTTGGATTAAATTGCAAAAGTTTTGAAATCAATAAGCATTATAAAAAGAACCTCTTTGAAAAGTAAAATCAAGTTTTAGGCCATATCATAATTTCATAAAGTTTTGGAAATAACGAGCACTATATAAAATTATGGATTTGGACATATTTGTAAAAGATATAAAACATTTTAGGCTATTGTTTAATTTATATAACTTTTGGGTCATATTTTAATTTCTAAAAGCATTAAGGCCAAAAAGTAAAGATAAAAAATATGGTGGGAAGACAGAGATTGGTGGCTAGCTGCCTGAGGCAAAATTTTCAAAGCCAAAATTTGCAACGATAACTTACACTGTACTAAGCGGTGATCCAGCTAATTAAGAGGCTAGCCCACTATTTGTTGTTTTTGTCTATAACAGCTAGTTTTTGTATCAAAACTATATACATTCAAATCCAATTCAAATTTAAGGACTTGTGCAAGAAAGAACAAGTGCATACATCATATTTTGAGCTTCTATTTCACAAATCATCATATATTAAATCTCCATTGTGCTATCATTTATATATCCACTCTAAAAGGAATTATTTGTTGTAATCTTCATTTCTTTATCAAATTTGTGTGAATTTCAATATGAGAAACACTTGGGTTAAGCGATTAAAAGATGATCTCTTATTGTAAAGATCCATTGACAACTTGAATGTTAATTGTAAGAACTTAAAGCTTTAGGAGGTTTGGATAGTGAAATCATCAAGCTTGGTTTACTTAGAAGCGTGAACGTAGGCGGAGATTGCCAAACCAAGTAAAACTTTTCGTGTTTACTCTCTCTTCCCTTACTCTTTATTTATGGGCATTGTTAAATTTATTGTTTTCCATTTTATTGAAGCATTAGATTAAATTGTTGTGTGGTTTGCTTATCTTAAAATTTAAAAACTCAATTCACTTTGTATAACTAGTATTTCACTCACTTCCAAAACTGCCGTAGTTAAGGTTTGGGAACTTGGGTACATTTACAAGTATTTATTCTGGCATTTTATACATATATATAGTACCTTTTTAAAAATAGTGTGTTAATGAATTTGATTTAATGAACCATTGAACTATAGGCATGTTGTTTCTCTTAACTGTACGTCTCTCCAACAATGCTAGCGGCTTCAACTGCATCCTCCCATCTTCTTGGATTATAGGCAACTCTGTCTGCTGAACATTAGTAGCTCCTAATTTTTTCTTCAAGTAAGAAACATGAAAAACTGGATGAATTTTGGAGTGTGAAGGAAGTTCTAGCTTGTACGCCATTTGCCCAATCCTTTGAAACACCTTATAAGGTCTGTAGAACTTAGGAGCCAACTTCTTATCCTTCCGAAGAGCTAGAGAAGCTTGTTTGAAAGGTTGTGGCCGAAGATAAACCCAATCATTTACCTCAAATTCCCTCTTTGTCTGGTGTTTATCAGCCATTTTTTTTCATTTTGCTTTGAGCTTGATGCAAGTTCTCCTACAGAAGGCGAATCATTGAGTCTTTGTCTTTTAAAGCTTGGTCCACGGATGCTACAAAAGTCTCACTAGGAATATAAGTAGTATAAGTAGAAGGCTCCCTGTCATAAACAACCTCAAATGGGGTCATCTTAGAAGATAAGTGAAATGAAGTGTTGTACCACCACTCAGCAAGCGGCAACCATTTACTCTACTCCTTTGGCTTGTCTCCAGTCATGCACCCCAAGTAGCTCCAAACACTTATTAACTATTTCGGTCTGACCATCTATTTGCGGATGATAATTGAGTAATTGAGTACTCTGTAGAGTGAAGAGATGTTTCCATAATTGACTTGTGAAAATTCAATCTCGATCGCTTATTATGGTCTTTGGTAGGCCATGAAGCTTATAAATGTTATCTAAAAACACTTGAGCTACATCATTTGCTGTGTAGGGGTGTGCTAATGCCATGAAGTGAGCATATTTGCTCGACCTATCAATCACCACCATGGTAACCTCCTTGCCATGAGATTTCGGAAGGCCTTCTATAAAATCCATGGAAATGTCAAACCAAATCAGTTCTAGTATTGGCAACGGCTATAAAAGTTCCGGAGAAGCTATAGTTTCAGCCTTATTTCTCTGGCATGTGTCACACTCAGCTACAAATTTACACACTTCTCTTCTCATCTTCTTCCAATAAAACATTCTTCGTATTCTTTCTAATGTTTTCTTCACCCCCGAATTTCCACCATCTACTCCACTATGAGCTTCTTGCAATATCGCCTTCTTTATTTCATATTGATCTCCTAACCACAACCTTCCTTATTGATCTCCTAACCAAAACCTTCCTTCGTACCTTAGCTAATTATCTACTTAGGTAAATTTAGAGTATAGGTTCTGATCTCGTTGAATCTCATGGATGAGTTTTTGTATGTTCTCATCTTTCTTCCATTCATCTTGTAGCACGCCCAACCAATTTGCTATTGGAAATGACAAGGCCATAATAGTTAGTTCTTCTATTTCCCCATGCACCCTTGATAAGGCATCTACAGCTGTATTCACTTTGCCACTACGGTAGACGATCTCATAGTCCTAACCAGCTAATTTGGTGAGCCATTTATGTTGCATCGGAGTTTAAACTCGTTGATATAAAAGGAACTTTAGGCTGAGATGATCATTGATTATCTTAAAGTACTTCCCTACCACATATGGCTGCAATTTTTGTACTGCCATGATAGCAGCCAACATCTTTTTTTTTTGTATGTCGAAAGACCCAAATTCTTCGATGCTAAAGCCATGCTTAAGTAAGCTATGGGTCTGCTCTCTTATAGTAATACTGCTCTTATCCCATTTTCGGATGCATCGTACTCAATCACAAAATCTTTTTGGAAGTCTAGCATTGCCAATACTGGTGCCGCACACATGATGTGTTTAAGCTGGTCAAAGGTGTCTTCTGCAACTTGAGTCCACTGAAAATTATCTTTCTTCAACAAGACAGTGAGTGGTTAACTAACTTTTCCATAATCTTTAATGAACCGCCGATAGTAACCTGTGAGCCCCAAAAAACCCTTAAAGACTTGAGGGAATTAGGTTTAGGCCATTGCAACATGTTTTGAATTTTTACAGAATCAGTGGCAACTTCTTCCTCTGAAATTACATGCCCCAAATACTTAATCTTCTTTTTACCAAAAGCACATTTTGATTTTTTAACAAATAATTAGTTCTGAGTCAATACACCAAACACCAATTCCAATTACTCCAAGTGTTCCTTCCAATCATTACTGTAAATTAAGATATCATAAAAAAATACTAGTACAAAATTTCCTTAGAAAGGGTTTAAAAGTCTCATTCATCAAGCTCTGAAAAGTCGATGGTGCATTAGTCAGCCCAAAGGGCATGACTAAAAATTCATAGTGCCCCTCATGGGTCCTAAAAGCAATCTTATGGATATCAAAGGAATGCACTCTAATTTGATGGCAGTCGGATCGGAGATCACGCTTAGAAAAATATGTAACTCCATCTAATTCATCCAACAACTCGTCAATGACAGGAATAGGGAACTTATCTTTTATGGTGATTTTATTAAGGGCTCTATAGTCAATGCACATTCTCTAAGTTCTGTCTTTCTTCTTGACCAATAACATAGGTGAAGAGAAAAGACTCACACTTTTCCGAATTGTTGCCATTTTCAAGCATCTCATGTACTAGTTTTTCAATCTCACTTTTCTGCACGTAAGGATACCTATTTGGATGTATATTAGGTGGTGTAGATCCAAGTTCAAGGGGGATTTTATGGTCATGTTCCCTTTGAGGAGGTAACCCCTTCGGCTCATCAAAAACCTTCCTATAATGATGCAACACTTGCTCCAAATCCTCTGGTTCTCTGTTTACTTTTTCTGCTTTCTCACCCTCCACTTGGATAGAGAAAATATGAGTTGTTGATGCATGAGACAAATGTTGAAGTTCCCGCTGAAAGTGCTTTTGTGAAACCATTTTAGTAGAGCCTAGTGTATCACACTTCAGTACAAAATTTCGATCGCCAACAGAAAATTCCATCGTAAACTCCATGAAGTCCCATAATACAGGTTATAAATCAACAAGCCATTGTATTCCGAGAACTATATCACATCCTCCCAATGGTAAGAGCCTTAAATCAGCTCGAAATTCCTCTCCTTGCATATTCCACTTTAATTGCCGGCAAATAGCATCACTAATTATTTTGGTTCCATCTGCCACTGATACAGTCATTGGACTAACACGTTGAATTTTATAGCCTGCTCTTTTTACAACCGCAGGGTCAAGGATGTTGTGAGTACTTCCAGAATTAATGAGTATGGTGATAGCTTTGTTTTTAATGTTGCCGTCAATTCTCATAGTTTGGTGAATGCTAGACCCAGATACGACAAGAAGGGAAACTTGGGATTCTTCTTTCCCTTCCACTTTGTCAGCTTCATTTGTCTCTTTACCCTCGTTATCTTCGCTTTGTAATAGATAAATATGTTTATGTTTGCAAACATGACCAGGCTCATATTTCTCATCTTAATAATAACAAAGCTTTTTTTTTTCTCTCCTTACTTGCATCTCTGCTGTAGAAATCCGTTTCACAGGTGGTAATCGGCTATTTTCTGACTTTTTCGGCACAAAAGAGTTCATTGTACTCACCCCAACTTTATTAACCCTTTTGGCCTCCTTAAGAATTGCTTCCATAGCTCCTTCCTATAGCAAAGTTAAACCAATGGCTTGGGTCAAAGTGTTCGGTTGAAACATGGTGACTTGGTTCATAATATCATCCTTCAAGCCACTAATGAAACATTGAACAAAGAAATCCTCTGGCAACCCTTTCGTTATAGCCATCAATGCCTCAAATTGTTCTTGATAGGCTTTCACTACAATAGTTTGCTTCAACTTGGTTAATTGCCCGACTGGACTATCATAAGCATTAGGACCAAAATGAGCAATGGCATCTGTAGAAAAACTCTCCCAATTGATGTTCTCATGGCCAACTTCATACCCTTGAAACCATTCAAGGGCTTGTCCCTCTAAATGGATCAATGCCATCTCTACTTTCTCTTCTTCAACAATTTCATTGATGTTGAAAAAACGGTCACACGTGTAAATCCACCCACTAGGATTTTCACCCTCGAATTTAGGAAAATTCAGTTTGGAAAATCGAGTTTGAATGGAATTCTTACCAATATGATTATTATTTGAACCCCTATTGGTCAAGGTACTTCCCCCGTTATTGGAATCCCTTGTCTTCATTGTTGTGGATTAATCACGCTTTAGGCTTGTAGCAGCCATCATCTTAGACAAATCTGATAAAAGAAGGCCGTGTTTTTCTGAGGTCTCCCGCAACTGCTTCAGAGACCCATCCACACTCTTTTGCTCATGTACCCTTGTTCTGTCAGCCAGCCAAAATTGAGCTCTAACACCAAATCTTAAGATCAAAGAGGTAGAACCCAAAAGAGAAGCAAAGCTCTTGAAGTTTTATTAAATTTTTTTACATAAAAAAAATTAACCCCTCAATCGAGTTCTCCTTATATAGAGAAAATAAGGAAATAAACTAATAAAGGAACAGACTCAATAAGGAAACAATTAACTAGAATAAAGGAAAATCAGCCTTAAAGGGAAAATGTCGTAACATCTCATCTGGAAACTGATTTCTAAAGATATACAACTCAACAATAGCAAGAGTGCATTGAAAAGGTTTCCTGGGAGATCTAGCATAAGTGAAAATGTTGTTACATAAAAATTTATTGTAGCAAAATACCATCATCGACAGCCAATGCCAACAAACTGGTTAGACTCTGTTGCAAATACCTTTGGATTGACAAGATTTCCTGTCTCAGGAGGAACGGTTCCTTCTATTTTGTTGCAACCTAATTTGATTGAGATCATTGTGGATGAGATGCTTACTATGGAATAGGGGCAGCAGCCCTCCAAATTGATTGTTGTATAAAATGAGAGTTTCAAATTTACTACAGTTCGCGAGAAAGTTAACAAAATCAAGATCATTGTCCACCTCAGATCCCAAATTTTTGCCGCCCATAAACCTAGAAATAGTAGATTCGAAAAGCTGCTAAAATTAATTGACACTTTCCATTTGAATTCATTGGCGAAAATGTCAAGAAGCTCCGAGATTTGAGGTGTTGGACAAAGAATCAGGCATAGAGCCGAAAAAAATTATTTGTCACAATACTAAACTCTCTAAGGTTTGGAAGATTGACACCAATGTCAAATAGTAACCTTCCACTGAATCTATTGAGCGTGAGATAAATCTCTTCTAGGCAAGAGATATTATAAATTGAGTAACCATGGAGAACTGATTTTTACCTAGGTAATCTCTAACAAACATTACATAATCAAGTAAGAAAAAAAGGATACATTTCGAATTATCTTACTTGTAAATTGACTATCTTCTAAATATTCACTTATGTGTGAAAACCTCAAGTTATCTTTATTCAATCACTATGGAAAAAATAGAAGTTGATAATTTTTTTGTCTTCTTAGCAAAAACTAAGAATAAATTGAGATTTTTAAAAATAGAGAAGGTAATTTAAAGTTAGGTAATTTAGGAAAAAGTAGAAAATTCAATGGATTGCCATGTCACTTAACAATTATTAAGTGGTTTAATTGTTTTAATTTCAACTCAATTAATGACCAGTTGTCCATTCTTCCTAAAAAGAGAATATGAGAGTGGATCACCTTATCGAACACCCTTACCAGGATAGGCTAGCAACCAATTCAATTAGCAAAACTGGGAACCTTTTTGAGATTTCAAGATCGATTCAGTAAGGTCATTGGAAGCCAATTCGGTTAGCAAAACTGGGAACCCCTTCGAGTCACTTGTTCTGTACGGATGATCTACTATTGCTCTCAAAGGCTTCTAGTCAACTGGCTGTCGTTATTAATAAGGTTATGGATGAGTTTTGTGCTAGCTTGGGAGCCAAGGTTAATAAATCAAAAACCTTGGTTTATTTTTCTGCTAATATATCGGCTATGGAGGCTTCCAGAATTGGTTCTGAGCTTGGTGCTTCAGTTACTGATAATTTGGGGAAGTATTTGGGTGTCTTATTGCTTCATAATCAGATTTCAAAGCAAACCTACCAGAACATTATTGATAAGGTTGACTTGTGGCTTTTTAGGTGGAATGCTTCTTATCTGTCTTTAGCAGGACACATCACTTTGGCGCAATCAGTATTACAAGCTATTCTTGTGTACGCAATGGAAACCATTAACCTGCCATGAAGTATTAAAGTGAAGATTGATCAGTTATGTCGGCGTTTTATTTGGAGTGGTTCAGTTGATCATAAATCCAAAATCTAAAGAGGGCCTAAGATTTAAGAAGCCAGATATCATGAACCATGCCCTCCTTATGACGAATACTTGGAGTTTGATTACTGAACCCATTAAGCTTAATAATCAAGTATTGCTAACAAAATATAGAGTTCAAATGGATGAGGTTCCTACAAGTTTGCCTACCCGGTATTGTTCTCCTTTGTGGAAAGCAATGGGAAATACTTGGGAGAAAACTCGAGTGGGAATTCGGTGGACTATTAATGATGGGGGGACGGTTCGGTTTTGGTGGGATTGTTGGGTGACAAGATTGAGACCCTTGGCTGATTTTGTAACTCAATTAATTTTCGCCACTTAGCAAGAGGGTAGCTGATTTTATTGATGTAACTAGAAACTGGAATTGGCTTTTGTTTAGCCATTTGCTGCCTAGTAACATCCTTGGAAAGATTGCTTCAATTCATCTGCCTATAGTTTCTCATGGCACTGACAATTGCTTTTGGGGAGTTTCATCTAATGAAATGTTTTTTGTAAGATCTGCTTATGCATTTTTAAATGATTCAATTGGCGGTGGAACTCATAATTTTTGGCTTTTGGTTTGGAGTTGAAAGGATCCTCATAGCATACGAGTTTTTCTTTGGGTACTCTTGCATGGTCATTTGAAAACTTAGGAGGAGCTTCATAGGAGGCATTTGACCGATTCTATTCATTGTGATAGATGTGGAGGGTCGGTTGAGGATATCTTTCATACTATGTGTGATTGTGTTACGGTTAGGAGGGTATGGTCTTATCTCTTACCCACTCATTATCATCATAGTTTCTTCCTTTGTTTTCTTCATGAATTGCTTCATATGAATCTTGTAATCATGCCACAAGTTAGGGGTATTGGAGAGTGTGCTTTGGAGTGGCGGTGTGGCGTTTATGGTTTTGGTCCTTTTGGAGGAATGATGTCTTTTTTAATCATGGTTCATGAGATAGTGGCTTTATAGCTACAGACATTAAAGCTTGGATGCATGAGATCTTATGTTGCATCCAGCAACCAATGCTTTTAAAACAATAGACATTGGAGAAAATGATTCGTTGGAAAGCTCATATTTGGTCGTGCGTGATAACGAACTACACAAGTCCAAACAAGCACCTAAACCCAACTACAAGTATGAGGAATATGCATGGGCACATGCTGTTAAGTGTTAGAAAATGCATATTTATAAAGGAGAAACCCATCATTTTACATTTCAAATTTTACTAACAACCCTTACTTTTATGTGTTTAAGCTTCTTGAAATTTAATTACGTGTGTTTTATTTTAATTAAGTATTTGTTTTAAGGGCATCATAGTCATTTCACAATAAAGGAGAGATCAGACGGCAAAACAGACATCACTTTTGAACTCAGGACGGTCGAAAACCTTAGGAGGAGCATAAAACGAAAAATTGCATTGTTCACATATACGGTACTATTCACATGTATGGTACTGTCTACATTACTGTTCACGACACTGTTCATACTGTCTCTTATACACATCTTGTACTGTTGACTGATGACGTGGCGCAATCCTGAGCGTCCAAACTGTTTTTAATCCGATGGCCATGATTTACTCGATGTATCTATAAAAAGGGGACCTCCCCCCCCCCCTAAATTGAGAGCTCTGAATCCATTTTTTGACTCTATTTTCTGTAATTCTCTCTCCATCTTGTATTTTCTACATATTTTAATAAATTCTATTTTTGCCCCTAGTTCAATTATGAGTAACTAATTTTCTTTCAAGTTTGGGTTGAAGGTGAAATCTCAACATGTGTCATGGACTTTATTTGGTAAATTTATTTTCTCTTCCCCTCTAGTTTTGTGGATGTTTTGACCTCTCATCGACAAATAATAATAAGCTTGTCTAGATACCGCCCTGGTTACACCGGCTCCCTAGTACAAGGTTATTATTTTTAGTACGATAAGCCTTTAACACCATATTGATTAGAGTGTGGTTCATGAGGTATGGATTCCCCCCTCGTGATTTAATTGGTATTAATAAGGAATATTTAGCCCATGATGCATGTTGATACGGATCCAGATACCCAAGTACGTCATTTCAAAAGATTTATCTTCAATTTATGCTCGTCATTTCAATTCCAATTTTAGGATAATCCAAATCATTTTCATCACAAATCCAACCACCCATTTACAAAATTAATTCTACATATAATTAAAATCCACCTCCTCGTAAGATCGACACTCGTCACCATTGATCTATTTTACAATAAATTCATGTATTTGCGAGTTCAATAACATTTGCACAACAAGTTTTTGGCGCTGTTGCCAGGGAGGTAAGTAATTTTAATTCATAGAATTAATTTTTGTGAATAATTCTATTTAATTATTTTCTTGTATTTTTTTTAAAAGAAAAAAAAAAGTAAATCTACATTTAAAGGTTAGTATTTCTTTTCTTTTTCTCTTCTTTAAAATTCTGTAATTTAATTTTCAAGTTATTTTTTTTATTTTTTTCTTTGTGATTTTTTGTTATCTTACTAATTTTTTTAGTTAATTTATTTCACGCATTTTTTTGTGTATTTTTATAGTAAGGTTGTAATAGCGCCATAAGGTTAGTATCATAATTTCTCCCTATTCTTTATTTCTATTTGTTTTGTTCCCATCTTTATTTTAATTTTATTTGTTTTGCATGCATGGTCGAATGTCATTATTACCTAATCTTGAACCTATAGACCTTGAACTTGAGAAAACACTTCGCACATACAGACACATTAAAAATAGAATGGATTTACAAGCACCACAGGAGAGGCCATTTAAGGACTACTTCAGTCCTTTAGCTAATTTGAGCACATCATGCATAAGATACCCAAATGTAGCTGCTAGGAGTTTTGAACTAAAACCTAGTGTGCTAAATTGTCTCCCAACATTCTATGGCCTAGAAAATGAGGACCCATATAATCATCTGAATGATTTTCATGCTATTTGTCAAACATTTAAATACGAGAATTTTTCAGACGATGATGTTAAACTTAGATTATTCCCATTTTCTTTAAAGGATAGAGCTCGTTCATGCCTTAATACATTGCCCGCTAATAGTATTGCATCATGGGAACAAATGGTAATGAAATTTTTTAATAAATATTTCCCAGTACATAAAATCAATGTTATTCGCAGGGAAATCTCGGAGTTTACCCAAAGAGAGGACGAGCAGTTTTTCGAAACATGGGAGCGATTCAATGGGCTACTCTTGAAGTGTCCACATCATGGGTACGAGAAATGGCACCAATGCCAATACTTTTTGGAGGGATTATTAGCGAATTTGCAAGAATGGCTAATGGCAACAAGTGGAGGAGAGCTAATGTCAAAAAGTGCATCAGAGATTTGGCAATTCTTCCAGCGACAAGCGGATAATTTCCAACAACAGAGTCGATCACTCAGAAATACTAGAAGAATTAATGGAGTGAATGAAATTCACATTGGCGAGTCAACTTTAGGAATCAAAGAAGTCAAGGAGATGGTTGAAGGTCTTGCTCGACAAAAAGCATCTTTATCGACTGCTAAATCAACTGAGCCACATGACCCTGACTCATACTCAGATCAAGCCAATGCCATAGATGTAATGAGAAATCCATCAAATTACAACCCATACTCCAACACATATAACCCTGGATAGAGAGACCACCTCAATTTTTCATGGTCTCAAGGAATACAACAAAATGGACCAGCAGCTCCAACTCCACCAATGCAACAAATTCCTTCCTCAAGCATCTCAGCCACCATTTAAACCATACAATCAAAACCAGAACTACTCTCAACCCAGACCATGGGAGGATGCATTCTAGAATTTCAAGAATGTTACTCACTCCACGATTGAGCAATAGAACCGCATCATTGATGGACTACGAAATGAGTAAAGAGCGGGCTTCAACTCACAAGCCCAATCAGTTTCAAGCCTCGAGAAGATAGTGGGAGAACTTGCTTCTTCAGTTCAGACCTTGGCAATGACTATTGAGAAAGGTAAGTTTCTAAGTTAACCAGTGTCTAATCCTAAAGGAGTGCATGAAGTAAGTACCAGTTCACTACAGCAACATGGAGAGGTAAAAGCAGTCATGACCTTGCGAAAAGGAAAAGATGTCGACAATAAAGTGGAGATACTGGTGACAAAAGAAAATCAAATTGTACCTGTGAGTGTTGAGGACTCATCACCAGAGGAGAGAGAACAAACCAACCCACGAGAATATGTTCCGAAAGCTCCAATTCCTCAGAGGTTAGCTAAAGGCAAAAAGAGAAAATCCACAGGTGAGATTCTTGAAATCTTCAAACAGGTAAGGGTTAACATCCCTTTACTTGGTGCCATAAAGCAAGTTCCATCTTATATCAAGTTTCTTAAAGACCTTTGTACTAAAAAGAGAAACATTCATTTTCAAAAGAAGACATTTTTAACAGAAAACGTTAGTTCTATCCTCCAACATAAAATTCCTCTAAAATGCAAAGACCCAGGCTCCTCCACTATCTCATGTAGTATAGGGAACCACACAATTGAGAATGCTTTGTTGGATTTAGGAGCTAGTGTAAATTTGTTGCCTTACTCTGTTTTCGTGAAACTTGGACTGAGAGAATTACACCCCAACTCCAGTGGTGTTACAACTTGCAGATCGGTCCACGAAAATACCTCGTGGTATTGTGAAGGACGTGCTTATCCAGGTAGACAAGTTTTATTTTCCTGTTGATTTCATTATAATTGACAATCAACCAATATAGGATTCAAGGAAGCACATCCTCATTATTCTAGGCCGACCTTTCTTAGCAACTGCGGATGCTCACTTTCAATGCAGAACTAGAAATATGCAGTTGTCCTTCAGTAACATGACTATAGAGCTGAACATCTTCAACATTGCCAAACAGCCTCACAATGCAGATGATGAAATTGTTGATGTGGATTTAATAGAAGCATCAGTTGATAATACTTTTGTTTCAAACCTTAGTGATGACTCTTTACAAACATGCTTAACTCACTTTGGTTTGGATTTTGATATTGACAGATCAGTTGATGAGGTCAACGCTCTACTTGACTCAACACCATCCATGGACATTAATGAATGGAAGTCAAGAGTTGAACAACTAGCACTATCAGAGAAGAAAATCACCCCATCATCAGAATCACCACCGAAACTCGAGCTCAAACCATTACCCAACACCTTGGAATATGCATTTTTAGGAGAAGAAAGTACTCTACCGGTAATCATCTCATCATCCCTAAACGACGAACAAAAAGGTAAGTTGTTGGATATTTTAAAAGAGCACAAAGGAGCATTAGGATGGACCATAGTAGACATAAAAGGTATAAACCCAGTAGACTGCATGCATTACATTCACCTTGATGAAAATGCTAAATTTACTAGGTAAATGCAACGTCGGTTAAATCCTAACATGAAAGAAGTTGTTAGAACTAAAGTCCTTAAGCTATTAGACGCAGGTATCATTTACCCAATTTCTGATAGTTCATGGGTCAGTCATGTACAAGTTGTCCCCAAAAAGTCAAGAGTCACAGTAGTTACGAATGCTGATAATGAATTAATACCCACTAGAGTAACTACAGGATGGCGTGTATGCATTGATTATAGAAAGTTGAATTCTGTCACACGTAAAGACCATTTTCCTTTACCATTTATCGATCAAATGCTTGATAGATTGGCAGGCCATGAATTTTATTGCTTTCTAGATGGCTACTCAGGATATATTCAGATTCCCATAGCATCAAAGATCAAGAGAAAACTACTTTCACTTGCCCTTTGACACATTTGCATATAGGAGGATGCCATTTGGATTATGTAATGCACCTGCTACATTTCAACGATGCATGTTGAGCATTTTTTTTTATATGGTTGAATAATTCCTTGAAGTCTTTATGGATGACTTTTCTGTCTTCGGTGATTCATTTGATCAATGTTTACATCACCTAACACTAGTTCTGCAGAGATGTATCGAGAAGAATTTAGTCTTAAATTGAGAGAAGTGTCATTTTATGGTAAAACAAGGTATTGTTCTCGGTCACATCATTTCAAGCAAAAGTATTGAGGTTGACAAAGCCAAGGTGGATCTCATTTCTAATCTTCCTTCACCCAAAACAGTCAGAGACGTAAGATCTTTCCTTGGGCATGCTGGTTTTTATAGAGGTTTCATTAAAGATTTTAGCAAAGTTTCTAGACCCTTATGCAATCTACTTGCTAAGGATGTATCTTTTGTCTTTAATGATTCATGTCTTGTAGCGTTTGAAAAATTAAAGCAGTTGTTGACATCATCACCCATCATCCAGCCCCCAAATTGGAGCTTACCATTCAGGCTCATGTGTGATGCATATGATTATGCAGTAATAGCAGTATTAGGACAAAGAGTTAATCGAATTCCCCATGTTATTTACTATGCTCGTATGACATTGAATTATGCACAGTTGAACTATTCAACTACTGAAAAAGAAATGCTAGCAGTAGTGTTTGCATTAGAGAAATTTCGATCTTATCTCATTAGTTGTAAAATAATTGTTTTCACTGATCATACTGCTCTTAAATATCTTCTCACAAAGAAAGAAGCAAAAGCTAGAATAATTCGTTGGGTGTTACTTTTGCAGGAATTTGATTTGGAATTCAAAGATAAGAAAAGCACAGAAAATATTGTGGCAGACCATCTCTCTCGTCTTCATTTTGACACAATTACAAAGGCATTAACATTGAATGAATCATTTCCAGATGAACAATTAATGAATGTGAAAGTATTACCTTGGTATGCTGATATCGTTAATTATCTTGTTACAGGTCAACTTCCAGAGCATTGGATCAAGCAAGACAAGGCTAAATTCTTTGCAGAAATAAAGAATTTCTTTTGGGATGACCCATAATTTTGTTCAAGTATTGTGTAGATCAAATTGTCAGACGATGTGTCCCAGAAAGTGAAATTGAACATATCCTTTCATTCTGCCATGAACAAGCTTGTGGAGGCCATTTCAATGCAAAGAAAACAGCTACAAAAGTTTTACAATGTGGTTTCTATTGGACAACTATATTTCGAGATGCTTACACTTTATATTCTTCATGTAACAGGTGTCAGCGAATGGGGAGCATTACACGAAGGAACCTGATACCACTAAATCCAATTTTAGTGGTTGAGATTTTTGACGTATGGGGTATCGACTTCATGGGACCCTTTCCCCATTCTTTTAGCCATCAATACATATTGGTTGCTGTTGACAACGTATCAAAATAGGTAGAAGCAATTCCATGCAGAACCAATGATCACAAGGTGGTGATAGGATTTTCGAAAAGCAACATTGTTTCGCACTTTGGATTCCCTCGAGCGATAATCAGTGATGGTGGTGCCCACTTTTGTAACAAAGCATTCAAGACTCTTTTGAATAAGTATTCGATCACTCACAAAGTGACGACCCCATATCATCCGCAAACTAGTGGTCAAGTTGAGATCTTTAATCGAGAAATAAAGCACATATTAGAAAAGACGGTGAGGCCGGATAGAAAAGATTGGTCATTAAGACTTGATGATGCATTATGGGTATATAAAACGGCTTCAAGACCCCGATTGGGATGTCAACCTACATGCTAGAGTATGAAAAAGCTTGCCACCTACCTGTGGAACTCAAGCATCGTGCATATTGGGCTATCAAGAAATTTAACTTTGACATGCAACATAGAACGGCTTTCAAGACCCCGATTGGGATGTCACCCTACAGGCTAGTGTATGGAAAAGCTTGCCACCTACCTGTGGAACTCAAGCATCGTGCATATTGGGCTATCAAGAAATTCAACTTTGACATGCAACAAGCCAGCTCAAAAGGAAGATTACAGCTGGGAGAACTTGAAGAAATTCGCAATGATGCATACGAAAATGCCAAGATTTACAAGCAACGAATGAAAGTATTCCATGACAAGCAAATTATGAGAAAATCGTTCACTCCAGGTTAGAAAGTGCTTTTATTCAATTCTCGCTTGCACCTATTCCCAGATAAGTTACGCTCTCGATGGTCTGGCCCTTTTATTGTTCACACTGTTTTTCCACATAGGGCAATTGAAATTAAGGACCCAAAGAACGGTGTCATGTTTAAAGTTAATGGTCAAAGATTAAAGCCATATCTAGAGTACCAACCACATGGAGAAGACACCGAAATAAATTTGAGTAACCCACCAGATTTGAATTGATTTTTTTCTTTTCGGTGATTTGATTTTTCTTTATTTCTTTTTATTATTCTTTTGCTAATTGAAATTATTTTTGCATAAGTGTGTTTGTTTAACCATTAATTATTTTTTCTTATCATTGTTAACAATGAGTACCATACTTAGACCGTTCCTCCTGAACATTCTTAAACCACTTCAACGTGTCAAAACTCACCTCAAAAGGCAGATTCAATTTTGTAAAACACATCGTATTTGGGCTCTGCAACCACCAGAGTTAGTATCCTATGTTGGGGGTTTAGAAAGCCAACTCAGAGACATTGAGAGAAGTGTTTACGACATCCAGTTGGAGCTTGAGATAAATTCAATTAAAGGACGATTTTAATTTTCTTTGTGTGTTTTAATTTATTTTTCTGTTTGTGTGCTTTAGTTCGCTACCCCAGTAAAGTGGCGGATAATGATACTCCGTGACAATCAAGTCGGTTACTTCAGTTTCCCATAATAACTGATATTCTGAGGCGAAGGTATGGACAGAAACGAGATTCTAGCGAAGCTTCACAAGCGATTCCCTTCACTTCCTCATAATGCCCTCCTTATAATCTATAAAGCTCGGTCCGAACGCATGTGATTGCTCATGAGGAATAACATACCTGCTGACATCAGTTAGTTAATTGAGGCTAAAATACGATTGGCAGGTGAGTTTACCTCCAAAATTTATTGCATATATGCCTGGTTGTGGTAAATGAAATTATGCAAGAAAACGACGAGCTCGAAGAACTTCTGTTGCTTGTCATGAGTGCGCCAGAATGAGTTGCGATAAAAACCCATGTTCTTTAGGACTGGTGTCTTATAAGATGGAAGATAAGATTCAATTCATTAGGGATGGCTTGAATAAGGAGTCATTGGATGATATCCTTCTGTCTCTTGAAACGCATCCCAGTGGATATGTGCAAGGAGCGATTCTCCAGTTATGGCCATTATTCCAGAAAGAGCATGCACGATATAGTCTCGGGAATCTGACTATAAACGACCATGTTTGCCAGTTTATAAGAAAACTGGATGGAAAGCCTATCCTCGACCCATAGAGGGCGTTCAAACCGTTTCTGGACATAAAACTAGAGGAAGATGTGAGCCACAGTCGCAACTACCTGTAAATATCCTTTTACTTTACTGTTATGTTATTTCATTTCATTTCACTATTGTTTTATTGTTTGCATTATTATCTTTAATAATTTTATTACTGTTTGTTTTTTTTTCTTTTTACTGTTTACTTTTTTACTATCAAGCCATGTGCTTTACGCGTTATTTGACATTGACATGTCACTTCATACACAGTTGTGATCCACTGTCACCAAGATTCTTAAATATGACTTTTTGTTAAGCACTCACAAATAATTTTTGAGAAATATTTCAATGGCAGCTACTCCCAATAGACAGTTCAAGAATATTTGTGTGCTTTCTGGATTTACCTATGGCAAACATAAAGAGTTCGTTGATGCAGCCATAGATCTTGGTCGAAGCATAGCAGAGAGACAATTACACTTGGTGTATGGAAGAGATAACCGAGGGTTATCAAAATTGGTTTCAGAAGCTGCTTTTATCAGAGGAATCCAAGTGTTAGGTATCATCCCAAGAGCCCTAAAACCTTTGGGCAGTTTGTCTGACTCACTGACTGGAGAAGAGTTAGTCGTCTCAGGTATGCAAGAAAGAATAAATGAAATTCTTAATCATGCTGATGCTTTTATTTTCCTTCTAGGAGATCTTGCAACACTAGAGGCACTTATCACACTAGCATCTTGGGCCTATCTGCACATTCACTATAAACCCATCGGTTTGTTAAATGTCAATAATTTTTATGATGGCTTTATCACATTTTTTAACCATGCAATAAAAAACTTTTTCGTTCCTTCCAATGCCAAAAAGCTTTTTATTTGTGCTCACGCTGCTAATGAGCTACTTGATCTGTTACAAGCTTATCGACCGGAGCTAGACCCCTGGACCTTTGTGTTCGAGCGTCCAAATGATGACGGTAACAGTAGCCGCAGTAAGAACTACAAATTAGATTTAACTCTACGCCTATAAATATTTTCTTCTGTGTTGCACTACCGAGGTGATGTCTTCTAAACTCTACTTCTTTCCTTTAAAACATTAAGGACAATGTTTCATTCTGGTTGGGGGGAGGGAATAGTCGACAATTGTGGAATTTTGGTTAAGTTTTTACTAATTTTTTGTTATAGAAACTATGTAGAAACTAACTGTTGCTTACTTTTTGTGTTGAAGATGGCTGAATATGGAGTGTAGCGACTCTAGAAACGCATCTTCATCATTTAAAAAAAACAAAAAAAAATTAGTTTAGACATTTTCTTTTTCTTTATTAAGTTTTGATGTTCATTTTTCTTCTTCTTTTTAATTTCTCCTTTATAAATATACATTCAAATATTTGAGTCGAAAATGGCTGAATATGGAGTGTAGTGCTTCTAGAAACGCATCTTTTTAGTTAAAAAAAAATATTTCTTTTTCTATCATTTTAGGTGTAACTTTTCTAATTAATTTTTCTGCATCATTTTCACATTTCTACATGCATTTTTTCCTTTTATGTTTAGAATAGGCTTCTTCTTAGTTAAAAAAAATTTTGATTAATTTTAACATTGGATGACATGATTAATTTCAAATTTTGGTATTTGTATTATCTTTGGTCTTAAGTGATGTCGTACTATATTTGTTACTTTACATGTTGATGTCGGAGACAAATATGAATTGCTTGAAGAAATGAACATGTCATAATAAGTACCAAGTAAGTTTTTGAGCCTATCATTTTCTTGGAGAGTAACCCTTTTGCCCATTTTTTTTATATACAGCTTAGCAGTTTTATACACGATCTTTAGATTTCTTTTGAGTTAACCCTAAAAGAAAAAAAATTATAAATAAAAAAAAGAGAAAAAAAATGTGTGCTGCTACATTTAAAGGCCCATCTAACTAGTAGATATGGAAGATTATTTAGAACCCTAAAAGACGATGGAAATGCCATCTTTGACTCGTTTAAACCTTTCTAACCATCCCTTTTATGAAATATCCATAGTTAACCCTTTTGAGCCTTTAAAAAATATATATATTTTTTTTCTTTGACAAACATATCATCCTGACCCACTCCGATTTGGAGTATTACTCAATATCCTACATATTATATATTTTTTCTTTGACAAACTTATCATCCTGACCCACTCCGATTTGGAGTATTACTCAATATCCTACATATTATATATTTTTTCTTTGACAAACTTATCATCCTGACCCACTCCGATTTGGAGTATTACTCAATATCCTACATATTTCAACACCTATTTATGTTTGAGAAAAATGTAAATAATTATTTTGTTCAGTGAAGTTGTGCCAAACAAAAACAAAAAAAGAGCAAAAATTTGTTGTTTCAAAATAATAATAATAATAATAATAACAATAATAGGTGAAATCCACCTTGCAACTTCAAAAAAAAAATCTCTGCATTTTTCTCAAACATACATTTTGTTTTCTTTATTTCCCTTCTTTGTTAGCCATGCCCCTAGCCTACGTTACGTCCTAATAAAAGTCTTTCCTGATTTTAGGGAACTATAGTATGAAGTAGAAGCTAGTTATATGAGCTAAAAAGATGTAGTGGTGCATAAAATAAATAAATAAATTGGGTTGACTATCATTTTTATTTGACTTGAGATCGTATTATTATTTTCTCTCAATTACCATTCATTGGAGTGACTATTTTTATTGGGTTTAATTTCTTTATGAGTGTCACTACTTCCAGTGAGATTTTGGAGTTTGACATGCCATTCTTGAAAGTAGCTATGATAATCTACTAGGCTGATTCATGTGGATGGTTGATGTGGGTGTGATGTTTCTTTAGACTGAAGATAATGCTTATACTTTTATTTGATTGTCATCATTAGTCTGATTGAATAAACACGAGTGTTTTAAAAAAAATCATTTTGAATTTGAATTTTGTTTTCGCTTTATTTGCTAGGGACTAGCAATAAGCTGGTTGGGGAGTGTGTTGAGTGTTAGAAAATGCATATTTATAAAGGAGAAAACCGTCATTTTACATTTCAAGTCTTACTAACAACCCTTACTTTTATGTGTTTAAGCTTCTTGTAATTTAATTATGTGTGTTTTATTTTAATTAAGTATTTTATGTGTTTTAGGGGCATCATAGTCATTTCACAATAAACGAGAGATCAGACGGCAAAACGGACCTCACTTTTAAACTCAAGACGGTTGAAAATCTTAGGAGGAGCATAAAAGGAAAAATAGCATTATTTATATATACGGTACTATTTATATATACGGTACTATTCACATATACGATACTATCTACATTACTGTTCACAACACTGTTCATATAAACGGATCGATGACGTGGCATTGACCGATGATGTGGCATTGACTGATGCGGTGTCACGATCATGTTGGACTAAAATTCTTATGTACTGTTGATGGTGACGTGGCAGCATATCAGTGGACCAAAAATCTCGCGTATGGTACATGCATCACACAGGATTATTTTCAACCAAACCGCGTACTATTCACGCGTACTATTGACTGATGACGTGGCACAATTCTGAGCGTTCAAACTGTTTTTAATCCGATAGCCATGATTTACTCGATGTATTTATAAAAAGGGGACCTTCCCCCCTAATTTGAGAGCTCTGAATCCATTTTTGGACTCCATTTTTTGTAATTCCCTCTCCATCTTATATTTTCTACGTATTTTAATAAATTTTCTTTTTGCCCTTAATTCAATTATGAGCAGCTAATTTTCTTTCAAACTTGGGTTGAATGTGAAGTCTCAACATGTGTCATGGGCTTTATTTGGTAAATTTATTTTCTCTTCCCCTCTAGCTTTTGTGGATGTTTTGACTTCTCGTCGACAAATAATAATAAGCTTGTCTAGATACCACCCTAGTTACACCGGCTCCCTAATACAAGGTTATTATTATTTGGCACGATAAGCCCTTAGCACCACATTGATTAGAGTGTGGTTCATGAGGTGTGGATTCCCCTCTCATGATTTAATTGGTATTAATAAGGAATATTTAACCCATGATGCATGTTAATACGGATCCAGATACCCAAGTACGTCATTTCAATAGATTTATCTTCAATTTATCTCGCCATTTCAATTCCAATTTTAGGATAATCCAAATCATTTTCATCACAAATCCAACCACCCATTTACAAAATTAATTCTACATATAATTAAAATCCACCTCCTCGTGGGATCGACACTCGTCACCATTGATCTATTCTACAATAGATTCGTACACTTGCGAGTTCAATAAAATTTGCACAACACATGCAAGAAGCCAAGTAAATCGTGCATGAGGCATGCATCACATGGAAATGTGTCATTTAAGTGAGAATATTATACCTGGCTTCTTTAAGGATGCAACGGGTAGTTTACCACGTCAAGCCGTTAATGATTTGGTGGAGAAATCTTGTTTAAAGATGTTTCATTTAAGATTGTTATTTGCTTCAAATTTATAGCTAAGTAGTTTAGATGATATTAACTACTTTATCTCATTAGCTTTGTTTAAGCATTCTTTCACGGTTACAAAGCAAAGTAGTTCATTATGAATGAAACTATAAATAAGCTCCAATATCTCAATAAAGGGAGATAAGACTTTTATCCAAACGCTACTAGCAATTATGGTAGTTCTCACCCTAAGAAGAACTAATTATTTACTTGTTATCTCCACTAATTCTGACTGGGACTATCAGTGGTTGCAGAACTAGACAAGGATGGCAACCAACAAGGAACGCATCGAACGGATGGAAACAGAGCTCGGAGATATGCAAGATAAGATGCAGCGCATGGAATTGGGAATTAACGACAAGTTGGTTCATATTGAGGAAACCTTGAGCAAACTTGCAGAGTCCTTCAACATATCAAAAGACGCACCAAGCATCACCAACAACATAGCAACATCATGACCAAACCGAGAAGTCAAGGATGGTAGACGGCAGCAGTTTCAATCAAAAGTGGCAAAACTGGAGTTTCCACGCTATGCCGGTGACGACCCCATCGAGTAGTTCACTAAGTTAATCAGTTCTTCGAATATCAATAGTCAATAGAAGACCAGAAAGTTGTCTTGGCTTCATTCCACTTGGAGAGATAAGCTAACCAATAGTGGCAGTGGCTTAGGAGGTTTTATCAAGAGAAAGGACGAGTCGTGACATGGGAAATGTTCATGGAGCAACTAGGGGCGAGGTTTGGGCCAACAGATTGCGAGGACTTCGACGAGGCACTATCAAGGGTCAAGCAAACTAGCACTCTTCGAGATTACCAAAAAGAATTTGAGAGGCACGGCAACCGCGTTCAAGGGTGGACTCAAAAGGCTCTTGTCGGCACATTCATAGGTAGACTAAAACCCGAGATATCTGAGGAAATCCGGCTATTCGAACCAAGAACTCTTAAAGAAGCAATTAGTTTGGCGAGAATGAGAGATGAACAATTACAACGACATAAGAGGTTGATGAGATCACCGATTTTCAGCCGTTCACTGCCACCACAAATCTTCAACAACCGCGCTTCACCAGATGTACCATTTAAAAAACTTTCTTGGGAGAAGATGCAAAGACGAAGGGCGCAAGGACTTTGTTTCAGTTGTAACAAAAAGTTTACCGTCGGGTACAAGTGTTCCAAGGCTCAACTGTTGATTCTAGAAAGTGAGGGCGACGTTGATAAGAACCCTTACGAAGAAAGTTCAGAGGCAGCGCTACGTAGGAAAGAGCAAGAGGAATCTGTTGACCTTAAAATTACATTGTATGCTTTAACAGGTTGGGCTACTCCATAAACTATGTGAGTGATGGCTAAAATTGGGCCGTACGAAATTGTGGTATTGATTGACAGTGACTCTACACACAATTTTATCAATATCTGATTGGCCAATATGCTCCAACTACCGATTCAACCCACAGCCGCGTTCACAGTAAGAGTGGCAAACAGAGAAAAAGTTACATGTCAAGGGAAACATGAAAAGGTACAAGTCTTGACCCAGGATGTTCCTTTTCAACTTACGCTTTACTCACTGCCTATTACATGACTAAATATGGTACTCGGTGTTTAGTGGCTTGAAAATTTAGGATTGGTTGTTTGCAATTGGAAAACCTTAACAATGGATTTCAAGTGGAACAACGGAAAAGACAGCTGCAAGGGATGGGACCATAAATAATTCAAGCCACTTCCTTAACAGAAATCACGAAGGAGATAAGGCAAGGGCATTCCGTCTTCGCAATATGCCTTCAGATAAACAAAGAAGATTCCTTCAATGTAGCGTCGGGCAGTATGCAAAAATTGTTGGAGGAATATGCTGAATTATTTCAAGAACCCAAGCAACTGCCACCAACGCGAGAAATTGACCACCATATCACACTTAAAAAAGGGGCAGAACTAATCAATGTAAGGCCGTACCGATACACTTATTTTCAAAAGGTAGAGATTGAAAAACAAGTACATGAGATGTTGAATTCTGGGCTTATTCGGCCAAGCACCAGCCCATTCTCTTCACCGGTATTGCTTGTTAAAAAAAGGATGGCAGTTGGAGGTTTTGTACCGATTACCGATCACTCAATGAATTAATGGTGAAAGACAGATTTCTAATTCCCACGGTTAAACATATGTTAGACGAATTACACGGAGCTGCTTACTTCACCAAACTTGACCTCAGGGCCGGGTATCACCAGGTATGGGTACATCCATCATATATTCATAAAACGGTCTTCCGCACACACAACGGCCATTATGAATATTTGGTGATATCGTTCGGATTATGCAACGCACCCTCCACTTTTCAGGCTATAATGACTGCAATTTTCAGACCTCATCTTAGAAAATTTATACTTGTTTTCTTTGATGATATTTTAATCTATAGCTTCACTTGTAGTTGTCATCTTAAGCATGCTAGACAGGCGTTGGAGATCCTCAATCAACAGTAATTTTTTGTCAAAACCAACCAATGCAATTTCGGCCAATAGGAGCTAAAATATTTGAGGCACATCATCACTTGTCATGGTGTGAAGGTGGATGAAAAGAAAATTGTAGCAATGGTATCATGGCCACAACCACATAATATTTCAGAGTTGAGGGGATTTTTGGGCTTAACTGGATATTACCGCAAGTTCGTACGCAGTAATTGCTTATTAGCAAGGCCCCTAACCAATCTCCTTAAGAAATGGCAGTTCGGCTAGAATAAGGATGCAGAAGAAGCCTTTGTAAAACTCAAGCAAGCCATGACCAAGACACTGGTCCTTTCCATGCTAAATTTTAATGATATTTTTATCATAGAAACAGAGGCGTCAGGAGATGGCATTGAGGCAGTACTACAGCAAAAAGGAAAGCCCAAAGCCTTCATGAGCCGAGCTTTGGGTGCGGGACTTCTTCAATCGCTGCCAATCCCTTACCAAATATGGGAAGACATCACTTTAGATTTTATTGAAGGACTCCCAAATTCACAAGGCTGAGATATGATATTAGTGGTAGTCGACATGCTTAGTAAGTACGCACACTTCATGTCCCTAACTCACCCGTTTACAGCAAAATCGATTGCCAAAAATTTTATTGAATGAGTTGTAAAGTTGCATTGCAT
Source organism: Citrus medica (assembly GCA_002013955.2). Classification (NCBI taxonomy): domain Eukaryota; kingdom Viridiplantae; phylum Streptophyta; class Magnoliopsida; order Sapindales; family Rutaceae; genus Citrus; species Citrus medica. Next base: position 294,745 of record MKYO02005228.1, on the reverse strand, counting down.
GCCTCAAACAATTGTAAATGATCGGGATCCTATATTCATTAGTAAATTCTGGCAAGAATTCTTTACAATGTCAGGAACCAAATTGAAAATGAGTTCAGCTTATCACCCCCAAACGGATGGACAAACGGAGGTCGTTAATCGCTGTTTAGAACAGTACCTGAGGAGCTTTGTTCATCAATGGCCGCGAAAGTGGAATTCGTATTTACCATGGGCAGAATTTTGGTATAATACGACCTTTCATATTTCAACCGGAATAACTCCCTTTCAAGCTTTATATGGCCGGCCACCTCCTCATGTCCCCATGTATCCAATCGGGTCTTCACCGGTTCATGAAGCAGACCAAGCATTGAAGACTCGTGATGAATTATTGATTCAATTAAAAACAAATCTGGCCGTAGCAGCTAATAAAATGAAACAAACGACTGACAAGAACTGAAGAGAAGTCGAATTCCAAGAAGGTGATATCGTATATTTAAAGCTGCATCCATACAGGCAATCTTCGGTCTTCAAGCGTGCACACTAGAAGCTGGCCAGCAGATTCTTCGGGCCGTATCAAGTCCTCTTGAAAATTAGTCACGTCGCCTACAAACTTCAGCTACCAAAAGGGGCTCGGATTCATCCTATCTTCCATGTATCTTTGCTCAAAAAAACAATAGGTGACTTGCCCAAGAGTAGCACCAAATTGCCTCCAATTGATGATGAAAGTGAAATGCAAGTTACGCAACCCAAGAGGGGGTGAATTGGGTTTTTAAAAATTATGCAATACAATTCACACAATAAATTAATCTAACGCCTTAATGGAATAGAAAACAATAAATTCAAACAAGCATAAAAATAAAAGAGTAAGGGAAGAGAAAAATAAACACACGGATTTTTACGTGGTTCGGCAATCTCTGACTACGTCCACGTCTCCAAGCCAACCAAGCTCGAGGATTTCACTATCCAAGCCTCCCAATGCTTCAAGTTCTTACAATTGATGTCTAAGATGTCAATGAACCTTTACAATCAAGCGATTATCTCCCCAATCTCTTCACCCCAAGTGTTTCTCACACTTACACACTCACAATTTGATAAGAAATAAAAATGACAACAAAAACTATCTTTAAGAGTGGATATGCAAATAATAGCTCAACAATGATTCAATCTATGATGATTTGCGTTTTGGAAGCTCAATATATATTGTATGATCTTATATTTGCTTGCATTCATTCTTAGAATGAAGTTTGAGTTGAGCTTTTATAGTTAAAGCCCGAAAACTAGCTGTTATAGGTAAATTCCCGCGCCCAAGAGGTTAGCCGCTCGATTTATCCAGCTAGCCGCTCAAGAACAATGATATTACTGTTATTTTTCAATTTTGCTACAGTAATACTGTTCACTAAAATTATACTTTGGCCTAAAATTTTCTATATTTATACTACGGCCTAAAATGTCATAAAACTTTACAAATATGTCCAATTTCATAATTTCTTAAAAATAATTATCTTTCTAAAAACTTTTTAAAATTATGATATGGCCCTAAATATATTATTATTTCTCAAAAAGATCCTTTTCAACATAATACCCATATTTTTCAAAGTTTTCAAAATCTTTCACTTTAGTCCAAAATATTCATAAATTATAGTATGGCCCAAAACATTTCAAATGTTTGTAAAAACGTCCAACTCCGAAATTTAATAATAATACTTATTAAAATCAAAGATTTCAAAACTTTACATTTAAGTCGAAATTACTCAAAACCACAAGGTACTTTATCTTATAAAAATAAAACATTTTAAGTTATAAAAAGTAATTAATTAAATTAATCTCTTGAGTTTCTCAAATGCTAAATCATGTATCAATTAAATCGTACCGGCTTTACAAGAATTTATTTCACTAATTTAACCGTTGAGCTCTAAACTTTATTCTTGATTTCGTCATTGTCTGTTGAGTGTCTTGAACTTGATTTCACTTAATTCACTTGCATAAATATTATCCTTTAAAAACTAGTGAAAATGTGAAATACAATATTTATTACTTTTACTTAAAACACATGTTTGTTATCATCAAAATTACATTATGTGTAGTCCTTTAGGCTAACAGAATGTGTGATAGAGTTAGAACCTCATTCAGTTGTGAACACTCATTGGCTTAAACGTGGGGGTACCATCATCGAACAAAGTTTCATTCGTTGGAAGAAGCTTCTGCTGGAGGAAGCTACTTAGGAAGATACAGCTGTGATCAGTCAACGGTTTCCTACATTGTCCCTTGGGGACAAGGGTTCTCTTCGAGGGGGGGTGATGATAAGGAGCTACGCAGGTCCAAGCGAGCACCTAAACCCAACAGAAAGTATGAGGAATATGTATGGGCACATGCAAGAAGCCATGCAAATCATGCATGAGGCATGCATCACGTGGAAGTGTGCCGTTTAAGTAAGAATATTAGAGCTGACTTCTTCAAGGATGCAACGGGTGGTTTACCATGTCAAGCCGTTACTGATTTGGCGGAGAATTCTTGTTTAAAGATGTTGCCTTTAAGATTGTTACTTGCTTCGAATTATAGCTAAGTAGTATATTTGATATTAGCTACTTTATCTCATTAGCTTTGTTTAAAGATATTTCCTTTAAGATTGTTACTTGCTTCGAATTTATAGCTAAGTAGTTTATTTGATATTAGCTACTTTATCTCATTAGCTTTGTTTAAGCCTTCTTTCATGGTTATAAAGCAAAGTAGTTCGTTATGTATGAAACTATAAATAAGCTCCAATATCTCAATAAAGGGAGATCAGACTTTTATCAAAACGCTACTAACAATTGTGGTAGTTCTCACCCTAAGAAAAATAAATTATTTACTTGTTATCTCTACTAATTCTGACTGGGACCTATCAGTGTGTTATTTTAAACACTGATAGTGCCAAGAAGGGTCTGGATGTGGTGGGGCTATTGGTTTGCTTCAAGACTTCAATGGAAATTGGCTTATGGGTTTTACAATTGACCTTGGAACGTGTTTAGTCCTCTCGACTGAGTTTTGGGGTTTGTTGCATGCTTGAGAATGGCTTGGGACCATGGTTTTAGGCATCTTCAAATTAGAGTGGATAACAAGAGCATAGTGCATCTTTTGGTGATGTCTTCTACTCAAGCGAATGAGAATGCCATTCTTGTCAAGGCTATTCGGGAATTGTTAGCGCGTGATTGGATCGTTTAAATGGAGCATGTGTACAAAGAAGCAAATTGTGCTGCTGATTTCCTCGCTTCATATAGTTTAACTACCCCCATAGGTTTGCATGTTCTTCATTCTCCTCCTCCTATTGTTGGTTTATTTTGTAATGATACTTATGGGATTGCACACTCCCAATAAGTGTTGCCTTAGCTCTGTGTGAGCCCTTTTTATAATAAAAAAAAAATGAGAGCCTAGTGAATGATGACGGATAACCCACCACACAACCCATGGAAACTCTCAGCACCCCAGTTGTTTCTATTCCACGTCATCCAAACCCCACTACCCTAACTGTCAATAACGGCCATCAACGCCACCCGCAGTTCTCAATAATCAAAAACAGTTAAAGCAAATTCATGCTCAAATGCTAAGTACAGACTTTTTCTTTGAACCATACTCAGCTAGCAAGCTCTTCACACCGTGTGCTCTCAGTACCTTTTCCAGCCTTGAGTACGCACGTAAAATGTTCGATCAAATTCCCCAACCAAATCTTTATACTTGGAACACCCTCATTCCTGCTTATTCATCAAGTGACGAACCTATTCAGAGTTTTATGTTATTTTTGCAGCTGGTTTATAATTCTCCTTATTTTCCAAACGAATTCACTTTCCCTTTTGTGATTAAAGCGGCAGCAAGGCCCGTTCAGTTTCGTGTAGGGCAAGCTATTCATGGAATGATTATCAAGTCCTAGTTTGAGGATGATTTGTTAATTTCTAATACATTTTTATGCCGTGTGTGGGGATTTAGCTCTGGCTTATTGTGTTTTTGTTATGATTGGTAAGAAAGATGTTGTTTCTTGGAATTCGATGATCTCGGGGTTCGTCGAAGGAGGTTTTTTCGAAAAGGCAATAGAGTTGTATAGAGAGATGGAGGTGGAAAATGTGAAGCCTGATGAGGTGACAATGGTGGCTGTTTTATCAGCTTGTGCAAAGAAGAGGGATTTGGAATTTGGGATATGGGTCTCTTCTCATATCGAAAAGAATGGGATAAAAATGGACTTGACTTTTGAGTAACGCGCTTGATATGTATGTGAATCCGAAGCCGTTGAATATGATAGCAAACGGTGATTGGTTTGTGAAATTTTCAATTTCTTAAATTTAGTGTAAAAAAAATTATGAACCTTTGTTAAAAATTATTCCTTTTTTTTTGTAGGTTCACGTCAGAATTTGAGCTTACTCAGTTTAACCTTAAACACAGTTTCTTGTTCTGGGCTGTTTTTAATTTTTCCATTATTTTATTAATAGTATTATTCATGACACAGTGGGTTGAGCCTATCAATTTTGAAGGGCCCATCAGTGATAATTGTATGTGTTGCTTGAAATTAGATATTTTCTGTAGCTTAGTGGTGGATAAAGCATCAACAATTCCTCGGTGACTTTTCTATTTCTTGCTTTTGAGCTTGTGGACGAAGAAGCATAACACTAGATAAGGATATACAAGCAGAATTGGTGGATCAAGAAGGAAAAGTTTGAAAATCTGAGATGAAGAAAGCAGAGCTCATATTCGTTCCAGCACCAGGAATTGGTCACCTTGTGTCAACCCTTGAGTTTGCGAAGCATTTAACCGATCGGGATGATCGAATTTCAGTCACTATCCTGTCTATGAAGCTAGCGGTCGCTCCTTGGATTGACGCATACACCAAATCACTAACAGATTCACAACCAAGAATCTGTGTCATTGACCTCCCTCCTGTGGATCCGCCTCTTCCAGACGTTTTGAAGAAATCCCCAGAATACTTCATCTCACTGATTGTGGAAAGTCACTTGCCCAATGTTAAAAATATTGTATCATCCCGCTCTAACTCAGGCTCCCTCCAAGTTACCGGGTTAGTTCTCGATTTCTTTTGTGTGTCCATGGTTGACATTGCTAAAGAGCTGAGTCTACCTTCGTATATGTTCTTAACCTCTAATATGGGATTCTTACGTCTCATGCTGTATTTACCGACTCGTCAGGATAGGATCAGCACTGTATTTGAATCTTCAGATGATGAGTTGTTGATCCCAGGTATTACCAGCCCAGTTCCCGTATGTGTTATGCCTTCTTGTTTGTTTAGTAAGGATGGGGGTCATGCCACTTTGGTGAAGCTTGCTCAAAGATTCAAAGATGTCGATGGTATCATTGTAAATACATTTCATGAGTTAGAGCCATATGCTGTCAACGCATTTTCTGGTGATCTAAATCCTCTCTTATACACAGTTGGGCCGGTACTTCACCTTAAAAGTCAGCCTAACCCTGATTTAGATGAGGCTCAGTACCAAAAGATCTTCCAATGGCTTGATGATCTGGCTGAATCTTCTGTAGTGTTTCTCTGTTTTGGAAGCTCTGGGAGCTTTGATGTGGCACAAGTGAAAGAGATAGCTATCGGGCTGGAGAGAAGCGGGTACAATTTCTTGTGGTCTCTGCGAGTTTCGTCCCCAAAAGATGAAGTTTCTGCGCATAGATATGTCACAAATAATGGTGTATTTCCTGAAGGATTCTTGGAAAGGATCAAGGGAAGGGGAATGATCTGTGGGTGGGTCCCACAGGTGGAGATTTTAGCCCACAAAGCAATTGGAGGTTTTGTATCTCACTGTGGATGGAACTCGATCCTCGAGAGCCTGTGGTATGGTGTGCCAATTGCAACATGGCCTATTTATGCAGAACAGCAGCTTAACGCATTTAGGATGGTGAAGGAACTGGGATTAGCGCTGGATTTGAGATTGGATTACAGGGTTGGTAGTGATCTCGTGATGGCTGGTGATATAGAGAGCGCGGTAAGATGCCTAATGGATGGTGAGAGCAAGATAAGGAAGAAAGTGAAGGAAATGGCCGAGATCAGCAGGAAGTCTCTGATGGAAGGTGGATCTTCATTCAATTCGATAGGGCAATTCATTAGTCTAAACTTTTAGAATGGTGTGTTATCATTAGTATGGAAGAAAAATGATAGGTATATTGCCTAGAAGCCATGAGCTTCCGAGTCATTTCCTTTTAATGAGCTCATGTTCTCTGAAAATTTTTGTGAACAATATATAGGATTTAATTTTGTGATGGAGGTGAATTTGTCTTCGCATAAAAGATGACTTGACTCGAGACTTGGAAAGAGGAGCAATGAATTGCGGAAATCCTGGTTTATTGCCATTTATCAGAGGAACATAGAATGGATAGTGTTCGAAATTTTCTGATGCACGAGTAGTTATATAAAATGTCTAAGCATAACCCTTTATGCATTTATCATTTAACAGTAGAGACTTGATTTGACATCTCTGTTATATCAAAAACATTATTGCCAAGAAATGTCTCAACAATTTTCATCACTAGTTCTGGCAAAGCCATTTTAGCAAATTCGTGGAGACTCAAGTCATCGCTGAACGCGCTATCTGTGGGCCGCTTTCTGGCGAACATTTTCTAGCAAAAGAATTGCAAGGCTTTATACATCTCCAGCCAATGCCATTGACACATCGCCATCCATGCCATACTCTAAAAGAAACACGTTGATGCACTAATGTGTCAGTTAACATATAAATGAGTTCTAACATGCAGTACATGAATTAAAAAAAGAATAAAATCAGAATATGAAAGTATATAAAAAAGATACATTTACTTGGAGCTAGATAGTCTACAGAGCCATTTATTCCAATTGAGCTTGATTTAGTGGACTATTTGATAGAAAATCTTGCAAATCCAAAATTACTCTCATAGACAATCATGTCCTGATCTACGAAAACGTTGTTGGATTTCGGATCACCTTGAACGATTGGTAATTGATAGTAGTGGTAAAGATATTAAATTATTTGCATCTAAATTAGAATCTCTTACTTTAATAAAGTAGAAGACAAACTAAAAAATAAAAAGTAAAAACACAAATTTTAATTTATAATATGATAAAAAAGAGTTTATTTCTTTTATTTTTTAGTTTGTCCCTTATTTTAACACCAAAAAAAAAAAAAGTTTACTCTATTGCCATATTCAATCAAGAGAAACTTTCCCAGTTAAATGGTTTCCAGCAACATCAAGCCTTCCAAGATTGAAGAACAAGAAATCCAGTCAGGAAGAAAGCCCGTAAAACGGCTGCCATTAATTGAAAATGTTCTCAACTTTGGAAGATTGAAACCCAATGAAAGTGGTAGACTTCCTTTCAGTCTATATGGTGGAGTGAGCAAATACCAGAAGCATACAAATCCAAAGTTTCCCTAACCAATTATGTTTGACGATGAAATGTCACCAGTTATCTTGACTCAGGCTCTGCATAAGAAACTATTGGAAACTCTTGCTCCATGGGCAACATATCAAAAGATTAATGTGCAGACCTCCTTTTTTGAACATAAACAACAACATGGCATATGGATAAGATTTCTGCTTTTCTTGATCCTTTAGACGGTCAAGATGGTAAAAGCAACTCATCTGAACCCCCGTACAACTTCTTACTCCCAAAGAGTGAAATTCTTATTTTATTGTCCAAAAGCTCCTTTTATTGGTACCTCACCCTCAATATGATTGTGAGAAAGATTCAAATATTCCAAGAAAGATAAATTCTCGAAAAATATTTTGGAATCGAACCAGACAAATTGTTACTTGACAGATCCAACCATTTGATGCTTTTTAAGGAACTCAAAAAAAGTGGAATGGTTCCTCTGAAAGAATTATCATGGATATCAAAAATATTATGAACTTTGTACAAGTGCTTAAAGTCTTAAGAATCTCATCAGAAAACTGATATCTAAAAATATACAACTCAACAAGATTATTTAAGTTACCCACTCCTAAAGTAAGAGTGCCCTTTAAAAGGTTTCTTGAGAGATAGAGTATAAGCGAAAATGTTGTTATTGTTGAAAAAATAGCATAACATGCTATTTTGAGAGCACATTTTGAGTGGGTCTCACTTAACGCAAGTGGGAAATATTGTGAGATTCGGATTCTACTCCATTCATACTTCAAAAATATAATCTTATTTTCTCAAAATGGTGCTTGGGTGAATGAGAAATTGTCTCTCAAAGTTCACCCTTGAAGTTGGAAATTTGAAAGGAAATGAGGCTTATCCCACATGGGAAAAAGAAGCCTAGGAATTAGTATTTAAATATATACACTTAACCATGCATGAGTAAGAATTATAAAGATAGAGGCTCTCTTCACACGCGCGCGCGCTGGGGGGGGTGCAAATCCAAGACCGATTTGATTGAACTCGTGCGTCCTGCGTACACGAATGTCAGCCCAAAATCATCCATACAAGCTAGGCACGTTTTTAATTCCTTTTGAATTTTTTGTGTAACAGTTTCACACGTTTTTTAATTCAAACAAGTGGTAACAGCTTTACAATTATTTCTTGCTGTTATGTAATTCAATTTTTGAATTGAATTGTTTAAATTCAAGGGCTGTTACAGCAAATTAATAACATAAATTGAATTCGAAAATTCAATACAGAGCTGCTGTTACATCCTCACATGGCTATAAAAAGGCACTTCCTCTTCTGTTTTTAAAGACTCGAAAATCAGCACCAAGAGCACTTCCACTTCCTCTTCTGTTTTTTTTCCTTCCTTCTTCGTTTATTTTCCTGATCGAGTTCGCTGTTGTGGTTCGCCGAAATTTCCAGCCTGTGCTTCATTGGAAGTTCGTACCCGTTGTATCCTGGGAAACAGATACCAGCAGACCTTAAGCACTCATAGAGGAGGTGGTAAATCTGTTTTAAGGAGACTGTCTTGTGCAGGTCTCGGTTCTCATTTCAGTTCTCTGTTTCCGTCTCATCTCTCTTCTGTTGGTTTTTGTTATTTCTTTTGATATTTCCAGTATTTCCAGTCGTTGTATTCGTTGTTTACCTACTGTAATTTGTTGTCTCGCTATTTGTTGTGTTTGAACGATCTTAAAACAGATTTACCATTATCATTGAGATGACAACTGAAATCGTTGATGATATTCCATATGTCCCCATTGCTGCACCCACTGTTGTGAAGGAACAAGCCTCTGTGGCAATTCCTGTCAATCATGCGGAAAGGCCTGAAAAATTCAATGGCCAGAATTTCAAACGGTGGCAGCAAAAGATGTTCTTTTACTTGACCACATTGAACCTTGCGAGGTTCTTGACCGAGGATGCTCCCAAGCCCAAAGAGGGTGAAACAGATATTCAAGTTGCAAGTGGAATTGATGCATGGCACCATTCGGATTTTTTGTGTAAAAATTATGTAATGAATGGCCTTAGTGACTCCTTGTATAACGTATACATAGGAATAAAAACAGCCAAAGAGCTATGGGAATCCTTAGATCGAAAATATAAAACCGAGGATGCGGGTACTAAAAAGTTTGTTGTTGGTCGCTTCCTAGATTATAAAATGGTGGATTCTAAAACTATAATAAGTCAAGTACAAGAACTTCAAATTATATTATCTGAAATCCTTGCGGAAGGGATGCATCTAAGTGAAACTTTTCAAGTTGCCGCAATTATTAAAAAATTGCCTCTTGCTTGGAAATACTTCAACAGCTATTTGAAGCATAAACGAAAGGAGATGAATATTGAAGGGCTAGTTGTTAAGCTCAGAATTGAGGAAGACAACATAAATGCAGAAAGAAAAGGGGCTATTTCTATGGCAAAGGCAAATTTCGTTGAGCATAGACCTAAAAATAAAAATAAAAAATTGGGCCCGAAAGGAGGAATTTTCAAGAAACAAACAAAGTTTCAAGGAAAATGTTATAATTGTGATAAGATGGGTCACAAGGCTTCGGATTGTAGATTGCCTAAAAACAAGCGAGAGGCGAATGTGGTGGAAAACATCACTCAACATGTTTCAGACATAAACCTCTATGCAGTGGTTTCAGAAGTGAATATGGTTGGCTCTAATCCATGAGAATGGTGGATTGATACAGGAGCAACCAGACATGTTTGCTCGGACAAAGGGTTGTACACTTCATTTGAAGCAGTTAGCAATAGAGAGAAGCTATTCATGGGGAATTCAGCTACGTCTGAGATTGAGGGTCAAGGGAAGGTGGTTTTGAAGATGACGTCTGGGAAAGAACTGACTCTGAACAATGTGCTTTATGTGCCAGAAATTCGGAAGAACTTGGTGTCTGGATCGCTGCTGAACAAACATGGTTTCCAAATAGTGTTTGAGTCAGATAGGGTAGTTTTATCTAAAAATGGGATGTATGTGGGAAAGGGTTATGTTAATGATGGGCTATTTAAGCTCAATGTAATAACTCTGAAACCAACGATTAATAATAAAGATACTTCTTCTGCTTATTTGCTTGAGTCTCCTAATCTTTGGCACGGTAGATTAGGACATGCTAATTTTAATTCTTTGCGTAAATTAATTAACATGAAGCATATTCCCAATTTCTAAATTGATTTGAAATATAAGTGTGAAACTTGTGTTGAGGCAAAACTAACTAGGTCAACTTTCCAAATAATTCAAAGAAACACCGAACCACTTGATTTAATACATAGTGATATTTGTGACTTTAAATCCATTCAAACAAGAGGTGGTAATAAATATTTTATTACCTTTATAGATGATTGCACAAAATATTGCTATGTATATTTATTGAAAAGTAAAGATGAAGCTTTGGATAAGTTTATTCTTTACAAAAATGAAGTTGAGAATCAACTTAATAGAAAAATTAAAGAATTAAGGAGTGACCGTGGTGGTGAGTATGTTGTTCCATTTATGTCACTATGTGAACAAAATGGAATCATACATCAAGTTACGGCTCCATATTCACATCAATCTAATGGGATTGCAGAACGAAATAATCGAACTTTAAAGGAAATGATGAATGCAATGTTGATAAGTTCTAGGTTACCCCAGAATATGTGGGGAGAAGTTGTTTTGTCAGCTAATTATTTATTAAATAAGATACCCCAAAAGCAAGAAGATACAACCCCGTATGAGCTATGGAAAGGTAGATCACCTTCATATAAATTCTTACAAGTGTGGGGGTGTCTTGCTAAAGTAGTGGTTCCTTTAAATAAAAAAGTGAAAATATGACCAAAAACTGTTGACTTCATTTTCATTGGTTATGCACAAAATAGTAGTGCATATCGATTTTTGGTGCATGAGTCTAAAATTCCAGATGTCCACAAAAATACAATAATAGAATCAAGAAATGCATCATTTTTCGAACAGGTGTTTCCTTGCAATTCTAGAGTGGAATCGAGAGAATTGGAACAATTTCATGAAACAACACTTGAAAATGAAGAAAATGATCAAGCACCAGAAGAAGAAGAACAACAAGAAATTGAGGTTAGACTTAGCAAAAGAGCTAGAACAGAAAAGTCTTTTGGTCCAGACTTTCTGACGTATTTGCTAGAAAATGAACCTCAAAGCTTCAAAGAAGTTGTAACTTCGGCTGAAGGCACTTTATGGAAAGAAGTCATTAACAGTGAAGTTGAATCCATTTTACAAAATCGTACTTGGGAACTAGTAGATCTTCCTCCAGGATGTAATTTTCAAAAGGACAATGAAAGCCGATGTATCAATCGAAAAGTACAAGGCTAGGCTTGTAATTAAAGGTTATAGGCAACGAGAAGGCCTTGATTATTTTGATACTTATTCTCCTGTTACGAGAATAAATTCCATACGGATGATAATAGTTATTGCAGCATTGCGCAATCTCGAGATACATCAAATGGATGTAAAGACGGCTTTTCGAAATGGAAGTTTAGATGAAGAAATCTACATGGAGCAACCTGAAGGTTTTATAGCTCCAGGACAAGAAAAGAAAGTTTGTACATTAGTTAAGTCATTATATGGCTTGAAACAAGCACCGAAACAGTAGCATGAGAAATTTGATCATACGATGATCACAAGTGGCTTTAAGATCAACGAGTGTGACAAATGTGTTTATGTCAAAGAAACAGAAAATGGCTATGTCATTTTATGTTTATATGTTGATGACATGCTCATTGTTGGGAGTAATGTTGACATGATTAAATCTACCAAGAATATGTTGAAGTCTAAGTTTGACATGAAAGACATGGGTCTTGCAGATGTCATTTTGGGAATTAAAATCTCAAGGGCTTCTAATGGATTTATTTTAAGTCAAAATCATTATGTAGATAAAATTCTTAGGAAATTTAATCAAGAGAATAATACTATATCTAAAACTCCATTAGATACTAGTATTCATCTATCAAAAAATAGAGGAGAGGGTATTTCTCAAGTTGAATATGCTAGAATAATAGGTAGTCTGATGTACTTAACAAATTGTACCAGACCAGATCTAGCTTATACAGTAAGCAAACTTAGTAGATATACGAGTAATCCAGGAACTGATCACTGGAAAGCTATCATAAGAGTACTTAGGTATCTTCGATACACTTGTAATTATGGATTGCATTATACTAGGTATCCATAAGTATTAGAAGGATTTAGTGATGCTAACTGGATATCAGATATAAAAGATTCAAAATCTACTAGCGGCTATGTGTTTACACTAGTAGGTGCAGCTGTATCATGGAGATCTTCTAAACAGACAGTAATTGCTAGATCTACAATTGAATCTGAATTCATTGCATTAGATAAATGTGGTAAAGAAGCAGAATGGCTACACAATTTTTTAGAAGGTATTCCAAAATGGCCAAAGCCTGTGCCTACGATTTGTATACATTGCGATAGTCAATCAGCTATCGGTAGGGCACAAAGCAATATGTATAATGGTAAGTCTAGACACATATGTCGTAGACATAATACCATTAGACAACTTATTTCTACTGGAGTTATTTCTAGTGACTATGTAAGGTCAAAGGATAACATAGCGGATCCGCTAACCAAAGGGTTAAATAGAGAGCTAGTAGAAAAATCATCTAGGGGGATGGGATTAAAACCTATAGATTGATTAGTCAATAACGAAGAAAAACCTAACCTAGTAGACTGGAGATCCCAAGATCTAGGTTCAATTGGACAACCTATTTGTTGAAGACTAAAGATGGATCACTGTGGGGGTCATTCTCTTAAGAGGATTACCTCATTGACCATTCCTATGATGAAACAGTGATGCCCGTGGGAAATAAGGTTGAGCTAGGCTCTTAATGATTCTTATGCGTCGAAAATTCGAGCGGAGTAATGCGGGTTACTCTTAATTAAGATATCACCTATGTGAGAGAGAAATGGGGCCGTTTCAAAGGGAGCTATAAAGGGTTCAGCTCTTAGAAACTCTTGCAGAACCAGGCAGATGTTCAAGGCCAAAACGAACATAATCATGAGAACTCAACAGTGTTAGGAGAAATATCTATGTGTAGTATATGATCGTTTACACTAATGGCAGAACAGTTCAAAGACATAGCGTCTACTGATCAGCTAGTAAAGTAATTATACTATTACAAGGAAAGGTTCAAAGGATAACACATACCTATCATGTGCTAGGTATCAATCCAATAAACTCGATCATTAAAAGTCAAAAATAGTTTTGATGTCAAAATTTAGGGGTTTTCCTGTTGTTACTGCCAATTTTCATTCATGTGGGGGATTGTTGAAAAAATAGCATAACATGCTATTTTGAGGGCACATTTTGAGTGGGTCCTACTTAACGCAAATGGGAAATATTATGAGATTCGGATTCTACTCCGTTCATACTTCAAAAGTATAATCTTATTTTCTCAAAATGGTGCTTGGGTGAATGAGAAATTGTCTCTCAAAGTTCACCCTTAAAGTTGGAAATTTGAAAGGAAATGAGGTTTATCCCACATGGGAAAAAAAAGTCTAGGAATTAGTGTTTAAATATAAACACTTAATCATGCATGGTAAGAATTATAAGGATAGAGGCTCTCTCCACACGCGCGTGCGCATGGGGGGTGCGAATCCAAGACCGATTTAGTTGAACTCGTGTGCGTCCGCGCGTCCTGCGTACACGAATGTCAGCCCAAAATCATCCATGCAAACTAGGCACGTTTTTTAATTCCTTTTGAATTTTTTGTGTAACAGTTTCACACGTTTTTTAATTCAAATAAGTGGTAACAGCTTTACAATTATTTCTTGCTGTTATGTAATTTAATTTTTGAATTGAATTGTTTAAATTCAATGGCTGTTATAGCAAATTAATAACATAAATTGAATTCAGAAATTCAATACAGAGCTGCTGTTACATCCTCACATGGCTATAAAAAGGCACTTCCTCTTCTGTTTTTGAAGACTCGAAAATCAGCACCAAGAGCACTTCCACTTCCTCTTCTGTTTTTTTTCCTTCCTTCTTCGTTTATTTTCCTGATCGAGTTCGCTATTGTAGTTCGCCGGAATTTCCAGCTTGTGCTTCACTGGAAGTTCGTACCTGTTGTATCCTGGGAAACATATACCAGTAGACCTTAAGCACTCATAGAGGAGGTGGTAAATCGATTTTAAGGAGACTGTCTTATGCAGGCCTCGGTTCTCATTTCAGTTTTATGTTTCCGTCTCATCTCTCTTCTGTTGGTTTTTGTTATTTCTTTTGATATTTCTAGTATTTCCAGTTGTTGTTTTCGTTGTTTACCTACTGTAATTTGTTGTCTCACTATTTGTTGTGTTTTAACAGTTATATCAAAAATTTGTTGTGGCAAATTACCATCGTCGACAGCCAATGCCAACAAACTGGTTGGACTCCATTGTAAATGTAGGGGAAATATTAAGTTTTTAAAATTTTTATAAAACCTTTTGAAGATCGCTCTCATATAATATATAAGAATTTGTATTCTAGAAATCGTACCTTGAAAATCCGAGTTGGCTTTTTCCGCTGAAGTGATTTAGGCTCCTAGATCACGATCCGCCACCACCACTCCTGTTAGATCACGATCCTGCACCACCACGCTTGTTAGATCACGAACTGTCACCAATGATCTTCCAGGTTATGACTCAGGTTCGATCTGCACTTGACGTGTGGGCGCCTTTATCACTACCAAAGCAACTAGCACGAGAAAATTTTTCTCTCAACAATAGAGAGAAAAATCTTATTCTCCGATCTGTATAAAGTGGCTTCTCTTTTTTCTTTAGAGAAAATAAGCCTTTTATATCTCCCTTTAGTGAAAACCCTAGGCTCCAAAAAAAAATAAAAAACAAAACTTATCTTACTTGCTTTTTCTATAGGGGACCCACCTTGTAAAATAACATAAGGCCCCTTACACACAAGCTAATTAAATGGAGCCTCCCGCTAAATGATATATTTAGGCTTTTAACTCAAATAGCTAGTTATCTTACTTATTAGTCCGGTAGTGGTGCAGGCAATTAAATGAACTAACCCAGTGATCATTTGGAAACATACAATAGTGGCTATAACAATTAGGCCTGTAATTAAACTAGTCTAATTATTTAATTCCAAATCTACTCCACTAAAAGATTGGAACTGACTTCCATAATTGTATGCTCGAATAATAATTCGTCCCAAGCCACATTGATTTCTTTACTGCACAATCCTTTGTACCACATCGTTAATTAAATTGATATCTCAACTGTCCAATCAATTTAATAACATCTTATTCCTTGATACTTACTGGTTTTCTCTAATGATCATTTTCAACATACTAAATATGTTGACACACTCTGGCCAGAGAATTCTATGATCAAGTGCCGAAAACCCATCAAGAGATGTGTTGTACAAATTCTATATTGTTAATCCATAACTCCAATACTCATAATTGCTCCCACCAAGATACCGGGTAATCTTGACCACAAGAATGTGTCGTGCCCATTGATAACTCAAATGGAATAACAATTACAATCATGAAATCATAATTAACTCAAGATTAAGATTACAGTAAAATCAATGCCTATGAGATTTAATAAGTCTGACAGTTATTACAAAGTTAATTAAATCTCATATGTGATCCTGTTCAATGTAGTCGTACTACATCAATAAATTCATACATGATTAAGACAAATCATTCAATGAATTCATTACAGTCTATACCTAAATAAAGTGCCCAACTTTATTTATCAACTGCGAACTAAATTTATTTAATCATAAGATAACTTATATTTATGTCTTCTGTGAATCCACATGGTGATCACATAAATACATATAATATGATTAAATGGACTTTGATCAAAATATTAATGCAATTAAGATATTTGAATGAAATACCTCATTAATTTTATTAATCAGAAAAAATATTTATTACAATTAAATAAACACATATGCTTTTAAAGAGCATATTTTCCCAACAGTAAATACCTTCAGATTGACAAGATTTCGTGTCTCAAGAGGAACGGTTCTTTTTATTTTGAGTGAGATCATTGTGGTTGAGATGTTTACTATGGAAATTGATCAGGCCCTCCAAATTGATTGTCGTATAAAATGAGAGTTTCAAATTTGCTACAGTCTGTAAGAAGGTTAACAAAATCAAGATCATTGTCTACCTCAGATCCCAAGTTATTGTCGCCCATAAACTTAGAAGTGATAGATTCGTTATGCGGCTAAAATTAATCAACATTTTCCCTTTGAGTTGATTGGCGGAAAAGTTAAAAAGCTCTGCAATTTGAAGTGTTGGACAAAGAATCAGGGAAAGAGCCGAAAAAAATTGTTTGCAACAATACTAAACTCTCTAAGGTTTGGAAGATTGAACCCAATGTCAAACAGTAACCTTCCACTGAATCTATTGAGCGTGAGATAAATCTTCTCTAGGGAAGAGATATTATAAATTGAAGGAGTAACCATGGGGAACTGATTTTTACCTAGGTAATCTCTAACAAACATTACATGAAGAACTGAAAGATTTCCAATGAAAGCTGGAAGTTGTCTCCGTAAGATTATTGAAACCAATGGACAGGCTTTTAATTTTTAACTAGTAGCCAAAGGTCTGTTGGAATCTCTACCACAAGGTTGTTTTAATGGGCAATAAAGTTGATAAGGTTTGAGCAACGGGATAAATTGGTTGGTTTTTGTCAGAAAAAGAATTATTGGCCGGTATTGCATATTCAAGCCTGAACAGACGACCAAACTCACTAGGATTTTCACCCTGGAAGCCGTGATCTGCGATGAAGATGTACCTGAGGAAGCTAAGATTCCCAACATTAGGAGATAAGAAACCTCCTATGCTTTGGTTTCCAAAGTCTAACTTGGTCACCCTTTTGTGCCTACGACCGCAGGCTATTACCCTCCATTGACATAAGTTTACAAAAGTGTTCCATGAACTTGTGACTCCAAGTGGATCATGAAGCTGCGACTTTGTGGCGAGTAATGCAAGACGATCTATCTCGTTGGATCTGGCTACGATGATGGTGGAAGCACAAAAGAGAAGAAAGGCAAGCCCACTTGACAGATGTAGAGCGCTAGCAATCTGCATTTTTGTTATAGGTGAAAAGAAATGAGCAGATTAATCTTTGAGAGCACCTCTTTTGATCTCATAATTTATAGAGCTCAATCACTGACTTTTTTCAGTCGATTGTAAGTAGAAGACTAGAAGCCAAGGCAGTCTCATCATTGATTTCATCTTTTGCATTCGCTTCTTGTAATAAGGACCTGAATCATGCAATGTAAACTTGCCATTGATATTGACATTCTAATTAAATTAACAACACCGGTCAAGAAGATAGGAGTCAATCCTTTGTCAAAAAGATATAACACTTAAAGAGACAAAGAGATTCCTCTTCCTTCATCTATACATATGTGTATAGCTGGTATAAACTAATCTTTGCATCTTTACCATCAAGTGCATTCATATGAATTTTTTCCCAAAAAGAAAAATGACAAAATCATTCTCTATTGGTACCTACTATCAATAATGATGGGTCGAAGCTCATGTTGTGTGATAAAACTTAGGGTGGTCAAATAACCTGACTTGACCTGATTCAATCCGAAAAATTTGGGGTTCAGATCAAATGTGAATGAAGAATCTAATTCGATTGACTTGGATTTTGGCCACTCAATTAGATCGGATTATGATCGGATCTAGTTAATTACAATTCACACACAAACACAAATTTCCAATTCATTTCAAACTATATTTGAATCAGATTAGATTACAAGTTCGAATTGATTTTGAATTACTTTTCTCCTAACCTAATTAACTCGATATCCAATCAAATTGAGCCAAAACATGATGGGTTCGATCCAAACCCGATCCTATTCCAAATTTGTCCATCCCTAATAAAACTTCCAAATCCATGAGGATACAAAACATCGTTGTGTTATGGCAGCTATGTATATATATGTTATGTAACCATGAATGAGTTATTGATTTATATGAGTGTCTATATTTTATTATATGCATGAATTATATTTAGTTAATTTTCTCATAAACTAATAAACACAGCTTGAATCATCAGTCGTGATAAATAACAAGCTGGCCTCTAAGATCAATTTAAGCAATGAAGAAAATTAATTTCAGTAGAAGATTTTCATTAATTAATTCTATTTCATGATCGAACAAAATAAAATAAAATAAAAAGATAAATTTTGAATTATTCCACTCATGAATTGATTGTATTCTAAATATCACTTATATTTTTTAAAACCTCAAGTTAACCCTATTCAATTGCTATGGAAAAAATAGAAGTAGGTTGATATCCCTTTTTTTTTTGTCTTCTTAGTAAAAATAAAGAATAAATTGAGATTTTAAAAAATAAAAAAAATAATTTAAAAATAGTTAATTCATGGAAAAAAAACTACACGACAAATCGTCCGGTTTCACAGAACTCACTGGATTGGCCGTGTCATTTACAAAATATTGAACGGTTTAATCGTTTTAATTTCAACTTAATTAACGTCCTGCCGTCCATTCTTCCTAAAAAGGGGTATGAGAACCCACTGAATGATGACGGATAACCCACCACACAACACATGGAAACCCTAAGCACCCCAGTTATTTCTCTTCCACGTCACCCAAACCCCACTACCCTAACTGTCAATAACGGCCATCAACACCACCCGCACCCAGTTTTCTCACTAATCAAACAATGCAAAAATATAAAACAGCTAAAGCAAATTCATGCTCAAATGCTACGTACAGGCCTTTTCTTTGACCCATACTCAGCCAGCAAGCTCTTCACACCTTGTGCTCTTGGTACCTTTTCCAGCCTTGAGTACGCACGTAAAATGTTCGATCAAATTCCCCAACCAAATCTTTATACTTGGAACACCCTCATTCGTGCTTATTCATCAAGCGCCGAACCTATTCAGAGTTTTATGATATTTTTGCAGCTGGTTTATAATTCTCCTTATTTTCCAAACGAATTCACTTTCCCTTTTGTGATTAAAGCGGCAGCAAGGCTCGTTCAGTTTCGTGTAGGGCAAGCTCTTCATGGAATGGTTATCAAGTCCTCGTTTGAGGATGATTTGTTTATTTCTAATTCATTAATACATTTTTATGCCATGTGTGGAGATTTAGCTATGTCTTATTGTGTTTTTGTAATGATTGGTAAGAAAGATGTTGTTTCTTGGAATTCGATGATCTCGGGGTTCGTTCAAGGAGGTTTTTTTGAAAAGGCAACAGAGTTGTATAGAGAGATGGAGATGGAAAATGTGAAGCCTGATGAGGTGACGATGGTGGCTGTTTTATCAGCTTGTGCAAAGAAGAGGGATTTGGAATTTGGAAGATGGGTCTGTTCTTATATCGAAAAGAATGGGATAAAAATGGACTTGACTTTGAGTAATGCGATGCTTGATATGTATGTGAAATGTGGGAGTCTTGAAGATGCAAAAAGCCTGTTTGATAAGATGGAAGAGAAAGATATTGTTTCGTGGACAACTATGATTGATGGATATGCTAAATTGGGGGAGTTTGATGCAGCTATGTCAGTTCTGGCTGCCGTGCCAATACAACAGATTGCCACATGGAATGCACTGATTTCAGCTTATGAACAGAATGGGAAGCCAAACGAGGCTTTGTCCATTTTTCATGAGCTGCAGCTCAGCAAGAATGTAAATCCAGATGAGTTCACTTTTGTGAGTGTTTTGTCCGCTTGTGCTCAGCTTGGAGCAATGGATATAGGTGGGCAGATCCATGCGAAAATGAAGAAGCAAGGGATAAAGTTAAATTGCTATCTCACAACCTCACTTATTGACATGTATACTAAGTGTGGCAATCTGGATAAGGCACTTGAGGTATTTCATACTGTGAAGAGTAGAGATGTGTTTGTATGGAGCACCATGATTGCAGGGTTTGCAATGTATGGACGTGGTAGAGATGCATTAGATTTGTTCTCTAGAATGCAAGAAGCTAAAGTTAAGCCCAATGCTGTGACTTTTACCAATGTACTATGCGCTTGTAGTCACTCAGGTTTAGTGGATGAGGGCAGGATGTTTTTCAATCAAATGCAGCCAGTTTATGGGGTTGTGCCTGGAGTGAAGCACTATACTTGCATGGTTGACATGCTTGGTCGTGCTGGCCTGTTGGATGAAGCTGTTGAGTTCATAGAGAAAATGCCAATAGTTCCTGGTGCCTCAGTATGGGGGGCTCTGCTTGGGGCCTGTAAAATTCATGAAAATGTTGAGCTTGCTGAATACGCTTGTAGCCATTTGCTGGAGTTGGAACCTGAAAATCATGGAGCTTTAGTGCTACTATCTAATATATATGCCAAAACAGGGAAATGGGATAATGTTTCTGAGTTAAGGAAACATATGAGAGTCTCTGGATTAAAGAAAGAACCGGGTTGTAGCTCAATTGAGGTCAATGGTGAAATTCATAAGTTCCTAGCAGGAGAGAGCTCTCACCCTCTCTGCAAGGAAATCTACTCAAAGCTTGATGAAATTGTAGCAAGATTAAAGTCATTTGGTTATGTACCCAACAGGTCTCACCTTTTGCAACTTGTTGAAGAAGAAGACGTGCAGGAGCAGGCCCTTAACCTTCACAGTGAGAAGTTAGCGATTGCATATGGGCTTATTAGTGTGGAGCCGTCTCAACCAATCCGGATTGTGAAGAATCTTCGTGTTTGCGGCGACTGTCACTCAGTTGCTAAGCTCATATCTAAACTTTACAATAGAGAGATACTATTGAGGGACCGGTATCGATTCCATCATTTTAGTGGAGGGAATTGTTCATGCATGGATTATTGGTGAATATGGAAATTGCTACAAAGAAAAATCTAAAACCTGGAAAAGTGAAACTTTTGCATATTCAACAGTTTTCTGAAGCATTACAACCCCTCTGTAGATTTTTAGAATATCAAACAAGTTGAAAAGAAAAACATTCTTGTCAGCAAGGATAACGACTTATTTGCATATGAAGGGCAAGCAGAATCTTTTCCCTCCAGTTCTCCTAGGAATTAAGTCCCTTCACACAAGACATCTGGTACCTGAGAGGGAAAGAGAGTTGAGCAGCTCCCTTAAGGAGGAGGAAAATTTCTTCAAAACTCCTGGAGTGTTCTGGCATCTTCTACACAATATTAATTTTAACTTTGTGTGATATTTCATATGAATCATACATTACATGGATTATGTATGTCAGGTTCAGCCAACTGAAAAAAATTGAACAAAATTATCAAATTACAAACAATGTGGTGTCAATATTTCGAAACTAAGAAATTTCTTTGCTATTATAGCAAAGAAATTTCTGATGTATATATGATGTATATCGAAATTAAGAAACTAAGTCCCAACTATGTATATCTGATTGTAAATATCAGTGTAATATATCTGTTGTAATAACAATTATTGTAAATATATGTACAATACAGTAATCTGATGTAATCTGATGTATAATCAGTATTTAAAAAAAGAAATTTCTTTGCTATATGGCAAAAATTATAGTGGTCATATATACTAGTCATTCCGTTTACCTGTAGGAGAGCCAAGTCTACGAAGAAATCTATTCACAACCATTTTAGATTCCCTATTTGCAAGTTCAAGCAAATTTACCTCTCCTGTGATTCGATCTCTGGCCAAAGCGTTTCTAAGGTCTGAACCGAACAATTAGGTATTAGTTTCAATACCGAGAGTGCCATTAAAATAATATACAATTCCATTAATATCCCTGTAACAAATTAAACTTAATTTCAGATTTTATAAATTAAATATATAATTTGAAAACTCACCGATGGGAGCTAAATATTCCGTCGCCGGCTACGGAAAGTACTGCTATGGTGGCAAATTGCACACTATCGAATATAAAATTTCCGATCATCTAACGGTGGTACATTTATCGGAAAACTAGGCCACATGACTGTGAAAAATTCCACCCAAAAGGTGGCGGGATCATAACTTCGCCATTTAAGGGTGACCTGACTGACTTCGTGAGGTGCACGACCACCGCATCAATCTCAGCGGCTGCCGACGACGAGAAATCAGGTGGCGATGCACCTAAATGAGCCGCAATTGTTCAATGGAATTACACTGCCACAACTTCTTTTCGTGGTTTTGCGCGAACAAACGACCATCCGTGTCGACAAAATTTGATCGGTTGTGCAGGATGGTTAAAATTTGAATATTTCGGTATCAGAGTTGTCACCAAATATTTTGAACTCGCCCGCCACGGCGACGGAATAGTGAATTTTGATTTGTTATTTTTAAGTTATTAATAAATTTAGTTTTATGTTGTTCGTTTATTATTTATTTTGTTATATTAATAGCATTGAAAGACTACATAAAGTAATACTATCATGGAGTTATCCAATATTAAGAAATAATAGCATGTGAAATAAGTAGGAGCTCATGGGTAATTATCTATAATAGTATATGGTAATTGATAAATTTATTACATTAATTAGCATTAATAATATTTTTTGAATTTTTTAACTTTTTATTTATATTTCAAAATAGTTATTTATTACAATAACCATATTTGACCATTCTAATGTGTGTGTGTGTGTATATATATATATATATATCTACTTACTAGAAATTTTTCAATTCAAAAACCATGGTTTATTTATCAAATATATATGGAAAATTATTTGACAAGTGATTATATAATGATTTAAAATTACCAAACATCTTACCAATTTTTTCATAAAACTGATTATTTATTCGAGAATTTAAATAAGAATTGATTACTTCGGAAGGGGAAGCAATCCCATACATTTCTAGTTTTCTGCTTCTATTTTTTTTAATTCTGACAGTCCCAAGATGCATGATTTTGATGAATCCCTTTCTTCGGACCACCGTGCAAATCCAGAAAACTTAATCCAAACTTAAGCTGGAACCGATTCTTTTGTCAAACTGCTACGACTACAACAACATAACTATTTAGTCACACCATTTGCAGCCCAATGGTCTGAATTTTTTTCTCACTATCGTCCATATTCTATGACTCTTTTACTTAGTCCTTAAAGCCACATTAGGTGACAAATAGTCAATTAGTCTCAGTAAGAATCTTATCTATTGACACTTCATTTGACATCACATTCCGTACTGAATAAAGGTCATCAACGACTGACATATTAATCACTAAAGCATATGTTTTTTGCCGCTAAATAATGCAGTCACTGTATATGGTAGAAACGTTTTTCAAAAGAATGATTATTTTTTTTTTATCATCATTAACTTTGGATGACTATATGGTATAGTTATCCATACGCTTTTAACTGACAATTTTGTATTTATTTACAGATGGTATACATTTATTATGGGAATTGGGTTCAGAGACAAACATATTTAGTTGCAATCGGGGTGCTTAAGCAACTAAAACAAACAATCACTAAATATAATCAAATTAGGTGTAGAAAATGTGGTGACTAATATTGTTAGTCACAAACTAGCATATAATGGGAGATTATGGGAGACGACATTAAGAATTAGTCACCTTAAGATGATATTTATTTGTCTACTTTTCTTGTCTAAATGACACTGTCGCAATAAAGATTATGGAGCGAATATAGTTTACAATCACCAAATAAAATTTAAATACATTTAAAAAAAATAGTGTTCTTTATTGTTCGGTGACTAATTTTATTCGTCACTATATCAAAGTGTTTTCAATTAGGTTGAGAAAACATAGTGCGACTATTATTCTTAGTCACAATATGAAATAAATTTAGCGACTAACATTAAATTAGTTACTTAAGATTAAGCATATTTTGGCGCCTCCTCTCTGCGCCGTAATTATATTTGGCACCCGTCTACAAAAATGGAGGACGAAAAAATTGAATTAATATAATGACTAAAGACTTTAATCCCAAAAGTGTGTATAAAATTATTGAATTATTTGGTAGCTGTTTTTTTTAATTCAATAACCCCATCAATCTTTATTTGTTGCAAAGCTTATAAAATATTTAAATAGCATACAAGATATAAATAATAAAATTATCATTCATTAGTGTAACTATGAAATAGAATATTGCAGACAAGAAATCGGCTATAAATTATGAGAAATATCAATGAATAATTAAGGAAATAAAATGTCGCGTACGAATTTAATTAATTGAATTAATTATTTTCATTAAGTGTCACTTAACGTCTTTTTATAAACTGCACCTTGTTCTGGATAAAAATTGATTATAAAGTACTGAGACAATCAAGCCAATACATGTATGTGTAGTTTATATGGACCAAATGATACAAATCTAAGTTTCCTAGCAAAAGGAAAGCCATTAACTATTTCCGTGAAAAGGTTGATTCAAAGAAGAAGAAATTATTCATCATAGCAGTAATCATTTATGTTTTGATCTTTAGAATCAATAATAGGCATAGGCAGATTCAATTTGTGTAAACATATACTTATATAAATTTATTTTTATTTCTTTATTTCTGTGGAATTGAAACTCTTTCATTGTATGAAAATGTAAACTATAAATTTTGTAATAACTAGCTTATATGTCTAACTTTGTGATAAAAGTATATTATCAACTAAATAAGAATTATATATGATTCCTATCAAAATTATCTTATAACTAAACATATGAATATTTTAAACTGCTATAACATCAATTATAATTTATTAAATATTTAAATTAATCTTTCTTATTTTACTAATTTGGATCTAAAATATTATGAAGTGATTATTCATAAACATAAAGCATGTTAATGTATCAATTAATATCTTTGTTAGACACGCTTGTTCATTTGTATTTTTTTGTAATATTATTCATATGCACTTCAAATATATCAATGATATTTATTTTGTAATTTTTAGAAAATGATTAGGATTGATACCAGAAAATTCATAAATTGTGGCTTTGTACAGATTCCTTATAGTTGTGACATTTGTTGACTAAATCTTGATTATCTTTAAGAATATAGGTCCAAATTTGATTTTATAAAATTCTTTAGAAACTAGACACATTTATCTTTCCAATCATATGTAAAAAAAAATTCAAATATTTCTTAATCGATACAGTTAATTTGTAAAATTTGAATGATAAAAATATTTTCCGTTGAAACCTATACTGCAAAGATTATTTATGTGTAAGCATACTGCTTGTCATACGAGATGGCATAAAGAAAAATGTGTCGATACAGAAGGTATCTTAAGACACCCGGCAGACTCTGATGCTTGGAAAGACTGCGACAAACAAAATCTTGAATTTGCTCTTAATTCTCGCAATGTTCGATTAGGTCTTACAATAGATGGTTTAACTCATTTGGAAATATAAGTAATGCATATAGCATGTCGTCAGTTGTACTCATCCCATATAATTTACCTTAATGGAAGTGGATGAAAGAACAATATTTTATGATGTCACCAACAGCATCAGGAAGAGATATTGATGTCTACTTGCGCCCGTTAATAGATGAATTGAAGGATGGGATGATGGTGTCCAAACTTATGATGCCTATAGTAGGGAACGATTTCGTTTACATGCGGCTGTTATGTGGATGATTAATGACTTTTTTGCTTATGGAAATTTGTTTGGTTGGAGACAAAGGGTTACATGGCATGCCCAATTTGAAAAAAAAAATAAAGCACAACAAGCATTAAGAAGTTAAATATTTTACACAGGCCATAGACAGTTTTTGCCTTCCAAAAATGCTTATAATCTTGTACCAAAGGTGTTGACTGGAGAATAAATTTTAGAGCAATTGACTGAAGTTCCAAATGCTTAGAATCTTGCCTTCCAAAAATACAGCACCACAAGCATTAAGAAGTTAAATATTTTACATGGGCCATAGATGGTTTTTGCCTTCCAAAAATGCTTATAATCTTGTACCAAAGGTGTTAACTGGAGAATAAATTTTAGAGCAATTGATTGAAGTTCCAAATGTGAGTTTTGGAAAGCATCCGGATCATGTGTCAAGGAAAAAGAAGCGAACTCGTGGGGAAAGAGAACTAAATTGGTTGAAAAAGAGAATTTTTTTTTTTTTTTGCCTAAGTACTGGTCAAAACTAAAGATTCAACATAATCTTAATGTAATGCACATTAAGAAAAACATATGCGATAGTATTGTTGTTACTTTGTTGAATATTGATAAAAAATTAAAGATACATATAAAGTTAGGATGGATTTGTTTGATTTAAACATTTGGCCAGAGTTGCACTTAAATCCTTGTGGGACAAAGCTTGAAAAACTACATGCTTGTTATACACTCATTATGGATGAAAGAAGGGATTTTTGTAGGATTTAAAAATCTGTTAAATTTCCAGATGGTTATGCAGCTAATATCTCTATGAATGTTAATGTCAAGGATGGTTAGATATCATAATTGAAAACTCATGATTGTCATGTGTTGTTACAACGATTTTTACCAGTGGGTATACGTCGGTATTAGCAAAATGATGTATGTATTCCATTAGTTGTTGAGTTATCTCATTTTTTTCAACAAATGTGTTGCAAAACTTTATATGTAACTGATATGAATAAATTTGAGAAAGACATAGTTTTAATACTCTGTAAGCTGGAAAAGATATATCCTCTAGCAATCTTTGACATTATATATGGTCCATTTGGTTGTTCACCTACCATTTGGAGGCTAAAATTACTAACCCTGTTGGATATCAATGGATGTATCCAATTGAAAGATATTTAGGAAAAAAAAAAAGTGAGGAATAAAGCTCGACTTGAAGGCTCTATTGCAAAGGCCTATATTGTAAATAAAGCATTGATTTTTTATCAATGTATCTCCGAGGTATAGAAACAATATTTCATCGAGCTGAGCGAAATAATAATGAGGTATATGGCCTAGTAGATGGAGGGTTTTCAGTATTTTCCCAAAAGGCTCATCTATTTGGGTCACGTCAACTAATATAGTTTTCATATGAAGATATCATAAGGGCTCATTGGTATGTCATGAATAATTGTGAAGAACTACATCCATATTTAGAGTACGTAACATTAGCTTTCTTTACTTTTTATATATTGATTATCTTTTCTTCTTTTGAATAGTTTTAAAAAATTGTATTACAAAAAATACATGTCTATATAGGGAACACATAAAGGAGCTGGAAAAAGAAAATAGTGTCAATATACGTTAAAGATAAGAGCTGTTATTTCCTTCATGGTTTAAAAATCATGTAAGTCAATAAATTGTCTTACATTTTACATTTTTAAATCTACAAATACATTATTTTCTCTAGTTCTAAAATTTAATTATGTATCTAGATGACCGTATCACACAATCAAGGTTCAACATAAGCCATTGATCAACTTTACTCTTTGGCTTGTGGACCTGATTTTCGAGTAAATGTATATGCTGCTTGTATTGTTAACGAGGTGCGTTTTCATAATCAAAATCGTGATAATCGTCGATCATCTCAAAATAGTGGAGTGACTGTAGCAGGGGACAATGATGGCCAAGAAGTTAACTTTTATGGGGTTTTATATGATGTTGTTGAGTTAAATTACATGCCCAAGTGCAAATGGTTTGATACGAATGCAAAAAAGAAAAGAATACATCAAGATAATTATCACTTTACTTGCATTAATGCAAGCAAACTTTGGTTTGAGAATGATCCCTTTATACTAGCCATTCAGGGAAAACAAGTATTCTATGTCGAAGACTACGACTCTATAAGAGACTGGAAGGTTGTTTAAAAGGCTCAACACAGAAACCTATAGGATATACCTGAGATAGATGACATTGAAGAAGAAGATGATAGTAATCCTATGTACCAAGAAGATGAATCCTTACAAAATGAATGGATTATAATGAGGATGGGTTGGAGGTTATGAATTTTCACAGGAGTGATGTAAATCTAGAAATGGTTGATGCTATTGTAATTAAGAGGATTGATAAACAATATCATTTAATGATATTGATGATGATAAAGAGGATGAAACATTGAATGAATATTGCAATGACCAAGAAGGTTCAGATAGAGAAGATTATGACAATGAATAATCATTAACATGCATTTAGATATTACATTATGTAGATTGCCTTTTATTTTAAAACATTATATTTTAAATAACAATATTTTTTGTCATTATATTTATCTACTATAGTTATATTTTCATTTTGCAATATCATTGTTAGTTATTAAAACAATTAACTAATTTTTGAATTTTTTTAATTTATAATGGATAAATCTAATGTTTTATATTAATAGGTTTGGATTATGGCTCTTGGTACTAAATGACGTCGTTCAAATTCTCCTAAACAAAATGAGATGTTGTCAAGATCTTCCCACTTTAACTGATTCTTGTGAATCTAGAAATGGAGATGGTATACTATCTAGCACTTAATACACTTTTTGGAGTTCATTTCTTGTTCCTTTTATATTAGTTTGTTATCTTATTTATTTCACCTAGACTCTTTATCATGGAATTATTGATATTTTTATTCTTGTTTGAAAAAAAATATTTTAATTTAGTTAATTTGGGTTTATAGAGCCAATGCTGAAGAAGAATGTTCGTGGGAAATCGCGGGGACTTGGTTGTGAATGCATTTTACATTTGTCTAAAAGCAAGTTGAATGTGGACTTTGAAGTTGAGAATAGAAGACCCACTGACACTTATTCATCTAGGTTAGCCACTGAAATAGGCATTGTTGTGACGACTTTTGCACCGTTAAAAGTTGATCAATGGAGACAAGTACCTCTTGAGAAAAAGAAAGAGACATTTAGTCGAGTGGCGATAAATTTATTCTAACTTTTAAATTTAGTAAAAAAATTATTTTAGTGGCTCATTTACTATTTTAATTCCTTATGATGATCATATACCAAATTTGACATCGACACCAACTAACCACATGTTATAAGATTCCTTAATGGTGCAATGCATGTAGATTCAAAGGTTTCAATTACTTCTTGAAGAAACAATTCACGGACTATTCTAATTTAGTCGAAGCATTACAAAATCGCTCTGAAGAAGCTGTTAATCAAGAAGATTGTGATTACCTTTGTAAACGTTTTGCCTAGGGGTGGGCATGAGTTGGTTTGGGTTGGATTTTAAGTAAACCCAAACCAAACCATAAAAATTTGAATCCAACCCAAACCAACCCAAATATTTTTAACCCAACCCAAACCAAACCATTTGGGTTTGTTTTGAGTTTGGTTTGAATTTTATTATCAAAATAATTTTTATTTTAATAAAATTTAATTATATCAAAATTACAATAATTATTAATTGTCATTAATTAGTAAATTGATATTAAAATATAAAAAAAATATAGTGGATAAAAATTATAAATTTTACAATAACTTAATCCTTAAATTAAAGAATACTAAAAAATCAAAATAAAGTTTAATCACAAAAATTATTATTTCTCAATAAATAAGAAAGCACTTTAATAATAAACTTTTACAAACATGACATTAACAATCTAATAATAAATTTTGCCACTTGTTATCTATTTAATTATGCAATATTTGTTTTTATTTATCGTTTTCGTAGTTTTACGTTATGTTGTCTACTTATTTGCTTAATTTTATTTACATTATGATATTATATAGTGTGTATGCTTTATGTTCTAATTTCATTATATGGTAAGCAAAGTTTTGTACAGAGCCTAATATGAGCATTATATTCAATTATTGACCAAAAATTAGCCGCCATCTAACATATTCGACCCAGTCCAAACCGAGTTATTATTGATCACTAGTAGAGTTTCCTGCTCTTTCTATGATGATCCTTCCATGTGGGAGGAATTATTTTTGTAAATAAAAAAAAATTATATTATTTACAACAATATTTATTTAATTTAAATTTATTTTTACATGTTATTTTTATTTTCTAATTATTGACAATTGATCACGTCGTAAAAAATTTAATGGTGGCCTTTCACTTATTTCTATTCATTTATTTTGTTTTCATTTATTTTATTTGAAAAATTTGAGCAGTGTGGTTTGTCCATAACCCATGGGTAAACCATACTCAAACCATAATGAAATGGTTTTCTATATAAAACCCATATCTAACCCATTTTAATGATTTACCCAACTCAAACCATTTAATTTGGTTTGAGTTTGGTTAAAACCATGGGTTGTGGGTTTATGCCCACCCTTAGTTTTGCCACTGATCTATTTAAGGTATAAGGAAAAATATATCATATATTTCATAATTTTTGTACTTTCTAATATATACACTACAAGAATTAAGGCATTTAACAACAAAATTGTCTTTGTTGCTTTAAGTGTGTTATAGCAACATAAAAAATATTTTGTTACCAATTACTTAAGAAATAAATTAATATTTAATTAACATTTTAGCAACAAATATTTCGTAGCTAAAGACATACATTAGTAACGAATTAATTTTTTGTTGCTAAAAGTTTTAGCACCAAACTAAATAATTTGTTGTCAAATTTATGTAGTTAAAATTCTGAATTTAAAGATTTAACTTCTTGACTTTTTGTGACAAAATTTGTGTGTTGTTACTAAATGTGTATTTATAGCAACAAATTCTAATTTTGTCACTAAAAGTCAAAGATTAAATATTTGAATCTTTTTAATTCCGTCAAAATTTTTCATTTTTTAAGACAAAAGATAAAGTTTGTCACGAATGTATACTTTTAGCAACAAATGTAGAATTTTGTCGCTAAACAAATTGAAAACTTTTAAAGTAAAAGGCGGGTGGTTTTCCGTCAAAATAAGTTTTAGCGACAAAATAACTCGATCTCTCTATTTATATCTCATACACTTTATTTTTTTTTACTTTTTTATTCTTTCATTCTCTAACTTTTATTCTAAATTCTCTCATCTATAAATTTCTTTAACTTTCATTCCCTCATCTCTAATGTATAATTCTCTAACTCAATCTCTATCTTCTTATCTCTTCTATTTTTCTTCAATATGGTGTAATTTTTTTTATCTTTTTTTGTTACAATATTACATGATTATTACATTTACAAGTTAACTAATTATTGTTTGTGTTTTTTTGTAGGAAATATTGAAATTCAATCACACTACGAGATGAAGAAAATCAATAAAGTTATATTCATTTGTAATTTAAAAAAAAATAGATATTACATGTTGTAATAATTTTTATGTATTTGTCATTAATAATAATAATTCTTTTGAATTAATTAATTTCCTTTTTTCTTATAATGGTATTAATTATCATTGTATTTAATTTAAAATTTTTTATATAATAATTTTGTTGAAAAAAAATTATTTCTACACAATTGTTTTGTAGTAAAATTATTTATTCTATTTCTTAGCAACAAAATAATATTGTTGTAAAAAACATTTAGTGCAAGGGCAACAAAAGAGTTTGTTGCAAAACAATTTTGTAAACTAGCTTAACACTCTTTTACTATGAATCTATTTTGTTGCAAAAAGATGTTTAAGGTAAGAAAACGTTTGTTTTGTTGCTGACTATAGAGCGTGACAGTGCTAGGCCGACGACCTTAATGACAAACATATTTTTGTTGCAACAATCTAAGGCAACAAAATTTATACTTTGAGCAACAAACCTTTGTTGTTACAAAAGGTCATTATTGTTGTAGTGATATTCTCTATTCTAATTATAGTAACGATCCAAAATTTATGTGGAAAATCGCAAGAAATTAAAATATGGCCATCGAGGTAGATCCAAGCCTTTTGTACAACATCAAAAGTAAATGGTATATTAAATATTTTATAAATGTTATTTTTGAATGAATTATAATTAAAGTAAATAATTTCTTTTTAATATTGTATATTATAGGATAAAAGACTTGGACACACTCCAGGACCAATTTCTTTGTTTCATGACACCTATTGGAGTGCAAGTAAAAGTTGGAGCAATGATAAAGCTAGAGAAAGATATGTAAGTTTATTCATTGGACTTATCCCGCATAGATTAATTAATAATCTTAATTTAGATGTGATTTATATATTTAATCACTCCATGAAAATTTATGTCAGCTTTTTGTTGAAGAAATGAATCAAAAAATTTTTATTGTAAATCTTTGTTAAGCAATTTGGGATTATTTTATATGTTTGTGCTTAATGTATTGGCTTTTTTCTTATTATATCTGACTTGTGCTTGTTATTACAATGCTTGGAATTGTTGTTTATAATGTTGAAAAAAATGATGAAATTTGGTTAGCCAAAAATTATGGATTTTGGTTAGCCAATGAATATGGTGATTTAAATATAGCTATAGTAACGATAATTATAAGAAATTTGTATATTGTATTAGAGAATTTTAGAGCTAAAAGATCAATCCTTAGTTGACCCATGCCTATTATTCCAATGCTTAGTATTATATTAATGTGGTTAAAATTTTTCATTTTGTTGTCTACATTGGTAAAGAAAATGACAAATTTTGGTTGGCCAATGAATGGGGATTTGAATACAGCTACAATAGATATAATTATAAGAAATGTGTATTTTGCAGGAGAAAATGTTAGAGTTCGGTCATTGGCTGAAGGATCTGAATAAAGATTTGAGGCAGAAATTTGTGAAGAAGTTCTTAGTAGGAGTTCAGGATATGTTAAAGTCTTGGATTTGGTCCACTTCCTCAGACACATGCTTCATTCAAACAAACTACTACTAAGCTACAACAGAAGCTTTAACGTCAAAACGAAGAGATCGAGAGTTAGTGCACACAACTTCAAAGTCAAAATGAAAAAAATCCAAAGTCTGAGTGAAGAAATTAAATGACTACAAGAACAAAATGTGCAAATCATAGAGATTTTAAAGAAGCTGCCACTAGCTGGTGTGAACTTTTCATCCATTTTTATTCCAACTCAAAGAGCTTTTATCATGTTTTTATGAATAGATCTTGTTAAGCTTTTTATCTACAAGAATGATTTTATGTTACTACAACTTCTAAGCAGTAGACACTTTTAAAATGTTGAACTTTTTATTATGATATTAAATCTAGGAGATTTATCAATTTTTGATTTACTATATGATTTAGTTCTTGTCATTATATGACTACAAATAATTAGTAATCTTATGTTAGCAGATACTCTTTTAATTACATTATGGACAATGATGCATCATTTCAGTGACTAATACAATTGGTCTCAATTTAGATGACCAAATAAAAATTTTAATGCACTAAATATATAGTCACTAAACAATATCATTAGTGACTAAGATAATTAGTCACTCAAACAAATATTCATTGAACAAGAGAAACAGTCACCGATATATATATTCATTGACTACAAACATTAGACACTAAAAAATATGTTCGTCAACCACAATAATTAGCCACATAAGAACCTGGTTTTCGACCATATAAAATAGTAATGCAAACAATTCATTCATGACTAAAACTAATGGTTATGAAATAATACCTTTGTTGGCCAATTTATGCCCTTCTAGGAGATCAAACGGAAGAATTTCATTGACTTGAATGAGTGTTACAATGGCCGTAAAAAGTTGCCTTTGGCGACTTGTATAATTAGTCACATATTCAAAGGTTATGTGGCTAACTTCGCATCCTTCTAATCAACCAAAGGTGACTCATTTAATTATCATCTATGAATAATATAATAGTCATTTACAAGTGCATTGAGTGACTAAGGTAGTTTAGTCATAAAAGCATTCTTCGATTGACATTTCATGTCTATTATGCGACTAAAAATAAATAGTTGCAGAATCATTTTGTGATTATTTGGATAAGGTTTAAAGACTAAATTTATAGTCACCAAAACACAATTTGCTTATCGTGCTGGTTCGATCCAAACCTATTATTTTCTTGATCGAGTCAAGTTGGGTCAGATCGAATCGGATTAGATTTTTTGTCCAGCCCTACTTAGTGCTATTTTTAAAATTTTGGAAAGGACCTATTTGATAATGGTTCAAAACCTTTTTGGTCACTTTCGTATTTATATATATAAAAAAAAAGAATCATAGATCATATGCAAAAACTTTTAAAGTTGGCCTGAGCGAAAGCAGTAGACTGATTCTAAAGATTAGCGTACTGATTTGTTATAATTAAATTGACCATGAAGTAATCAGCTAACTAGTTTACTCTAAGCAATTAATCAGTTTGTTTGAATCCTTCAATGATAAATACACGTATCAACAAAGCAGTGAACATGTTTGTTAGAGTGGTAAATTAATTTTGTGCAAATTTGGGTTTTATGTTCCAAACAGCTAGTTTCTGAAATTTCTATATAAACCCAACTCCAAATCTTGATATTTTTAAATATTCTTGAGTTTTTATTTGCTTATCCATATATATATTCATGCATATCTGAGCTATCACTTTCTTATATATTCTTGTGAGGAACACATTTTTTGTGAACTTCATTTCAATCTTTTAATTGAGTGATTGTAAGAATGAAAAATACTTGTGTGAAAAGATGTGAGATGTACACATCAAATTTGTGAAGGTTTATTAACACTTTTAAAGTCAATTACACTGATTTTTTAGTCCTTGAGATATAAGACTCGGTGTTAGTAGAAACCCCAATCTTGGATTGCTTTGAGGGACGGATGTAGGCTTGATTGCCGAATCACTTAAAAATTATTGTGTTATTTTCTCTACTCTTATTTCTTTAATTTACTTGTTATGTTTGTTGTTGTATTGTGATAGCTGGTGTTACATATTGTAG
Source organism: Citrus medica (assembly GCA_002013955.2). Lineage (NCBI taxonomy): Eukaryota > Viridiplantae > Streptophyta > Magnoliopsida > Sapindales > Rutaceae > Citrus > Citrus medica. The sequence goes on along the minus strand of MKYO02005228.1, from coordinate 259,883 downwards.
TTCTTATTGTTGGGAAAATTTTTAAAATCTCATTTCACCACTTTTTGGATTGTTTAGAATTTCATATTGATTGTTTTTCCCCTACTCCCGCAAGAGAATTCTTGACAGCTTTTTTTTTGGAGAGAGTATAATTGGTTTGTATAACATTAAAATTTAAAAACATAGGATATCTTATAGTTTTAAAATCTTTTTAGTTGAAAATATTAAGGAACTCAATATTTTTACATTTAGTTATTCAAAAGGAGAAAAATATGCATATTTAAATCTATTTAAATTTAGACAAATAAAATATTGTCCCTTCCTTTATCACCTCATCATTCTCAATTTGATGGTAATAAAGGGGAATTTGTATAGGGGAATATCTTTTGCTAATTACAAATGGTGAGATGCCCAACCGTAACGAGTTTTTCAAAGACTATCGAGACTTGCCCAGGTATGCTGGTTTTCCTAGTTGAACTTAGGGGTGGGCATAAACCCACAACCCATGGGTTTACCCAAACTCAAACCAAATAAAATGGTTTGGGTTGGGTAAATTAAAAAAATGAGTTGAATTTGGGTTTTTATGTATGAAACCATTTTATAATGGTTTGGGTGTGGTTAACCCATGGGTTAAGAAAAGATTTCCAAAACTAAACAAACCGCTGAATCTCTCTCCATCTTCTACAATCCCTATCGACAAAAGTGACGTGGTGGATCTCTCATTGTCATCGACTCCTAAAGCCCCCACTTCGATTGCTATCGTCCTAATGATTTAAGGTGAGGCTCTGCTTCAATTTTTTTTTTGCTTTTGTTATTGTTATGGTGGCTCTTATTTTTAGATAATAGTGAAATTTTGACTCTTGTTTCAGCTTCATCCTGACACTTATTCCATCCAATATTAGCTAGCAGTAGCAATAAGAGCTGGGCTCCTATCGTTTTACAGTAATAAATTATTCCGTGGAAGAGAAATGAACATTGGATTAGCCACAGATAGCTAGCCTCCCCTGCTACATGACAAATAACATAAAACATTCTATAATAAGATGTTTAATAAATTAAGTATATATGATAGTGGGTAAATCCAAAAGTTTTTTAATTTTGAGGGAGCTTGTAGATGACCCAAAAAAAAAGTTTAATTGAATTTGAAATCAGGCTTTGCTTCAATTTTTTTTTCTTTTGTTGTTGTGGTGGTGGCCCTGTAATGCTTCGATTCTGTTCTGATGGCCCTAAATCAAGATATTTTTTTATTAATTTTTTTTCCTATCGTTTGTTGATGATTGTTGGTTATAACTAAGAATATATTTGAATCCAAAGCTGGAATGAAAGTTGGATACTTAATAGTTTCTCTGGCATATTTTCGTCTAGTAGAATATTTGCAGATTGTTGTTCCTACTGGATTGAAACTTGATGCTCTTACTGGCACTATTGTTGTTGCTCCTTATATTTGGTAAAAGTTTTTGTTGAATTGGCTTAAAGTTGTTTATTTTTTTTTCATTTAATTTTAGATGGATGAGAACTCAAGTTGTCATGGTACTAGTTCCTTGGACACGCTTGCAACTACTCAAAGCAAGAGGAAAAAGCCATCAGAGAGATCAGAAATATGGGATCATTTCACTAAATACGATCCAGGTAATAGATGCAAGTGTAATTATTGTGGTAATGATTATGCTTGTAAGAATAAACATGGGACTAAAATTGGGACTAGTACATTAAGAAATCATTTGTTACGTTGTCCTGATTATTTGAGCATATTTGAGGATGAAAATCAAACAACTTCACATGAAATGAAAGATGAATCTAAGTCTCATGTGTTTGACAAAGAAGCATGTAGAAAAACCCTTACACGGTTAATTATTATTGATGAATTACTCTTTAGTTTTGTGGAGAAAGAGGGCTTTCAACAATATAGTAAGCAATTGGAGCCAAACTTTGATCTACCGTCTAGGAGAACCCATGCTAGAGATGTATACAAACTATTTTGGGAAGAAAAGCAAAAATTAAGGAACTTTTTTGTTTCAAATAAGCAAAGAGTTTGTATAACCACAGATGCATGGACGTCTATACAAAATTATTACTATATGGTGATAACAGCCCATTTCATTGATAGTGAATGGAAATTGCAGAAAAGAATTTTAAATTTTTGCACATTACCTGACCATAAGGGGGAGACAATTGGAAAGGTAATTGAATCTTGTTTGCTTGAGTGGGGTATAGAAAGGGTATTTACCATTACTGTTGATAATGCTAGTTCAAATGAGTTAGCTATCAATTATGTCAAAAAGAAATTGAAGAATTGGAGTGAGAATGGGCTTGTGCTAGATGGTGATTTTTTACATATGAGATGTTGTGCGCATATTTTGAATTTAATTGTGAATGAAGGATTGAAAGACTTCCATGTGTCAATTTCGAGAATTCGTAATGCTGTCAAGTATGTAAAGTCATCTCCTGCAAGGCTAAAAAAATTTAAAATATGTGTGGAGCATGAAAGAATTGAAGGTGCTGGTCTTGTGGTTCAAGATGTGTCCACTTGGTGGAATTCCACTTACTTAATGTTGGAGAGTGCTTTAAAATTTCAAAAGGCTTTTGAGAGAATGGAGGATGATGATCAACATTATGTTTCATATTTCAAAGAAGATGGAGGACCCCCTAATAGTGATGATTGGGAAAATGCTAATGTTTTTGTGTTATTTTTGAAGTCATTTTATGATATAACTTTGAAATTTAGTGGTTCAATGTACGTGACTTCAAACTTATATTTTCATGAAATGTGCTCAATTCATTCCGATTTGACATCATTAATTGAAAGTAGTGATGATCTTGTTTTATCTAAAATGGCAACAAGTATGAAAAATAAATATGACAAATATTGGGGTTCAATTGATAGGTTAAATAATTTGTTGCTTATTTCGGTTATTCTTGATCCACGTTATAAGTTAAAATATGTGACATTTTACTTTGAAGACATTTTTGTTATTGATGAGGTTGGGAAGAAGTCTGAAAAGGTGAAAAATCTTTTAATACGTCTTTATGAATACTATAAAGATCTTGACACTAAGATTGGTGGTTGTGGATCATCTAGTGATGTTGGTAAGTCGTCAATTGTTGATAGTAGGAAATTTGATAAAAAGGTGGGGTTTTCTAAATTTTCAAGTGTTGCAAAGTTCAAACAAAGAATAGGAAAATATGATTGTGTTGAGATGAAAAATGAAGTAGAGAGGTACTTATTGGAGCCATGTGAACATGTTGATGACGACAACTTTGAGATTTTGGCATGGTGGAAAATGAACTCAATAAAATATCGAGTTCTTTCACATATTGCAAGGGATGTGTTTGCAATTCCAATATCTACAGTAGCTTCAGAATCTGCATTTAGTACTGGAGGACGCATCATTGATTCATTCGTAGTTCTTTAAGTCCAAAGATGGTGGAAGCTTTGATATGCTCACAAAATTGGTTACTTAACACTTTTGTCCCATTACAAGATGAACCAACCATGGAGGAGCTTGAGTTTTATGAAGCCATGATGTCAGGTAACTACTGTTTATCATAACAAGCGAAAAAAATTATATATTTGTTTATCACTAGTCTTTTTTTATTAATTTATTTTTATTTAATGTAGAGTTTGGATCAAGTGCAACAACGGAGGCAATGACTTTAGATTGATGTTATTCTTACAATTTTGGTATGAATCATATTCTTTTTTTAAATTTACTCATCTTTATAAGTATTCAACATTATAAATTATTTATTTATTTATCTTATTTAAGGACGAAGATGCTAGTGAGTGCCATTTGCTTGAGGAAAGATGAAGATGGTCCCAAAAGTATAAAAAGTATCAGACGGCTGGGTGTCCTTATTGGAATGATTTAACATTAATAGGTGGCATTTTTAAAGAGCCGCCCTCCACAAATTTTACTCAGCATTTATTTCCCTTATTATTGTTAATTTTTTTTTTGGTTTATGATTCTTATTTGCTTTTGTTTGTTTGCTATGGTTAGATTGTTAATGTCATGTTTGTGAAAGTTTATTATTAAAGTGTACGTTCTTATTTATTGAGAAATAATAATTTTTGTGATTAAATTTTATTTTAATCTTCTAGTATTATTTAATTTAAGGATTAAGTTATTGTAAAATTTATAATTTTTATCCACTATATTTTTTATATTTTAATATCAATTTAATAATTAATAACAATTAATAATTATTATAATTTTGATATAATTAAATTTTATTAAAATAAAAATTATTTTGATAATAAAATTCAAACCAAACCCAAATCAAACTCAAATGATTTGGTTTGGATTTAATTAAAAATATTTGGGTTGGTTTGGATTGGTTCTAAATTTTTATAATTTAATTTGAGTTTACTTAAAATCCAACTCAAATCAACCTATGACCACCCCTAGTTGAACTTGCAGCCACTTCATTTGTGCTCTTTTTGACCTTTCTCGTCTTCTCGATAAATCTTTCGAATTCCTTATTTTTTTTTTTAAAAAAAAGGTAGTAAAAGGTGTATTTCAATTACACTGGCCTTTAGCATTACATATCCAGGCCCAATCTTATTGTCCACAAAGTTTCACAAAGGGGCTTCTTCGGACCCTCCAATTATGAGGGCTTGTTTGGGCCCATTTGATAAAGATGGTTTCCAACCTCTAAACCAAACAGCTCCAACTCGGACCAAACAAAGCGGGACCGTATTACCACATGGCAGCTGTTCATTGGCCGGATGATTACCGAACACGTGGAAAGACATCGGTCCGAACTCCACGTGTGAATTATCAATTGGTCCAGCGACGTGTACTTTTACATGAAATCTAATTACACACCCAACACACATAACATTAACCAGCCTCGATCGGATAATTATAAAAACTCCTAAATTTATGAAACTCGATGCTATCAATCAAATTTAATCCTTTTCGTCTTCATCGTTCTCTCTCTCCGTTTCAATTTTTCAAATCGAAAAGTGTCGTTTCACGAACGTTCGACATGTCATACGTATTGTAACTTCTAGATAATTATTAGTGACGATGAATCTCTTGAGTTTGTTTTCTGTAATGGACGCCGTGGCGTGGAGAGGGCTTGTTTATACATTGTTTATTCTTCACTTTGTGTTCGCTTGTCAGCTCCTTTTGTTACAGCCTCTTGTTTCCGCTTTTGGTAATTCTTTTTTTAACTCCGACTTCAATTTTTTTTTTTCAATTTACTTTTCAAAATGAAAGCATTGTTTATTTCCTTATGGAATTAATTTGGTTGAAATTGGAATTACTTGCTTTGATCTATTGTTGCTGCGTAAAATTTTTGTTACTGATTAGAATCTATTGGGTGATAGTAGTAATTTGAGTGTCAATTTGGCTTTATATATATATATATATATATTTTTGTTTGGCATGGTTAGATTTAGTTGATCCTCAACTTTCAGAAAATATATAAAATAAATAAATTTTCTAGATTTAGGGTGAATGCTAGTTAATGTTGTTAGTGGGTGTAGATTTTCGAGCTAGACTCAGTATATTCTTGTGCTGTATTATAAATGTATCTAGCTAGAGTCTAGAACCCCAGGTTGTAATTTATCAGTAGATTTTAACCATTTTAAAAAAAAAAATTATGGTAGTCAACGTTTCTAGTGTTTCCTAATTTGTATATGTGCATGATGTTAAGGCTATTTTGTGTTTTAAAGAAACATGTAATTGGGTTCATTCAGCTGATATTTCTTTGTGCTTGAATCTGTGCAAAGAAACAACTGTTGGTGTTTTGACATAGTTGTGAAATTTTAGCTTCTTTGTAGGTTAAAAATATTGGGTTTCTGAGAGTTGGATGTTATTGATTTGAATGTATTTGGTAGCTGGTTGGTTGCCTCCTTTTGTGGTACTTAGTCCGTTGAAGTTTCACGTTGCATATCTTATGTGGTTTACTTGGATTTTGTAGATGGAAAACCTAGTAATGCAGCTGAGTTGTTCGAGAGAGTTTCAAAAAGTATAAAGATGAAACATTACAGTGAGGCACTTGATGATCTTAATACTGCTATAGAAGCTGATCCTACTCTTTCTGAAGCCTATTTTCATCGTGGATCTGTTCTTCGCCAGTTGTGCAGGTTGTTTAGTAGTGAACATATAGATATCCTTTCTATATTTTAGTATTTCATTTTTCATGTGCGGTTCAAGAGTAACTAAAGATTGTGAACTTTTTGAAAGTTTTTGAGGCATTGATGATCAGTTAAGTCCATCTTCTCTTGATTGTACTTTGTAGGAATCCCAATTCTCTGTCACACTCTTATTGTCCCTTGCAATTGACAAATGTCCCTTCTTTATCTTTTCATTCACATGAATGTTTGTAAACTATGCCTGTGATCATTATGATCCATGCCAAGCAGATTGATGCCACTCCAGCATACATGAACTCAGAGCTTTAAATTGTCTTTGTAGGAGCATGATTTTGTTTTTCGAGTTGGAAATAGAGCATGATATTGGCCTATACATGTCTGAACTATGTTGATTAGAAAAGAATGGAACTAGGGCACTAGTACATGCCTAACAATCAGTATTGTTGAAGTTGATTTCTCTAAAGTTGTAAGGACCAAAATGGCCTTTAGTTGTTCCTCTGACCCCAGCGATGAGTCTAATTCTAATCATATTCATTGATCTAATTGGAAATGGACGGTAATGGAAAGGAAATATGTATCATGTACAAATCATTTGAATATTAGAAAAGGCTGTGGAACATCCCTCTCTTTCCCTCGTTCCTCCGACTTCTGATTGGAAACTTATATGATTCAGGTGCTTTTTCGATGTAGATATGAGGAATCTGACAAGAACTACAGAAAGTTTCTGGAGTTAAAGCCAGGGAACTCAGTTGCAGAAAAAGAGCTGTCTCAGTTGCTACAGGCTCAGAGCACTTTCGATTCAGCTTTGAAGCTCTATGATTCAGGAGAATATACAAAACCCTTGGAATACATTGATAAAGTTGTACTTGTTTTTTCTCCCGCGTGTTCAAAGGTATCATATCCTTGTATGTGTTAACAAATTATTCTTAGATATATTTATGTTTGTCGTAATAGTTATTATTCCAGCGTCTTTTGGTAGATCCCTAGGGTTGGGATAAGTCGGAAAAGTTGAGCACTTGGAACGCTACTAATTTGATGCATGTTGCAGGCCAAACTCCTGAAAGTGAAGTTATTATTAGCAGCCAAAGATTATGCTAGTGTCATTTCTGAAACTGGATTTCTGCTCAAAGAAGATGAGAATAATCTAGAGGCCTTGCTGCACCGAGGCCGTGCCTACTACTATTTAGCAGATCATGACGTGGCTCAAAGGTTGTTCAAGCTTATCATATTCTCAATTTAATCTGTTTACAATTATAACTTTTTACTCATAAAAAATATGTTCTATTCAGGCATTTCCAGAAAGGTCTTCGCCTGGATCCCGAGCATGGTGAGCTGAAGAAAGCCTATTTTGCATTGAAAAATTTACTCAAGAAGACAAAAAGTGTAAGGCCACCAATAAATTCCTTGGTATTTTTTTTTTTGGTTCTGTCATCTTTTTATTGAACCTTTCTGGGGCTTTAATGAAGTGGAACTAGACTTGGTGTTTTTCTCATCTGTGATCCTATTTAGGACTTAATATGGCAATTAACATGTGTGTATTATATATAATGTCTGACTACTTTACCTGAACTTGATTGTGTTTTATACAGGCAGAAGATAATGTAAGTAAGGGTAAGCTGCGGGTGGCAGTGGAGGACTTTAAGGCAGCTCTTGCATTGGACCCTAATCATACTGCACATAATGTGCATCTTTATCTTGGTTTGTGTAAGGTCTTGGTCAAGCTTGGCAGGGGTAAAGATGCTTTAAGTAGTTGCACTGAGGCACTTAACATTAATGAGGAGCTTATTGAAGCTTTAGTTCAGGTTTGTTGTGTCAATACATGAATTCTACTTATATTGCTTTGCCTCCCATCAGGACAAGGCCAATTTGTTTGGCTCCTTTTTCATATGACCGTGTTCATGTTCTTCCTTCTTGACATTTTCAGAGGGGTGAAGCTAAACTTTTAACTGAGGACTGGGAAGGAGCTGTTGAGGACTTGAAATCAGCTGCTCAACAGTCACCTCAGGTTAGTCATAGTATAGTTTCATAAATTATTTGCCTGAAGATTATATTATGCTCCAAAAGAAATCATAGGATGCCGGTATAGTTCCTCAATAAGTAAACTTTGGCACATGTCAAGTCTTGCAACTTTACATTTATCCTTCTCAATTAGTTATTGATTAGATCACTTTTGATTACCTTATTGTCAGTATGCTAGTGAAGATCTTGAAGTCTTGTTAATAGGTGAATGCCGTTGACATTCTTGTAAACCTTCCTAGTTTAGAGCTTATTGTTAACTATGTTAAAGCATTTGAGTATTATTTATAGAAATTTTTACCTATATCTGTATTTGTAAGACTTAAAATATTCTATATCTGCAGGATATGAATATCCGAGAAGCATTGATGAGGGCCGAGAAAGCTTTGAAGATGAGCAAACGCAAGGACTGGTACAAGATTTTGGGAGTTTCCAAGATTGCATCAATATCAGAGATCAAGCGTGCCTACAAGAAGCTTGCTCTCCAGTGGCACCCAGATAAGAATGTCGATAATAGAGAAGAGGCAGAGAACAAATTCCGTGAAATTGCTGCAGCATATGAGGTTTGACTCTGGAACTAATTTATTTTTAACTTCAAACACTTTTTTTTTCCATGTTCTGCTGTTTTTGATGTCATACTTCTAATCAGCACTTGTATTGCCCCTTACAGGTTCTTGGAGATGATGATAAGCGTGCAAGATATGATAGAGGGGAGGATATTGAGGAGACAGGAATGGGTGGAGGTGGTTTCAACTTTGGTGGTGGGGGACAGCAGTTCACTTTTCATTTTGAAGGAGGCTTTCCTGGCGGTTTTGGAGGTGGTGGTGGCTTTCCTGGTGGTTTTGGATTTAATTTTTGATTTCAGTGAAGCAAGGCTTATTCATTCACGAAAACTTTCAAGAGCAGAGTTGTTTCCATCAGCTGGGAGTGTACCAATTTGACTAATGCTGACTGGTAAATGGTGGTATATAGTTTAGGCCATCAAAGGAGGACTTGTTTATGGAAAAATCTCTATGTTTACAAAGTTTTGCTCCGTTGATATCTTAATTCCTGGATTTTCTTTAGTTGATTTAAGGAAATTGTTAGCCCTTTTCAGTTAGTTATATATATTGCATGTACTCCCTTAGTTATCAATATGCCGGGACCCCAACTGACCAAAAATTCAATTCAAATTGTTTGAATTCTTCAACATAAAGAATAAAGTTATCCAGATTTTTACTATGACGAAGTTAAATGGTTGCATATACAATATTATCATTTGCAAGTAACTACCTGTGTGTGCCTGCGATCGCAAACTTAACGGATTTAGCAAATAAAAGGTTATATCAGATCAAAATGGTGAAACTAGTAAATTGGCCAGGATTTTTACAGCGGCAACTGTAATTTTGTTTCCCCCTTTAATATGCTGAAGAGTTGGATTTTGGTTACTTGCAGCAGAACTTGTTTCTGGGTTTGTTAGACTTTAATTTATGTTCATACAGGATTTCGTCAGTATCGCCTCACCTTGTAACCCCAACTGTTAAGACCAGAGAAGCTAATTCATAAAAACATGGAATAATCGAATTAGAAGACTGGGGGAAGAAAAGGATGGGAAGTCTTTTTCTCTTGAGATGGGAAGTCTTTTTTCTCTTGACTAACTTCTGATGATGATTCAATTATTTGAAAGAATAAAGATTTCCATCCAAACTTTAAACAGAATAATACAAAGATCTGATCATCAACAAATACAAAATATCAGCATCAACCAAAATACCAAACAAAATCTTTAGCATCCCAGAAACATAACTATAACAAAGAAACAGCCGCAAAAGCTGAAATTGCAGAGGATGCCATTGTGAGTGCAAGATGGTTCAAACTCAAGGCTCCAGAAGTATCAACTGAGGCGTCAGTGGAAGACCCTTTTGGAGTTGCGGCAACTGGGACATCCTTTTCTGGCGTCGAAGGTGCTGGAGCTGGTGCTTGTGGTCCGAAAAGGTCCAGTGGAAGTAGCACCTGATCAACCTGATACACAGCTAAATTGCTTCCACTAAATACAGTGTTAGCCACTGTTGCTTCGTTAACCCCAGTTGTTAAGTTCACTTGATTCCCTGAGGTTGTGACATTAAGCGGGAACTCACCATCATTGCTATTTCCAGCCTGAGTACGCAGAGGATTGCTAGCAGTTTGGAATTGTGATGGGGACATTGAAGTAGGGAGAATATGGAACTGCACAAGCTGGACCTTTTGCTGATCACTCAGTGAGTTGATGGTGCCTGATTTTAGATTAGCAAAAGCATTATCTGTTGGTGCAAATACTGTAAGGCCCTGGTTTGAGTTATTGAGCTGTGTGTTAATTTGGTCATCTTGCTGGGTGTTTTCGAGCAGGCGAATGAAGGAAGTAAATTGGCCACCCTTTTCAAGGATTGCCGTGATGTTTGGCGGGCCTGATGGTGCTGCAGCAGGCACTTGAGCAGAAGTTTTTATGCAATGAAGAAGGGAAACAAGAAGAAGAAAGAACATGAAGCAAAATGGCTTTGTCATTTTGTTAGCACGCTGCTTTTATTAAGACTCTAGCCTGGACTATTCTTTTCAGCTGGTGATGAAGAGGAGCATTCAAGGTAGCATATATACTGACTGAAATCAGATGGAAAAGATTGTAAAAGTTAGGTGAAATGGTCCTATTTATGGTGGGGAGGAACTCTCAGTATGGGTTTCTTTCTTTGCAAGGAAGATAAATCAAAAAAGAGAAAGAAAGATTGTATTCCAAGGCAGGGAAGTAACAGCCAAACAATGCAATTGATTAATGAAGTTTGTCATGTGGCATATGCTTTTGCTTGTTTCTGGGGACACCTTAATTTAAGATGAAAACTTTAAGTTCAAGTTGTGAATAGGAGTACCGGCCTATAATTATAATTATGATGACCATGATGTGGACCAATGCTTTGCTGGTCTCTAATTTTCGATACATCAAACAAAGCTTCTAACAAATTATGACCCAGCACTTTTTATTAAAAGCAATTCTTGTGAGAACGATTCCATAATGAGCAGAAAATAGATGGATCTTCGGCTTATAAGAGTATGTGGATCTACGGTGTCATTATGAATATATAGTTCGTGACTATAAAGTTAAGCCATTCTCGTAATAATAATATTACTACTCTTTATACAATTTTATTATTACTACAATTAGAAGTTCAGCGGGACTAATATTGATCAGCACTATAACAATGAGAGCAAATTGAAAATTGGTTATGAAATCAACGGAAGCTACTCCAAATAAATAAGAAATTTATGCTTAATACATATACCACCATAGGTTCTTCCCACAAGTTGGATAAGGGTTGCGAGAGTGCTCATTTCATAAAAATGGACAATTTTATCTTCAGATTTCATCTCCTCACCTCTATTCCTACCATTTCATGGGTTTATTATTGGATTACTCACTTTAATTAGAAGGCTAATCCTTTTAGATGGGAATTTGAATATTTTAAAGTCACTTCTAACAAGTAGTATTAGAGTCATATCCTTATAGTTCCGATGTGGTGGACTCAATGACAAACAAATTAGGTGGGACCAGTGTGGCTCTCCAACAGTAGGAATTTCTCAGGGTAGGGATTGTTGAGTAGTTAAGTTGTTTTATATTGCTTAAAAAAATGATGATACATGCGCGGTGCGCCAAAATATTAAATGAGTCACCCTATCTGAAGAGTAATGATATTTGATTTCCTCAAATTATCTCACCAACTCTCACGTTTTAATTTATCTTATTACTTTTCAGAGTTATCCTTATTAAAGACAAAAATATTTTATTTTATTTTCTTTCTCATACCCCCTACCTCTATCTCTAGTATAACCATTAGTTTGCTACTTCATCAACAACAAGTTCATCATCATCACCACCATCACTACTACCACCTACCTTCATCACCATCAATTCATCACCTCCATCAACATATGATGAGTTTTAATGTTAGGTTTTCTTAAAGTTTATGAATAAGTGGTGGGTTTTGTTGTTATTGACAACATTAGTTTTGATTTTGTGCGATAATCCACTATTTTATTTCATTTCAATTTGGAATTTGATTAGGAGTTAATAGTTTATTCAAATTGTGGTTCAATTAAAAAGTGAGAAAGAAGTGATAAATGAGAAGTTGATCTATTGAGAGCTTGAGAGAACACTTTTGTATAGAAGATGCCAAGCACATAATGGGTATTCTAGAGAAAGAATTTGAGAGAAAAAAAAAAAGATCACAATTGAATTTCTGAAAAAAAATCGAATAAGTTTTGAATCAAATGAATTTAGTGTAATTTTTCTATTTTTAATTAAAAAAGAAAATTTAAAATGGCTTTACATCTTTAGACCCATCTACATATTTATACTGAATAAAATTAAATATAAGTATCCAAGAAAATTCACTTTGACTTTGAAGTGGCTACTACTTCTCAGATACACGCGTTACGAAATTTTACAATTGAATCAGTTTCGAAAAGACTTATGGCCAAGGATGTTCCAATTGGTAATGGCGTAATGCTGCTCCAATAAAAGGATGGCAAAACAATGGGCTGGGCCTGATTTGGCAACACCTAGATCAGGCCCAGCCATGTTATTTGAACACCCAATATCGGTCTTAAAAATCTGGATTTTATGATATATTAACTTCAAAATTTTATTTTAGTAAAATTAGGCTATAGACTTTAATGTTTAAAATTTTAAATATATATAATAAATTATATAAAATAATTTATATTTTTAATACATTTTTTATAAAATTTGAGATTTTAAATTAGACCTAACTTATTAAGTGACGTCTAAGTCTGGTCCTACCTCATTCTCAAATTAGATTTGAGTTGGGCATGTATTTTTGACATCCTACTCTAATAACCAAGCACGAGACCGATGTTGCATCAACAAAGAAGAAATAAATATTTATTTTTTAATTATATTTAGTTTTGAATAAGAGAATTATGAAATAAATAATAAAATTAAAAAATAGAGCTAATGAGATAAATTGAGTGATCAAATATATTCAATTATATCTAAAAGACTAGTTGAAAACCTGGATAAACTAGGCCCCGGCCTGACAAGCTGAAGTGGTTCCAAAGTCCAAATGGAAGGTAAGGAGATTGATTATGTTGACGATTTTGCTCATCTCTTGAAGCCATGATAATTATAGCCTTGTGGTCAGTGGAGAGTTAATCTGAGGAGCTGCCATGGCATCATTATCTGTATGAAGCTGGATTTGGGCTTCTCATAAGAACAAAAGTAGAGCTTTTAACGCCCCTTTAAATCTTGATAACACCCCTTTGAGTTTTATTCCTAAAATACTCTCAATTTAATTTATGAGAGATAGATTAAAAACACATATATTAAACTTAACCATCTTTCTATGTATTTTCACTAAAATTTTTTTTTATATTTTTATTTATAAAGTACATGCAAATATTAAAATATTTTTCTTATTACATGATTTTTATCTCCACAAATCTAAACTCTTATAATTTAATTTAAAAAATATTTTAATTAAAATTTAAAATATAAATACAAATTATTAAATGGGTGCGTAGAGTGTCTCTTAAAATATTTAATCAAATTTCCATTCAAAATAAGAAATGAATTAATTTACCTTTAGTTATTCAGGTAATTTCATTTAAAAATCAGTTTTATAAGAAACTTTGAAGGGGTGTCAAAAGGCTTACTCTAAGGCTCCATTTGATGCAATTTATTGGATAGAACTTATACCAATAGCTTTTTTTGACAAAAAAGAGTGTCAGTTTAAAAAGTTCTTTTAAACTATTAGATTGTTTGATTCTACACAATTAAAAGTACGTTTGTATAATTAAATTACCAAAGATGATATGAAAAAAGTTTGTATCATAATTATACAACTTGTAACAAAATGCATCCAAGCTATCATTAATAAGAAAAAATTAGTTCAACCATTTCTTCAATGTTCAAAATTAAAGCACATCAATAATATATTCTTCTAAATAAATAATACTATCCAAATTAAAATGTTAATCAATAACATAACTGAAATGTTAATGGTGCATGAGAAGTGTTGCAATTTGATCATGTTCTTGGTCTGTTTCACGTACATTAGATGAACTTCTACTTTGTTCTCCATTGTTCTATTCCCTCTAATTCTCACTTTCACTTGTTGGAAGTAATTCCTCATCATTATCAAAAGGTTGAAATTCTTGATCATTATCTGTTTATTTTCTTATAAAATCATGAAGAACCACTGAAGCAATCATAATTTTCACTTGGTTACTGTTGAGTATTAGAAAATGTATATTTATGAAGGAGAAAATCGTCATTATATTTATAAAGGAGAAAACCGTCATTTTACATTTCAAGTCTTACTAACAACCCTTACTTTTATGTATTTAACCTTCTTGTGATTTAATTACATGTGTTTTATTTTAATTAAGTATTTTATGTATTTTAGGGGCATTATAGTTATTTCACAATAAAAGAGAGATCAGACGGCAAAACGGACATCACTTTTGCCTCAGGACGGTCGAAAACCTTAGGAGGAGCATAAAAGGAAAAATGGCACTATTCACATGTACGGTACTATTCAAGTGTACAATACTGTATATGTTACTGTTCACGACACTGTTCACATAGACGGATGATGACGTGGCATTGACCGATGATGTGGCATTGACTGATGAGGTGTCACGATCCTGTTGGGCTAAAATTCTTATGTACTGTTGATGGTGACGTGGCAGCATATCAGTGGATGAAAAAT